>JAOANR010000003.1:24594759-24905290 GCA_030278955.1 Hygrophila difformis
ATATATATCATCTCAAAGTAGTCATGGAGCTTCCATAACCTAGAAAGTCTATCGAGGAGGGCAACATAGCCAACTTTCTTGCCTCGAACAGAAACAATCAAGCCATCTTCAAATGGTTTACACAGGCGCTCTTTGATCTTGGGGTCTGCTGTAATGCGTGGCTTCAAACGATCTCCATCAACGAAGTCGAGTGTAATCAGCTTAGCATTTCCAGGGTCATCTATGAGGGGGCTTGGGGGAGCTGCTTTTCCTTCCAACACTTTATCTTTAAAGGAGACAGAGGGTCTGTCCGTGAAGGCGAAGGATTTCAGAGGGGGAAGGAACACTGGCTGGCCGGCAAGGAGGAAGAAGAAAGACCAAAGAGATGGGGAGTAGAGGGGTTTTCAGAGGAACCCATCCGAGAGAGGAGAGTTCTGTCTTGAACGCAACATGATTTGAGGTGGTTGATACTCCCTCCGTCCGAGGCAAGATTTCTGGTTTGACTTTTTGGCACTGTTCATTGTTTAACTTTGACTCAATATTATTCCAAATATATGTTTGAAAAAAATAGTCGAGTTGGATCTTGTTAGAATCATATAATAATGTAGTTTTATAATATATATTTTATATAATTTTTTGTTGTATATATTTTGAGATATTAACGATTGAAAAAAGTGCATTGGATTGTGTGTAGAAATGAAACAAGACATCTTAAATGGAACAAAGGGAGTATTTAGTTTTGATCCATCGCACATGAATTGTTTTATCACTCATATATAATTTTGCATTATACCTGTAATTGAGTCTGTACGCTATCTCTACTGCTACTATAATGCTAGTAGAGTAGCTTGTTGCAAAGCTCCCAATAAATTGACAGAATTGTGAAACAAAATCAAACCGAAAAATTGAAACCTTTAACGGCAAATAAAACGGCAACAAATAAAAACTTATTAACAAACCTAGTAAAGATAAGCAATCAAATCAGGATCCACTTCCGTGTCATCGTGCTGCTCACCGGAGGAGTCCGAAATGAGATGGAGACGGATGCCGGCGGTTCACTCCAACCCTTCACTTTCTCACAGACAGCAGTTTGTCATTGTCGGCCAGTATGACACCGTTGCAACAAGTGACGATATGGAGACGAAAAATTTTTGCAGTTCAATATTTTTGGCGTATATATATTGTGCTTAATCATTGGAGAAGAAGACAACAGAATAGGAGTACAAATTCTAGGGTTTGGTTTAGCTTTTTTTAATCCGGTTAAGCTATTGTTGATTTTTAGTTCCAACACATAATGTGCGGAGGGGAGCTTACGACCAGCTTGGTTCGTTGCTAATTATTGCCGCTTTTCTCAAAATACATTGCAGAAAACTTTTTAGATATTGGAGCTTAGAATTTAAAGTTAATTAGTTTTTAACTAAAAAATGTTTGAGGCAGCTTTAATGGTTTGTGCTTGCTAATTGCTATTAGAATTTAGAATTAAAATTTAGAGGTTAGAGTTTGAAGAACAAAACTTATAAAAAATATAATCAATGCAAGGCCATTAGGGACTAAGGGTCATTCACTACTAGAAAAATTGAGAATCGGTAGCTAAAGCTGTGGTAGCTAACGAATTTCGGTCGCTAAAACAGAAAATTATTGTAGTAATTCTTTCACTTGATTAAGGGACGATTAAAGTCTTTTTCTATTATTATTAATAGAAGGGTTTTTGCTCGGTCATGTGAGATCTTTTTGTTACTTTTAATCAATGTGGTTAATTATGTACCAATTATAACAAAAATTACTACATCAAGTAATGATACAATTGGGTTGCCTAGGGAAGTTGGTCATTGGGTTTATGCAAGGGGATGACAAACATGACTGTCACCTCCCCACTAGATGTTGAACCTAGATGATGAACAACATTACCTTGTTTATTTGGAAGGGAAAAAAATGCATCATGTGTTTTTGAACAATTTGTTGTATATGATCGATCGAGTTATTAGAGTTGTATGAGAAAGGTAAACTTGTTTGCTCAAGTATATATCATCAAGCCTATTTGTTTATACGAACTCACATAATGGATCGCGATGTTTATAAAAGTGTTTCATTTTCATTGCACAAATATATTATTTGGGGCGTAGTTCAGTAGTTGAAATTTAAAATTTTTGAACCTGTTGGAGTTTGGGTTGATAAGTTTTAAAATTCAAACAACAGTATATGTAATAGTGGTAGAAATTATTCTTGATGCATGGTTGCTTGATTATGTATTGCATTTGTTTAAAATTTGCAAAAATGGTTGTATTCAAAGTTTACAAATGCTTTTAACTGCTGAATTTTGCAAGTATAGGATTCAACAACACGTACATTTGTTGGATTTTATGTTTTTGGCATGATTTAACACTAGTGCTTCGGGTATGTTTGGGAAATAATTAGAGTTTAGCGTCTGGAGTTTAGAGATTAGAGTTTGGAGTTTGAAATTAATGGTAATAAATAGTTTCAAATTTGAATAATGGTGTTTGGTAATGCAATTTTAAATTAGAGTTTAGAGTCTGGAGTTTGAAAAGTTAAAAGCTGGGGGAGAGGAGTGTTCTGAGTTTAGAGATTAGAGATTAAAATTTGGCGGTTACTGTAATTAGTGTTTACTATAAATAGGATTTTAGGCTATTTTTAGTATGTATTTTAAAAGCTAAACCCTTTGAGCACAATTTTGCTGTTACTTTTATTATATAAATTTTTGTGGAAAGAAAGAAAATTCATGGATGATTTATTTTAGATTTGCAGATTTTCGTTTTTTGGCTAAAATTTGTGAACTGCTATAATTTTCGAAACAAAATAAAAGTTTCCATCTTTATTTTTTGCCTCCATTTTTCATAAATACGGGAAGGGGAGTTTGTAACAAATATTCTTTATATGCATGGTTAGTATATAAAACGATTGATGCTCCAGCGGATTGACACATATCTATTCGTGCTTTTTTTTCCTCTTCTTCTTCTTATACTTTTTGTTATGTTAAATTCAACATTAATTAATGAGAGTTTCATGTGCTATGCTGAATGTTAGTTTTCTTTATATTAAAGGTGTTGAAGTCATTGTATTTGTGTTGGATTCATAATGTTTGTACTAGAGCGAGATATGAATTAATTATTTAGTTTAACTGCAAAACTTATCCATTACATTTAGCACAAAAATTATAATTTTAAATTTATTTATTAAATATAAATATAATAAAAAAAAACTTAAAATACAAAAAATATAATTTTTATTTATTTTTAAGTGTTGCACTTAAAAGACGCACGTACTGCTTATATTCCAAACTAATCAACGGCCAGCATAATTCTTTATAAAGAGTAAAAAAATACCCAAAAAAATATCTTATATTCAAATTTTTGCAAAGAAGTAATATAAAAAAATAAAAATTACGAAAAAACATAAAAAAAAATTAAAATAAAAATAGCGGGACCCAAAAATTAGGGGTTCTAGGCAAAGGGGTTGCTTGCACATTCCTTTAGACCATCTCCACCCGAACGGCAAAACGCAAAATGGAGTAGAGAATTTGCTCCAACCGAGCTTCAAAACCCAACGCAAAATGGTGGAAACGCAAAAAGAAACGCAAATATGCGTTGTTACTATTCACAACTGCAAAGTTGTGTAAAGAGCAAATTTAGTGTTTTTGGTTGGAGAAAAAGAGAATATTACATGGTATATTCTTTTGAGTTTGAGTTTAGTGCTTTCGGTTGGAGATGAAATACTGTTTGATATGGCATTTACTGCATTTTTGGTTTGAGTTTTGTGTTTTCGGTTGGAGATGGCATTAGCCCCTTCACGGCACTGCATTTATCATAGTAATGATTCTGTATATAAACTAATTTGGTCTTTGTTAGAGTGTTTTAGAAAAATAAATAGATATCTTTGAATGGCATCCAAACTTGAATAAGTCACTAAATCGGACAAAGGAAAAAAAAAAAGAAAAAAGAAAAAAAAAAGAAAGAGACCAAAATGAGCAATATAATGGTCTTCTTCGGCACACCAACCTTTTCCAAACTCTCTCCTTATAATTTACGACCGTTTTAATAGTTTATTTATTAATTATATAAAACTGAGCAAATGGTAAATAAATTATATATATCGACCAACAATAAAAATTTTATTGATGCCATTGTTAAGTATGTTGGTGATTGTGTATGTACATTATTGGAGAGTTAATTTAAAATGGTCTGCTTGTTAGCAATCTTTTTTGAAATTGGAAGCATAGGTATGTCATCACCAATCCCTTTGATACTTTTACTCATCCTTCAAGATCTTTGCCAAGTTTATGGAGCTATATAATTTCAATTTTGACTCCATTGTTCAAATCTTTTAGGAGTTGTTTGGATTCATTATGTATTTTCATTTATTGATGAATTTAAAATGAATGCATTTGGATAAGATATGTGTAAGGACTTACAATGAAAAGGATTTAGAGTTTATTGTTTTGATTGAATTTGAATTGTAAAAAAATTTGGAATAACAAAAGTGGAAATATTATATATATATATATCTATTATCTATTTCTATTATCTATTATATCTTATCTTATCTTATCTTATCTTATCTTATCTTACTTCTTATCTTATCTTATCTTATCTTATCTTATCTTACTATATATAAGAAGGACTCCACAAATTTTGCCTCCTGCAATTGCAATCCCAGCCGTCCATTCCACTCCAATTTAATTTCTGTCCGTTGGATGTCTCTGAGTCTGCGTAGCCGTTGGATCGTGGCTCAATTGAAAGTGGATCGTCCGATCGCCAATTTCATTTTCTGACCGTAGGATGCTTTCATTTTGGATCGTTGGATCCTCGGTTTCTTTTCTGCCTTCTTCGATACTCACTCCCCCTTTCTTCCTTTCTCTTCTCCGCCTTTTCTTCCGTCTTTCACCGAATCGCGATTTGGACTCCCTTACGCTACACTCACCGATTCGCCTGATCTCCGTCCCTCGCCTCGCCTTTTCTGTTCCAGGTTCTCCAGACCCGTTGAAGGAGGAGAGGCAAAATTTCTAATCGCGATTGCCAAATCCAACCCCCCAAACCCTTGGGTCGTCGATTGTGGGTTTGGTGTGTTTCCGTTTTGTGAGTTTTGTCTCCGATTTTGCCTGAACCCTAGAATTTACGGATCCCGAGTGTTGGAGTCGGCGCGTACCAAAGATGATGGGGCGGCCTTCTCTTTGATTGCCTGCGTTTCTTACGATCTTGTTGTGGAGGGTTTGTCCTTTCGTTTTATCTTACCGTTTTCTAATGCACCTTCTTCTTGCTTTCTGTATTTATAGAGAATGCTAGGAGTGTTTAGCGCCTCGATTGTGTCGCCGCCGGAAGCAGGACGCCGTCGCCCAAGGTCACGTCGGATAAGCTGATCGGTCGCTTTCTGGAGGCCAATTCGTCGGCGGTGTCTGTGCAGAGCTCCGATGATGCCAAGCTAGCCTATACGCACTACAAGGAGTCTCCTTTACGGCCAAGGTATGTGCAGTACTGCCAAAGAATACTATGTATATGGATGATTTCGTAGATATGTCAATTTTCCTTTGGAGATGAGGAATTGGTTGATACTGTAATTACTCGTTGGCTGTTTTTAGGGATGGAAACAACCCTGATTAATTAGAGAAAACGAAGCAACTCATTTTCTGATTTTTTTAAAACCGGGTTTTTTATTTTCTTAGGACTGGGATGAAGAAAGTGAGCGGTCGATCTTTTTTTGTTTCCCCGTTATCTACTTATGGATTAATTGCTTGTTTTTCTTTGTGGTTCTATGATCTAAGATGTGTGATTATAGTTGTTTCATGACTTAACTGATTTGGAGGAGTATAGGGAGATGGTAATATTTTATATTCCTTATTTGTTTGTTTATGCGATTTTAGCTTTTATATTTTGTTCTCAATTGCCCTTTAATTAAATAGTTGTCATAGGATTAATCGCTGATAGACACACAAACTTGAAAGCAATTGACAGTTGCCATGGATAAACATTAATATTAAATAGCATCCTCATCTTTCACATTCCACCGGCCAAATATCTAGGAGGTTATGTTAACAGGTTTATCTCATGTTACCTAAACTTTAACGCTGCTTCATGGCACTACATGGGAGTTATGTTTGCAGAGGGAAATGACATCCATGTCAAAGGGATCAAGGAGATAGCAAGAGTACTAAAAGGTAATTTTTCATCACTGCTACGAGGTCCATTTCGTTTATTCCACCAATTTTTGGCCTTTTTGTTTTTCTCTATGTTGGGATCAAAAGATATTGCTGAGATGTTGAAGATAAGTTCAAATAAATAATGTTTTGCTTAACTCTTTGTTAACTTGAATAACTTGAATTTGGTAAGGACTAATGTGTGACAATTAATACCGTATTTTTTTTTTTTGTTTTGTGTACTTTTCAAAATGGAGGTATGGATTTTCAGGCCTTGCTGGAGCATTGCTTGAGAACAAAAGTATTATGTCAATATGTACTCTAAGTAAAGTCCCAAATGCCATATGATTTTCTCCCCTACCGGACTCATTTTTCTTCATCAGCACTTCAAATTCATATATCATTGATTTTTGGTAGGTGAAGCAAACTTGGACGAACCTGTATCAATTTTTAGACTAAGGATGCTTAATGGATTGAGGTTGTGCAGGGTACAGGCTACTAACAAATTTCTCTTTTTCATTCATCCATTTGTTTCCAGTCACCAAGTATCTTGATTTGTTGGCTATTGGCAAGACAGGTTTTTATACTTTGGTTTTATTAGTTAATTTATTTATTGTCTATTGAAGTTAAATGTGTGGACTGTGAACTAGGAAGATATATGAGTAAGTTATACATAGAGTGATACTCTAAGAATTTAGACTTGGATTTTAAGTTGTTGGATTTTAAGTTGCTTGGTAATCGTATTCTTCAGAGTTTTGGTGTTTTTAGCATCAATAACAATTGGTTTGGTGAATCTGGAAAATATTGAAGATTTAACCGAGTTTTTAGCACCTTACAAAAACTAGCTCTACATTTTTCACTTTTGCATTGCAATAGAGTAGGTAATAAGCATTCGCTTCTTGACTTGATATGTAGGCATATTCTTTGTTTCAAAGGATAAGTTAGATTCAGAAATATATGTGACTAGAGAGTGGAGATGCAATGAATTTGATTAGGTTTATAATGAGTGATTCAACTTATTAATAGAATGATAAATTGGAGAATACATGCCAAAAATGGCAGCTGTTCACTTGAGGTTTGCAATTCTTTCCATGCTAAGGTATTTTCAATCTCAATTCTGAAATTGAATTTTTATTACTCTTTCTGACTGAAATCTTAAGTATTAAGATTAATTTTTAAGTTCATCAGATGTTAACAATGATGGCTTATGCATATTTAGGTAAAAAAAAAGGCATTGAAGGAATCGATGGTGAGTAGAGTGAAGCAATTGATTGAAGAGGCTCAGGAGCACAAACAGTTTCAAAGATGGCTAGAAAGTTTGAGTGATGTCGTATGCTCATGAGTTTGTGCTATTCCTCTTGCTATTTGATTATGTTTGTTTTGTCTCGATACGAATAGTGTATTTGTGAATTGTGAGGCCAAATTAAGTTATGGGTATTAAAGGTCTTGGCAGAAAATCTACCATTATTTTTCTCCTTACCTAATCCCCGCCCATTAGGGCGGGGGATTAGCCTAGGTTTTCGTGCCATTCCATTATTGACCGTTGGATCCAAAATTCAATTGAAATCCTGGCCGTTGGATGAGAATGTTACGGCATTCTTTCTGTCTTCCCAGGTTCGACACCCGTCCCCTGCAAATTCGCTCACCTCTTTCTTATTTCATGCCTTGGGTCGGGTTTAGTTGCGTGCGTGATATGTTTCCTTCCTCTCGATGTTTGCCTCCCACCTCTGGAATTCCTTTCGCAACCCGCTCCATTTCGCAGGGTCGCTCGCCGGCCTCGACCTGCACCATGCCGGACTTCTGACCCTCGCCTGCTCTAGCAATTGTTTAATCGATCATTTTTTTCCGGCCACCGTGGCGTCGCTCGACGGATTCCCTGCGTCGTTGGCCTAACTCCCATTCGAATACCCATTCGCCTCAAGGGTTCCGGTTGTTTGAGGCGAGTTCCAGGTAGTGTTTGGCCCACTGTAAAACCCTTCGTTAATGGCGGTACTTCTGGTATGCTTGCAACCTGTGTTATTCAGCCCATCGATATGATTAAGGTATATTCATGTACACACTTTGGATTTGAATCTGATTCATCAGATTTGAGTGTTTTTTGCTCAATTTTGTTGTTTCTTCTGGATGGATGTTGGATTGGAGTGGGTTTTGAGAACGTTTTTTTTCGGACTCTAGATCGGATGGATCTTTTTATGATTTATGATAAAATTGTGTATCTTATTGAAGATTTTAGTGTTGGTTGTTTTTTCTTTTTTTTTTTTTTTTTGTATGGATTCTTTTGTTAAATGTTTTTGTTATGGGCTCAGATCTCTACTTGGCTCGTGAAGTTTTAGGATGTATTAATGTCTTCTGTTGAGCAACTGAATGTTATCTGTGGAGCTTCTTTTAGATCTTATTGAATTCATGTACATTGAGTGTGTGAACTGTGGTTTTGATAGATATTGGAAATCTGTCGTTGGTGTTTGTGTGAACTGAAGCGCCATTGGTCCTGATCTGTCATGCTTGTTTGAATTTCAGGTGAGAATACAACTAGGATAGGGTTCGGCAAGTGAGGTGACAAAGACCATGCTTAAAAATGAGGGTATTGCTGCCTTTTACAAGGTATGTTTGGGAAGATAGATCTTCACTGTCTCTTACTTGTTTCTTAGATATTGTAAATCCACTGGTTATACTTGTAAAGCAGCACTGTTATTTTAAAAGGGGTTTATAATCTTACGTGTGGGCTAAGCTAAATTATTGTACTGTTTTGGGTAATAAAGTTTCTCCTGTAATTTTGGAAGCTTATTTTTATTTTCTTGTGGTGTCATTTGACCTAAATGGCTCCTGATTTTTTTAATTGTGGTTTGGGGGATGTCGCCTCACTAAAGCTTATGTGATATCCATGTCTATAAGTGATGTGAACATCATCTTTTGAAATAGTAATATAAGTACACTTGGATGTGTGTTCTATTAGTCTATTACTAAATTATGTGTGCATAATTATTATCTTAATACAACCATCACCAATGAGGTGAGATGGCTTGGTGGTTATGGTATTACTTGCTATTCATGAGGATAAAGTTTGAATCTCATCAATTGCAAATTAAATTAAGTTTATGTACCAAATGAAGGAAAGGTAAATTTGTAATTTTAATCACTGATGAAGACGGTGGTTATTTTAGTGGTCTCCTCATAAGATGATACAAAACTACAAATTACATTAGTATGATTTAGGATTGTGGACTCAAACCATTTAGCACAACTGCCGTGGTGGAAAAGAAAAATACTGTAGCTTTTCAATCCAAAAGGAAGTGGCTTTGGTTTGATTGAGGCTGATGAGGAGTTTACAGCATCTTGCACATTTTTTTTTTTAAATTCATTGTCTTGAATTTCTCTTAACATTTTCAAATATTGGTTGAAATTCTGGGTGTTAGTTTGACCCAAACATGAAATCCTGTATACATTTAGTAATAGTTTGCAGGATCCAGGGAAAAATAGTGAAGACTGGATTATCTTAGTTCTTTTTTTTTTTTAAAAAAAGCTGCTAGGGTTTGGAAGATACTATGACAGACACAATTGGTTGTGTTCTAAGTAAAAATGTGATTCCATTATTTTATCCTTTTGAATTTAATGCCATTATTTGATATGATGTTCAAATCTATATTGAACGAATTCTAAAACGAATGAACTGAATTGAGTCAACTTTTAAGGTTTAATGTTGCACCACGTAGGGATTTTAATCTTTAGGAACTTTGGTATTTTTGTTGGTTATCAATTATTGAAATGTTGTGTTCTTAGATACAAAAGAAAAATTCAAACTGTGAAGAAAAATTATCTAAAAAATATCATTAAAGTTTTTCAAATATTTTCTAAATTTTTATTGAAGTTTAGAATATAAAACTTTAGATATGCTAGAAATTTCCAATATATGTCCAAAATTGTCTCATATACTGAATTTAATACATTGCATTTAGGATACTTATTCTACGCCTCACTTGCAATATTTCCATTTCCAGCCATTGTCTATGGTCCTTACATTTACTACTGGTCTCTGTTTTTTTTTATACAGGGTTTGTCTGCCGGGCTTCTTAGACAAGCTACATATACAACTGCACGGCTTGGATCATTTAAGTCAGTATTTCATATGGACCCCTTTTGCTGCAACTGATATGGTCCTGATCATGCTGAATGTTTTTAGCAGATGTTTATGATTAATCGAATTAGAGAATTTAGTTGTAATTTCCTCAACGATTTAGCCACGCCTTCCTGTTGTTGAGTGTTTGAAGACAGGGAAGCTTGGGAATTCGTTTCCTCTTCTTCGGTCTACTTTACAGGGTTTAGGGTGCTCCGTGTATTGTGTGTTTGTAAGGACTCCGCTTTGTTTGTTATGTGGGCGGTTCTTGCCTTTTGTTTGTGTTCGGTTGCTCTTCTTTACAGGATAGGAAATCTTTGGAATTGGATTTTTTTGGGTCGATTTTGGTATGCTGATGCCTATTTGTTGGTGTTTGAAATTTAGTTTTCCGGTTCTTTTGTGGCATTTGCGATTGTTTTTTTTAATATTTTTTGTGTCTGGTTTACATAGATTGCCTTATTTCTGGTTTGTCTTTCCAATTTAGATCAAATTGCGGTTTGGACCTCCTGTTATGGAATGTTCGAAGCAGGGAAGGCTGCGAAATCATCGCCTGTTCCTGTTTTACCATGCGAGCTCAATTTCAGTGCTCTTCATGTTTGTTTCCCCCGAATTTTAGGGTTAATGCAGCAACTTTTGTTTGTTGTGTTTATTAATTGCGCGCGGATTTGTTGTTCGTTAATAGGATGATTTTACTCAGTGTTAAAATTGAATTGGGTGTTCGGGTGGGATGAATTGTAGGTTCCAGGATTCCTTTGTGGTTCTTGCGATTGTTTTTTTGATATTGTGTGTTGTGTGTTTTTGTCGTGTTCCTTAAGTTCATGGTTACTCTGCTGGTTTATATAAATTGCCTTATTTCTGGTATTTCTGGTATGTCTTTCTCGTTTAGATAGAATTGATGTTTGCAAGAGGATTTATTAATTGCGGTTCCTTAAGTTCATCGATCTTCTTGTTTTTTCCCTCCAAGTTTTAGGGTTAATTGTCCTGGGGTTGTTGTGATTGTTTTTTTTAAATATTTTGTGCCTGGTGTATTTTGGGTCTTGCGCGTTAAGTTGTCGGTTACTCTGCTGGAAATAATTACATTATGGAATTAATTGTTTCTTCCCTTTTGCACAGGTGCTGTATGGTGTAATTACCTGCATTTGTTATGGATTCTTCATTATCCTTTCTCTTTGAAGACCGTTTGGTTGATTGTTGTGCAGGTCGATGTTTATGGGTGGAGTCGGTGCACAATTGTGCTAAAATGGATGGGGATGAACGCATTGCTGATATTCATATTCGTAGCCTGCAACGTTTTACCTTTTATGCTACAGGGGTTTTATTGGAAGCATCCCGATAACAACATTGTAAGGATATTATAGCCTGTGGCCTTAGTCTAATTCAGGCTTCTGTGGTTCATCATTTTCGTGTCTTTCAGAATATAATTTTTTCTTTCTTTTGTAGCTTACTATGATAGGGATTAGAAAACACAAGTGAGCTGATGGTGCAGTGATTTAATCGGGGTGAAGATCTCAGGATACAAGCTATTGAAGTATACTGTAAATAGCACGAAGAGCAGTCTGTCATTCGTGTAGCGAACCCAAGGCATGTGTGTTGCTGCGCGGTGTGCACACTCGGAGTTGTCTTGGTACGGACAGTGATGGTTCCGGTAATGCAGAGGAAGTGTTATTGTCGATTAGATGTTGAGTAGTTAAGACGATGATGTTTGCTAGCACGGTCTTTCCACAGTTCATTACTTATAAGATATATATTGTGCAGTAAGTTCTACTCCCTTCTTTCTTTGCATTCTTTTTTTTAATAAAGTTTTATGGTTATGATTCTGAAGAAAGCTAAGCTAAAGCACCTAGAGTTTTTCTTTAATCATTGTAAATTAAATGATCCAGGTTGTCAGCTCAAGGCAATTTCTGAATCTTGATTGGGGTTATGTTGTTTTTACTCCAATAATGACTGATTTGGCAGGGCATGTAAAACAAAGTTGTCTCAGAGTAACGGGAGATACAAGTATTATTATGCTACCGTGTCATTTCTTGCTCAAGTCTTTCAGGTAATTCCATTGGTTCTACACATAAATACGACAACTTTAATTATTAGCAAATTGGATGTCCTTTTCTCTGCAATCTGAATTCATTTTGGTGCATCATAATGTGAATGACAAGAAATTGGTGCTTTATTCTACACATAAATTGTTGCTTTATTGTTGCTTTTATCTGCTACCATGATTTAATTGGTTTTAAACTATTTTTGGCCTAACTAAGTAACCAGGAGTAGACCAAGTTCTTTGTTCTTATTTTGTCTCCTCCATTCAATGTTCTCCACTGAACGTGATCAGTTCAGCAACTCTATAAATCGAAAAGAATCTCGCAAACCACTCATTCGCTCAGTAATTTCTTAATTAGGTGAATAATGTACACTTCCATTCTAAGGCTCTACCACTGGATTTCCCTTGGTCTGTCTTCTAAAGCTTTTTGAAACTACATGCTGATTTTTAGAATAACTACATGGTGCGGGAGCTGATTTTTAGCTTGCACACTCCATGGGCTATGTATGGTTGATTAGTTCATGACCGATCTTCATTCATGAGTTTTCTAACTTGGAAATACTATTACCACCTCTTATTTTGCAGAGGGGTTCCTTTCCAATGGACCCAACACAGAGTGGACTGATCTTTTTGTCCCTAAATTTTGATCTGCCACTTGCATCTCAAATGCAACTTGTTGATGCTATCCTTCATAAAGCAACAGATGAGATTTTGTCTGTTGATATGGTCAGTTCTTTAAAATCCAAGGAACAGGTTACATTTACTAAAAATCTGGAGGAGTTATGACGGTAAATTTGATCTGCCTACTTTGTCGGATTTCATTAGCATTAACAAATCTCTCATAGGCAGAATCTTCCCAGTGCACAAACTTGTTTGGCACTGTCTTGATTTTCCTCATTGTCAGTACTTCCAAGGCTTTCGTGTGGTTTTTTGCCAGGGACATCGAAGAATGTGCGTGGCCAACAGGGATCATATCCAATAAAGTTGTTCTACACCTCTAATATGCCCATCAGTTTACAGTCTGCACTTGAATCAAATCTTTTATTTCATATCCCAGGTACGAAGCAACTCCATTTATACAAATCCAGTCCAAGACATCAATTTCATGTGCAATGAATCACATTAATGTTGTATTTCTCTGTAGTTGCTTTATCAGAGATACAGTGGAAATTTCTTAATTAGCCTTTGGCAAAGTGGGAGGAATCTGAGTACAATGGTCAGTCCATACCCGTAGGTGGTCTTGCTTATTACATTACTGCACCATCAAGGTAATGGAGATTCTTTGCTTATTTCTTCACCTTCCTCAATATGAATGAGCATGCTTTTGTTGTTGTTTTTTTTTCCATTAATTTTGCAATACTGGGTGTGATTGTGAGTACTCTCTTTTTGCAGCTTGTCAGATATTGTGGCCAATCCATTCCATGGGCTTTTTTTATATTGTATTCATGTTATTTGCATGTGCTTTATTCTCAAAAACCTGGATTGAGGAAAATGGATCAAATGATATTATTAGTACAGTTATATTTAGCATATAAAGAAAATGGATCTGTTGATCACAAAAGTACGATGGATGCACATATCCTTTTTTGAGTAATAACAACAATTTGATTCACTTCTATCATTTTGTCCTTGTCAAGTTTTGTTTGCAAATAACTAATGAAATTGCCACTGGCTTTTTGGTGTCATAATATGATGATTATCTTAATTTTTCTCACTGTAGTGGCATATTTCAATCTTGTGCTGAACAGAATTTGAAGAGGTGCACGGATTATCAATGTTTTAAATGTTGATTAATTATGCATCTCTATTTCAATCTTGGTTTTATTTAATGTGACAATATAATTTTTTTGTTCTATTTTGATATCGAAATTTAGAGGTTTATAATTAGCTTGGAAGTTGATGCAACAAACTTATTTTTCAATTGTTTATTACTGTAATGAAGATTAGCATGAGGAATCATTTCTGTAATTTGTTTTGTTGGTGAAAACTGTAGGAACAACAAATGGTCATGCCTGGGCATCGGAATCAAATCTACAGAAGGAACTAAGCCGTTACATCCCTACCGCAGCAGCCTTTGGTGGCATATGCATCGGTGCTCTGCCAGTGTTGGCGGATCTGATTGGGCCAATTGGTTCGGACACTGGAATTCTGCTGGTGGTTACGATCATATATCAGTACTTCGAAACCTTTGAGAAGGAAAAGGCCAGCGAGCTGAGTTTCTTCGGCTTCTAAGGACATCACGATAAACTTGAATCATTGAACACTAGGTTTTTTTTTTTTTTTGAGGAGAATTATGAATTTTATTGCAAGCAATGAAGGATTATATTGTTTGATGCATTCCATCAGCTCCCTCATTTCAGAAATGCAAAAGGCTAATCTTTAAAAATGTCTAAGATTGTAATTGGACAATCTGAAAACTTCCTATTGGAAACCATGAATTAAATTTCCTGCACTTTGTCTTTGTGCTTTGTGCATTATTGCAATTGATGATTGGGATTTTTTTTGCTCGAGGTGAATTAATTTGCTTGTCTTTTTTAAATCTACAAATTTAGTGTCTTGGTTTTCAGTTTGCCAATTTCCATGTATTCACCAATTTCTGTTCCCGCCTTACTTGCCCACTCATGTGGGTTCTATACACTTTCACATTGAACTGCTGACCACACCTCTCAATTGTTATTAAATCCATGTATTTTGCATTTCTTTCTGTCAAGTGTTAGAAATTTTAACTCTAAATAAATTTTATATTTTTTTATTTTGTTTTCTTCAACACTACATATTTGTCTTATAAATCAAATATAACTAAACTTCTCTGATATAAGTTGTACGGCTAAGGAATTTTAGTGCCGGGCAAGCCCAATTGATGTGAGATCGCAGTTCTAGCAAAGTTCGACATAACAGAACCAGACAGCGAACTCATGCCCCCCGCATCTCAAGGTACGCTGTGGTACAGTTGTGACCTATTTTGTAGTGTTACTACGCGTTCTTCTGCCTTTTTTCCCTTTTTTTTTTGGCAATTAAATTCGAAGGAAAGTAGTTTCTGTGATTCGTTAAGGGTTTGGGTTTCTGCCAATTGCGTTCTGTTTGGAAGTATTTTATGATTATTCGGATCTCCACTGTTTAATCGCCATGATATAAAGAAAGGCGATCGATTCCGATCTGCACTTGATGAACTTCGTCTATGGGATTCTGTTGGGCTTAGGTATTTGTGTGTGCTATTCTCTGTGAATATTGACATTGGACACTTATATTTTCCTCTGGTATGCGAATGGTTTTGCTTTATCATTTAGTTTGCTATTTATTTGCTAAAAATTCTATTTCTGTGATATTGTTACAGGTTAATAACTCTGCTTTTCGATTGGCATGTTGAAAGAACATCACGTCGAACGGTGAATACCAATGTTGTGCTACTCTTATTGTTTACTCGTTTAAGTTTCAGTACCATTTATCTTCTTCATACTTCCATATGTTTTATTGATTCACCAAGAAATATATATTATACGCATTTATTATATTGATACGTATGCTAATAAGATGATTTATTATTACTAATGAAGTACTCCATTCACTTGTGGGATTATGGCATAGATTTTGATGATTAAGACCACAATTATTGTTTTTGTACTTTCTGGATATTTCTAGCCCAAGGAAATAAGGGGCGCCCAATTAAATGTAAGACAAAAATAAAAACAAACGCTATTCAATTTTAGGGTTAGGGTACCCCGACTCCCAACCTATAAATTGGGGGTTTGAGCCCCACCGGGCACCCTATTCCTCCCTTTATTTCTTTATAATTTGTGTGGTATTGGTTCACATCACTCTTTCTTAGCCTGTAAAGGCTATTCAATAAAAAAAGAAAAAGAAAAAGGGATAAATACCATAATGGTCCTATAACTCAGCCTTAAATCCCAAATGATCCAAAATCTATTTTAATTTTTAAATGGTCCTGTATATGTACTAATTACAACTAATTTAGTCCTCAACCATAATTAGAAAATTAATTGATGGTCTGGATCGGATTAATGAATTAATTGTGTTGAATTTATCCGTCTCCTCTCCACTTCGTTTCATTAATATCCAAAATCCCTAGATTTCTCATTCCAAATTCCAACAGTCGAAGATCCAATGAGCAATTACCAGGAAGCCGCAGTCTTCTTCGTCACCGATGAGGTCGCCGTCTTCTTCGTCACCGATGAGGCCGCTGTCTTCTTCGGTACGGACGATGCCTCCGTCTTCTTCGTCACCGACGAGGCCGCCCTCCACAACGATTGCGACCGCCGCGTCCACCACGCCAACAAGCTCGCTGGTGAACGCTTCTCCATCAACCACCCTTCCCCAAAACAATCCCCACTATGCGATATTTGGCAGAATTCTTCCAGGTTTGTTGACATGTTTTCTTTATGTTTGCTTAGTGTATAAAGTCTTTATGATTCTTTATTATTTTTTATTTACTGTGCTTTATCTAACTTTGTCTTCCCCATGTCGGTTGGCTTATTGGTCCAGACAAAACAGAAACACACAAAAGAAGTGTTAAAGCATTGGTTTTTACATTACATTACGATTTTAAAATTCACTTTTAGAATATTTGTCAAGTTATTTGTCACATCCGTGCATTGTTAATTACTGTAGCTCACAAGGTGTTCCCTAGACAACCCTCGCATTCCGAACGGAAACTTCTCCGTAGTAAAACTATAACTATTGTAGATAGTCTTTTTTACATGCTTTCAGTGTACCAATGTAGAAATCTTTTACTCCTTTTAATGATCATCAGCAATTGCAGAATGGGGACAATTTCGTTTGTGTTCTCAGTTTGCTTTATTAAGACTTACAAGGAGATTGTGCTTTACTTACTTTGATGCTCACTTTAACCAATTGTTCATATTTTCAGATTGGACTGCAAGGGGAGCACCTCCGTATATATGATACATATAACTTAAATTCTGTAAGCTGTGTATCAACTTCAAAACCTCCTAAACATCAACTCCTAACTTGTTACAAGGTACAGAACTTTATCCACTTATTTATTTTTTTACTTTAAAGATGAGTTTCTGGTTGTAGTTTTTAATATGACTTCATATTCTGGAATCAATAGTTGTACAAGCCACTATCGATACATGTGCAGGGTGTGATTGAATCTCCACCTAGACAAGACCCTATTGGATTTGATATCGTGAGCATGGGAAAGGGTTAGCTTGGTTAAATGGAAATGAGAATGGACGGTACTGGCCTAAAAAAGCCTCCAGCGATTCATGTGTTGAGAAATGTGATTATAGAGGCAAATTCATGCCCTAACAAATGTAATACAGGTTGTGGAGAACCTATACAGAGATGGTAAGATCTTGGGCCTACTATACAGTATTCAGTTGTTTCTGTAAAATCCTCTGTGGAAGTTTATATTGTTTTTGCAATCATGTTGCTGTTTGGCTTGGCTTGTTTTGTTGAATTTTAATTTAGGGGAGGTTTTTGTTTATATCTTACAGTAATATGTGTGCTTCCTTTGGTCTTTGATTCAAGAAAGCAAGTTTTGAGGCAGTTAGGAGAATGTTGAAGAAAGCTTATTTGCTTAGGTATGTCTTGTTAGTTCATCTTCAAGTGAAATCTAATGAGAACTTATAGTTCTGTTATAATATACCTGTATTCTTTATTGTTTGGCCTTAGTGCATGAAGGATGATAATGGTAATATTGGTGGTGATGAAGAAAAGTACAGGAAGACGAATGAGATATATGTTATAGGTGAATCCTATAGAAAAAAATTGTTGTGGATGAGAATCCACATACAGTTACCTATAATTATTCTTTTTTTTTCCTTCATGGGCAGTTGTACGTTCTCATTATTGTAAACCACACGTAAAATCTATGGTTAATGATGTTCAATGTTTTCTAAGCCTTCAGCATCATCAATTATCTGGGAAAGAGATTCACATCTCCAGTGTTGCCTCCAATCTTTTTGCTTCTCCATCTTTTAGAATGTTCTCGAGCTCACAGAATATTCTCCATTGTTATTAAATTAAATTCGTAGGTTATTTTTTAAATCCATGTATTTCATATTTGTTTCCGTTGTTTTGCGGATGTTAGAAAATTTCAGCTCTATATAAATTTTATATTGTTTGATTTTGGCTTCCTCAACACTACATACTTGTTTTGTAAATTAAATATAACTAAATTTCTTTGAATGTAATAAGTATTGTATAAGAAAACCACGTGCACTTACCTACAATTATTTTTTTCCTCCATGGGCAGTTCTACACTCTAAATACGCCGTGCATCGCACGGCTCAAAATCTAGTATATCTTATCTTATCTTATCTTATCTTACTATATATAAAGAGCAGCTTCAAAATATTGCCGGGGATGTGGACTTAGCCCAAGTGGTTGAGTCCCTAGGCTTCCAACGGAAGGTTGGAGGTTCGATCCCCACCGGCTCCCTATCCCTCCCTTTTATTCCCTTTGTAATTGTGTGGCATGGGCTCCCACCACCCATTTCCAGGCCTTCAATGGCTCTTCCAAAAAAAAAAAAATATTGCCTCCTGCAATTGCAATCCCAGCCGTCCATTCCACTCCAATTTAATTTCTACCCGTTGGATGTCCTGGAGTGTGCGTAGCCGTCCATCTTTTCTCAATTGAAGCTGGACCGTTCGATCGGTATCGCTTGCGCTGAAAGCTCTAATCCTGCCAAATCTCTAATCCTGGTTTCTCCGACATCTCTCTGTCTCGGCTCTCACGAATTTCCACGATTCGCGCCGCTTCCTCCTGCTTTGCCCTCCGCACCGCCGTTGAGCTCGGGTTCTCAGCCGCCTTCGGGGCGCCCCCGCCGTCCTCTCACCGCCCTTGAGCTCGGGTTCTCAGCCGCCTTCGGGGCGCCCCCGCCGTCCTCTCACCGCCGTTGAGCTCGGGTTCTCAGCCGCCTTCGGGGCGCCCCCGCCGTCTTCTCTCATTTAGGGATCTCGCAAACCCTACCCTACGCCGTCGCTCTGCTGCCGTCCCTCCGGCGCCCCCTAAAAAATCCGGCCCCGCCGCCTGCGTTTGTGAGGAACAAAAGTAAACAAAGTTGCGAATTTTATTTTTTGGATTTTGTCAAGGAGGATTTGCTTTCGTACAATTCTAGGTGAGTAAGGAAATTACCATATTCAGTGATTTAGGGTTCTCGCAGGTCTTTGTTTGTTTCCATGCTTGTGGTTTGAATTATAATTTGGGTGTTTGTTTCCACAGGTCCGCCCTTTCTTCGAATATACGCGTATCAGTAACTTTTAGGGAGTTGGGCAATGGAGAGACTCGACAGGCTCAAACACACTTTCCGAAGTGGATCGACCCGCGGAATCGATTGGCGGAAAGCCCAGCTTCGAGCCCTCCTTCGACTTTTGGCCGAGAATGAATCTCAAATTTTTGATGCTCTGGAGCAGGATCTCGGAAAACACCCAGTTGAAAGTTATCGCGACGAGGTTTGATTCCTAACCCAGCTCTCATTTTACGATATCCGGGTTAGTGGATTTTAAAGCAACTGAAAAGGGTTTCTCTCTGAAGGTGTTATTTGGACTTAATTCCTTGGGTTTTGCATGATCTCTTGATTTATTGTGGAAATTGAATTGCCTTAGAATGATTTTGTCTTTCTCGGTGTTGTATTTACTTGATTTTGATTTGAATAAACTGAATGAAGTCCGTTGATTGTTTTGTCCGGTTCTTGGGTCATTTTTTTTGTTCAATTTGACTTCTAGGGTACTTCTTTTTGGCTTCATTAATTGGATTACTTGTGTGTAGTGTTTTTTTGATGTGAGTGGTTCATAAGCATTCTTGTTTGTCTGTTAATGAGTTTGTTCCCACATGTGGAAGTTGCCTGTGATAATCCTTCTTTTCTGACAGATTGGAGTGGTGAAGAAATCAGTAGATCACGCTTTGTGTTACCTAAAAGAATGGATGGCCCCCAAAAAGGTAGACACATTTTTTATGGGATGAAGTTTCACTTGCATAATTGTTTATCTAATTGTCTGGAACTCTGTAGTGATGTAACAACTAACAACACTAGAAGTTCTGCTAAGATCTATTCTCGGTATTGAATCTTAAAAACAATTTTTAGGGTCTTGGAAGAACTTTGCTACCTTCCCCTTATGAAAGATGTTTCTCTGCTAATTTCATGTTAGACAATTGTTGTGTTCTTAAATGGAGAGGCCATTTACAAATATTTTTGATCTGAAAGCTGCTTTCTCCAATCTCTGCATTTATAGCCAAGGAAAATTCACTCTCCAGTCTCCAGATTCTAGGTGGGGGAAGTGATCGAATGTTTTGGTTTCTCTTCCTTTTTTCCATTATTGTTTAATAAGTTAAGTTCCACAATCGCGCGTAAGACTAGGAATTCATTGCCACCAATTAATAGGCATTTTGTAGAGCTGAAATGCCCATTATTAATAGAAATTGTAAGTTCAATTGATGTCTGATGATACAAGATATAGTTTCTTTTTATCTTTTATGTGCCTACCAGAATTTTTGATTCGTGGTGCTTTGTTTTTAACTATGGTTGCTTGTGTTCTTAGTATAATTGATCATGATTTGCTCAAATCATTAATGTTTAGCTACCCTTATTTTATGTTATGTTTTTTTTAATAGGATATAATTTGAAGCCGCTGTTATTGTGTGTTTGTAAGGACTCCTCTTTGTTTGTTATGTCGGCGGTTCTTGCCTTTTGTTTGTGTTCGGTTGCTCTTGTTTACAGGATAGGAAATCTTTGGATTTGGATTTTTTTGGGTTGATTTTGGTATGTTGATTCTTATTTGTTGGTGTTTGAAATTTAGATTTCCGGTGGCCAAATAAAGTTGGGTGTAGGGGTGGGATTAATTGTAGGCTTCAGGATTCTTTTGTTGTTCTTGCGATTTTTTTTTTAAATATTTTGTGTGTTGTGTGTTTTTGTCGTGTTTCCTTAAGTTCATGGTTACTCTGCTGGTTTACATAGATTGCCTTATTTCTGGTATGTCTTTCTGGTTTAGATCAAAACGAGGTTTGCACCTCCTGCTGTGGAATGTTCGAAGACAGGGAAGGCTGCGAATTCGTCCCCTGTTGTTCGGTCCATTTTACAGTTTTGATCTAAACCAGGATCTTATTGGCTTCTGGTTGACCATGAAATTTTAAAACTTAATAGGTTGTTGGCTGGGACATGCCATCCTTTTCTATTTTGTAATGACTATTGTTTTTTAAGGTATTTCGTGACATGGAGTCGGAGTCGGGATAGTTCTGTTAAAAGTCTTTCCATATGTGACTCTTAATTATCCATTTTCAGGACTTCTGGATTTAGCAAACCAGCATTTACATCGGATGAAGTGTATGGGAAGCTTTTGGATCTACAGGACAAGGTATGTTGTCTTTATATTTACCCTTTGGATTATATATAAAGTAGCGTACATGCATATGGTGCCTTCAGCATGCAGTTTCCGTTATGTTCTACACTAGAGTTGAAAAATTATATTATGAGTTGTATTCAAATTTCAAAAAGAAAAAGTAAAAACTAAGAATCATAAACACTAGCCATATGGTGTAACCCTAATAATCTCCAGTAAAATTTTATGGCATGAGGCTTAAATTTTACCTTTTATCTTAGAGACTGCAAACAGATAAGATGACTAACCTGAAATCACGATCATCATTGAGGGATTCTACTGATATTGGCCAATTCCATATCAATCTATTTAGCACTCCCAATTCTACGAAAGTCTTGGCCAAGTCCCGGAGCGAGGGCGTCGGCGCAGTTGTCCGAAGAAACATTGGAAGGTCTAATCTTGTTTCTTGTTTTAAACTTCTTTTGGTAAATAATATTATTGCTATTCTCGCTTCTTTTGGTAAATAATAATAATATTGTGTTTTGTGATGTTCCTTGATTTTTGGAATTGGGATTCTTCAATTGAAATGCTGTGTTTGTGGTTTATTGAAGAAGCCAAATTTTATTGCATCATTTTCTTTGAATTAGGTGCTTTCTAAGCAGAGGAGCCATAAGCCATTCCCACACCTTGAAATTTCTGTTTCTTGAATTTGTATTCGAAGATTTAGCAATTTAATTGAACCGAACCACTGAAAGGATGACCTACATTTTCTCCAATATATGGGATTTCTGTGGATTTAGTTTTAGATTGGGTGTTAGAACATTTCATGTTTGAGCTTTTTTTATTGCACAGAGAATAGCTTCAAGATGTTGACTTTATCGGCACAATTTGCAGGCCTGAATTGAAGTCCTTGGATCCATTCCTTATGCCGGATGAATTTTCTGGTAAGTTGTCCTTGATGCACGATGAGAATGCATTCAACCATTTATTACATACATTCGCTAGCCTGAGTAGGAGCCGGTTATTTGTATTAGTGATGTGGATTTCTCTGTTTATGTTTTCTTATTCAATGTTGCAGTTTCACCTCCTGCTGGATTCCCCGACCATCCCCACAGAGGTAATCAAGCATTCTTGTAGCAAATGGTCAAATTGTCTAATTCTGTGTGCTTTATAAAGTTTTTATGTAGAGGGTTGTTTCTTTGATTCATTACAGGTTTCGAGCCTGTTACATACATGCTACAGGTAATTTTGATGTTGATTGAAATATACATATTGCTGATTCGAAGGAGTTCCTTTTTGTTACGAATATTAATATGCTGAACTCAATTTTTGTTTTTGTAACATAGGGAGGCATTACTCATCAAGATTTTGCCGGGCACAAGGGCACGATACGTACTGGTGAAGTTCAGGTACTCAAAACTGTCATTTGACTGATATGGAGAATAAAACCAAGGAAATTTTAATAAACTCGAATGCTTGATAAAGCTTATCTGGTTTGGTGCAGTGGATGACGGCAGGGAGGGGCATCGTTCACTCAGAAATGTCGGATGGAGAAGGCACTCACAAAGGTTTGCAATTGTGGATTAATCTCTCTTCCAAGGATAAAATGTGAGTCATTCTTTCCCTTTTCTCCAGACATGTTTTTGAAACTTTTAAGGTAGAGTTCACTGTTATTCGGCCAAAAGTTAGAGGACACTTTTAGAACCCTTCTATCTTGAACAACGCGGGAGGTATTACAAATCTATGAGTGGTGACCCCCATCAGGCTTCCTAATCTGCAAAAGGTTATCTTAAAGTTATTCTCGATTCATGGGAAATTGCTGCGTGACTCCGCATAGTGCCTCCGATATCCACATGAAAAAGAATAAGCCCAACCATTTTGCGATTGATTATGGCGCAATTCATGGATCTGGTGGCACGACAAGCTTGTTGTATTGAAAAATCCAACAGGGCATGACCTTTATGGGAAATATGAAATCGGCAGGGAGCTTGGGAGAGGCGAATTTCGGGTTACTTATTTGTGTACGGATGTACAGACTGGAGAAAAAATTAGCCTGCAAGTCGATATCAAAGAAGAAGCTGAGGACTGCGGTGGATAAAGAGGATGTGAGGAGAGAGGTTGAGATCATGAAGCATATGCCTAAGCACCCGAATATTGTCAGCTTGAAGGACACCTATGAGGATGATACTGCAGTGCACATTGTGATGGAGCTATGTGAAAGGGGCAAGTTGTTTGACCGGATTGTGGCGAGAGGATACTATACGGAGAGAGCAGCCGCACATGTTTTGAAGACAATTGTGGAAGTTGTACAGGTTGAAATTTAACCAACTTGATTATGTTTTGATTGTCTTCTGTCTTTGTTATGGTATTATTGCTCCAATTAGTCTCCTGCACCCATGCTTTTTTGCAGGATTAGAGTGATGTTTCCTACTTGGTTATTTTGTATGATCACTCCTTGATTAGGTTTATTTATTGCGTGAAACTTTTTGTTTACTTTCAAATTCAAAGGAGTGGAAGTTCTGTTATTTAAAGGTATAGGTTTTGATTTTGAATTCATTGCCATGCCTTTTCTGAAAGGTTTTTAATTCAATTTATGTTTTGGAACATCCAATTCATTGAAATTTCTAGCTATACATTTAGGAATTTGTTCCTTCTTTGGTATATATGTTTCTGTATTGAGCATATGTGTTATCCAACGAAATCCAGTTGTGTTCTTAAGATTGAGCTAGAGATTTTGCATTTAATACGCAGTTGCCAGAATACTTTTTATAACCTTTCTGACATCCTTAAGACACTTTTTGCATGCGTAACTATGTTCATGTGATCATGTCTTCTTGAATTTTGCTTAAAACCTTGTTTAATATGTTTCAATTGTGTGACAGATGTGCCACCGACAGCGAGTGATGCACCGTGATCTCAAACCCGAAATTTTTCTCTTTGCAACTAAGAAGGAAACGAGCGCTCTAAAAGCAATTGTCTTTTGTTTGTCAATTTTCTTTAAGCCTGGTAAGTAATTTGTCACACAAATCCTTTACAGTTTACACAATCACGCTATCAGTGGGGGTCGATTGAATTTTCTGATTGTCTCCAGGTGAGCGGTTCAATGAAATTGTTGGAAGCCCTTACTACATGGCTCCAGAGGTTCTAAAACGTAATTATGGTCCTGAGGTTGACGTTTGGAGTGCTGGAGTCATCCTTTATATTCTACTATGCGGTGTTCCTCCCTTCTGGGCAGGTTAGTTTCATAGGTTTAATTGACCCAGTTTTAGCCTAACCCTAATGGAGGTGCTATCTGGATGTTAGAGATGATATAATATCAGAGTTCTTTTGTCACTGTATAATACAAAACTCAATAATGATGTAGCTAGAGCCAATAAGATTGTAGTGCATTAGTAATTTATGTCTTTTGGGAATAATGAATTATGACTGCTTCTGTTTTCGTGTCGTTTTCTTTTTTAGAGCCCGTTTGGATAGGATTTTAGTGAGGTAGTTTTGGCTTTTGCTTTTTGACAAAAGCACTTTTGATACAAAATAGGCGTTTGGATGGGATGGGCTTTTTAGAAAAGCGCTTTCTCCCAAAAGCAGAAGCCAAAACACCTATTAAAATATTAAAAGTCTAAAATACCCCCATTAATTTATTAAAATTACACTAATTTAATGCTTTTGAATTGTTTTAAGAAATAGTATTTTTATTAATATAAATATACACTATTCCCATATAAATATATATAAGTATTAGAATAAAATTATACTTCTAATAGTTAGAAAAGCTAAAGATAAAATGTACTCTAATAAATAATATTTTAAATTAAGGATCATTATTATGCCTCAACATATTTTTTTTTATCAAAAATCTTATCTAAATAAGTAGTATTTTTTGTGATTAAATAGGTATTTTTTTAAATAAGTAGTATTTTTTGTGATTAAATAGGTATTTTTTTGAGTTTATAAATTTAGAAGAAAACTGTATTTGAGTTATGTTTTTAACAGTATATTTTATTAATAATATTAGCTATCTAATTGTGAGTATATAAATTAAAATGTATTCAAATTACACATTATAAATAAGTAGCATTTTTTTTTTGGTAATTTGCACGTTTTACAAGCACTTTCCATTTTTATACATTGTAACACACTTTAAAAACAAAGCCGCTTTCCATAATTTTCATCTAAACATAAAAGTTACTTTTTCCTGTATTTGGCTTCCACTTATGCTTCTGCTTTTTTCAAAAGCCTATCAAAGCGGGCCCTTAATCATTGACTGTCACTTTGCATCAGTTGAGACCCACAAAAGAAATATCTTTGATTTAAATACCCTCTATATTGTGATTTGAGGATGTCATTTTTTAAAGTGGTCTAAGCAAGTGTTGCAAAGAATTCTTAGAAGTGGAGAAAGAAACAGTGAGTAAGATTGTTAGAGGTAGTGGATCAAGGGTTCCTGCTGCAATTTTGTTAGTTTCCATAAATTGAATTAGAGTGTGTTCTTTTTCCCTGAGAAAATATTGCAAAAAACATTTACCACCTAAATTAATATATCTACTGTGCCTTTTAGTACTTGTGGCTCTTTTGATCTATTGAAAGATGCCATGTTAGCATTGTAAGAGTTGTGATTGTGCAACTTCTTCATTCATTGCTTTATTAATTGTTTGGCCCCATTTAATGGAGATATATTCAAGTAGCCGCTCCAAGTATTATTAAATTCTATATATAGTGTTTACATTGACGGACTATATTGCTTTAACCTTTAGGGCTGGGGATCACATATGATAAACTGCTGGGGCATACTGATGTCTGTTGCTTGCTTCTTAGTTATATCTCTTTTTTTTCTGATTGTTCAGAAACTGAGCAAGGAGTGGCACAAGCATTATTCGATCTGTTATTGATTTTAAGAGGGACCCTTGGCCTAAAGTATCTGATAATGCAAAAGATCTTGATAAGAAAATGCTTGATCCAGATCCTAGCAAGCGCCAGCCCAACAGATTCTTGGTAATGCTGGTTTATTCAGAATTGAGATGCATTGCACTCTTGGTGATTTGCATAAAGTATCCGGAACATAGGACTGAATGGAAATGTTAATTGTATGTACACAGAACATCCTTGGTTACAAAATATAAAGAAGGCACCCAATGTTTCACTGGGTGAGACTGTGAAAGCAAGGCTCAAGCAATTTTCAGTGATGAACAAGCTCAAAAAGAGAGCATTAAGGGTATTGTATTGTTCTCTTAATTTTCATAATCCTCCTAACAAATATAAGCAGTAATTAACTTATTATTTTAATAGAAGGTTGATTAAGAGGACGGTGAACTTGAAATATGGTTTGGTAAATGTGTAGGTTATGGCTGAACATTTGTCTGTGGAGGAAGTGGTTTCAATTAAAGAAGCATTTGATAAAATGGACACGGGGAAGACAGGTAAGCTTAACCTGGAACAACTCAGAAGCGGTTTGCAAAAGCTTGGCCACCAGATACCTGATGCAGATGTCCAAGCTCTAATCGACGCTGTAAGGATTCTATTCCAAGTTCTTGTTGATCCATAGTGCAACTTAGAACCAAATTCCTTATGCTAAGTTAAACTCTTAGTGACTGCACTTTCTAACCCTGTCATTGCCCCTCTTTGAGAAATTTCACATTCTATGTGCTCTTTGGGAAATTGGTGTCCGGTTTTGCTATAGGCATTGATTTGCATTAATTTCCACAACCATTTACCACTATTTTATCCTTTCTATCTTTATTTATCTGCATCGGTGGGCTGTTTTATCTTTGTGAATCCTTTGCCAACTGTCATAACCATTACTACCCCCACCAATTCTGCATGAGAGACTCACCTGGTTGAAATGTTTGTAGTAGTCCTAAACAGATTTTTTGTTAACCTATTTAGATTGTATGATGTGAATTGTGATTTAATATTTACCTGATGATTTACATGGAACAAATAAATTATCATTTTCTCTTTTGGGTTTTATGGTCTAATGTTGGTTCTTTCAGGTGCCCATACCTATGATTCTTTCGCTATACCTAGATAAAAACTTAAAATTTTTATTCCAGTTTTGAGAGTATGGACTGGTGATAAATTTAATTTATGAAGTTGTGGTGGATTTCATAGACTATTATTCTCTTATTTTGTTTCTCCATTCTCTTGAGAACTGTACATGCTCGTTTTTTCATTCAAAGTAAATCATTTTGTTAACTGGTATCTTTTTTCATGGGATCAAGCTGTGTGTTTTGCATATAGATGTCATAACTCGTAAAGCTTTTTGGCGGTGAGTTTTTTTCTATAGTTGTTCTAAACTGCATCCTTAAAATGCAGGTTTAAAAATTTCAGTTATACTTCAACTTGTTTTAACTGCTGATCTATATGACAAAGTATGTGTACATGATTTTTATTTTATTTTATATCTTCAGCATCATTTGTAAACTGATTTTGTTATACAGGCTGGTGTTAACGGGGATGGAACTCTAAATTATGGAGAGTTTGTCGCTGTTTCAGTGCATCTTAGAAAGATGGCCAATGATGAGCACCTCCACAAAGCATTTGCCTTCTTTGATAGAAACGGAACTGGATATACAGAGATCGAAGAACTCTGAGATGCATTGAATGATGAAGAGGGCAACAGTGAGGAAGTCATCAATGCTATCATGCACGATGTAGACACAGATAAGGTTAGTTGTGGTGTGTGTATATATATCTGTCTGTAATCAAGTACAAATGAAACATATAATCAGTTCACTTCTATTCTCTTTATGGTCGCTCTGTAGTGAAATAGTCAAATTATCATCTCATTACACTTCATTGTTGGCCTCAGGGGCTGTGGTTTCCTGTCACTAGAGAACTTGCTGTTTTTTGCCAGAAATTATCCGGTATGGTTACTGACAACTTTCCAAGCAAAACTATTTGTGATGACTTTGCTGCCATATAAGTTATAATGAGGATGGTTTTTACTAACAATTGTGAAGCCGCCACAGTCAGGTCAGTTGCTAAATTCTTTTTCAATTACTCGAACAGTATTTTGATTTCAAAAAAGGGAAATGGAACAGAAAAAGAGATGATGAAAGAGAGATTTGCAAAGCTGTTGCTGGGCAAGGACATGTCTGGAAGTGGCAAGGGAGTTTGTCCAGCACTCGCCATTTCAAATGCCATCACCAATCTATATGGTAAAACCATTAACTTGAATTACCTCGCCCATGTCTATCTGTGTGTTGATGACTTTGCTGAACCCTGTGAATTGCAGCCACTGTGTTTGGCCAATTGTGGAGACTGCAGCCATTGCCAGCAGCCAATATATCAGTGTGGCAAAGGGAAATGGATTGGCTTCTTTCTGTCACCGACCACGTTGTTGAATTGAAACCTTCTTCGCAGACGTTACCGGATGGACAAAGAATTGAGGTAGTTTAATTTTACCTGCATTCCTTCCATGTTCTGAGCAGTTTTTCGTAGCTTCTTCATCAATGCGGTGTTGCCTTTCTTCAGGTGATGAATTGTAGGCCAAGAGCAGATCTAACAATAACAAACTTCCTCTCCTTTTGGGGATTGATCAAAATCAAAATATTGAAGTGTCTTTTTTCCTTAAAGATAACGAATTTCTGAATTGCTAAGGCCTAAGGGATTAAACTCATAAGAGTTTCTTTATGGTGCCCATAGTTAGCATATTATTCTTGTCTGAAGTCGAAACGTTATGGCAGAGTAGTTGGGAGGTCAAATGACTCCTCTGATATAATGTTTGAGCTTTTCTTTGTTGAAATGGTTATATTTAATTAAATGTCTTTCTGTTCTATTCTTTTTCTTATGGTTTCTGGTGTTGAATAGTGCACTACTTTGATGCAGATTTATACTTTGATGCGACTCGAATAAAATAGTATACATATATAATTATATATGTATACTATTTTATTTATTTATTTATCAAATATTTTTCTTTGGTGCCTGTTTTATAAAAGCTTCAGTTTTCAATGAGAGATTCACCTTCTTCAGGGAAAAGATGATTTTTTATTGCATGCTTGCTAATCTATTTGAGGAGTACAAACTTTCCTCCAGGTATCCTGAAAGGCAGCTCAGACTTACTGCCTTTCTATTTGGTGAGCTCTTGTTTTGTTCTCTCATGCAATAATTTGTTTGCTCTATCAGTTGAAGATGTATAATTTTTGTTGTATGCTGCATTCATGGTTGAATACTGTGGTTGGTTGGACTGCTATGCTATCAGTTGTAGGCTCATGTGTTCTCTTTTACATATCAAATACTTATTTGAGTCTTTAGTAAGAAATGTCCAAGTTGCTGCTCTCCTTTATCTTTAGATGTTGCCTTGCCTTGGCTATTTACATCTTGTTCTTTTTGCTAAATTTAAGAGTAGGGAATGGCATGTCATTTGGAGGCTAATCTATGGTTTTGAGATTTTGCTGTTCAAAGACGCTTAATGTTCGCTTAATTTGAACAATTCATCCCTGTAAATCGATTGGTTACATATTACTGGTACACACAATGCATTACCAGGAAACCTGCATGGCCTTCTCATTTAAGTAGTCTTCAGTGCACAAATTCGGTTTTCTGGGGTGTTTACTTTGAGTGAATTCCCCATTATTCCACATATAAGATTAATTTTGTAGCTGAAACTAACTTGGCTAAAGTTTTATTTTAATTGTATAGATTTTTTTTGGTAATGACTAATGATATAAATTGGGATTTTTTGCCTTACAGGAGCTCATGAATAAAATTTCTGTTTTGTACTTATATCTTTTTATCTTTTGGCCGGTGGGTCTCCAAGGAGCCTGTGATGCTGAGGAAAAGAGCGAAATTGATGAGGAGAAGTATGCTGTTATAAGTAGGGATGATGTGGTGGATGCTATTGCTTATTTGATGGCAAGATGCATTTTGGCAAACCCGAATGCAAAGGTATACAACTAATGAATTTTGGTAATGCTTTGCTGATAATATGTATTTAGAACAGTCCTTTGATATGTATGTTTTTCCTTTGCAGAAATTGACTCCCATGGAGCTTCAAAAAAGCGGGTTTACTGTTCGGGCCTTCCACCAAATGCAAAATTCAATTGCCATGTGAGCAATAAAAATTCAATTGCCATAGCATTTGTGCTTTCCTGCTTTTTCTTCCCTTGGGCGCCATGTTTTGTAATTGGTTTTGCTATTTTATCTTTCATATTCTCCTCTTCAGATATTTGAAATTGTGAATGGTAGTGGAAGTCGAAGGAGAGACAGAAACTCCTCCGAACAGGGCCGGACCCTATTTTTGAGCGGCAATGCCTTGTAACCTTAAATGTCTCCTCTGCTGTATTTTTCCATGCATGTAGTAATTAATTTCGGAAAATGTTTTGGAAGGTCAGACTGCATGATTGGAAGAAGGGAACGCCATTTGCAGATGACCAACGTATCTATAATCGATTGCCTTGGTGGGAGCAGGTGGCCAATGGCAAACTGCTAACCAGGAATAGGAAGTTTTTGACTGTTGTGCCAGGAGTTCCGAAAGTATTATTCTCATTGTTTAAATTAAAATTGGAGTTTGGATTTTTTTTTTTAAAAAAAACATAAAATTATTTATCCTGTAGCTAGATATTATACATCTGGTCTGTCCTATGGTCCTTCATAATTTAACTCATACTATCATTTATGTGTTTCATTTCATTGATTCACAAGTTCCTACATTTTGGAGGGGTTAATGTTTACCACTAGCATTATCTTTCCTTGTGCCTCTTTTAAGCTTTAGTTTGTTATGGATCATAATGTCTATAACGTTGTATTGGAAAAATGGATTTAAACTGATCGTGCCACTTTTATTTAAGCCATTGGATATGGTTGTGTTACCTGTTCCAAGATCTATTGTTCAAGCTTCTGTCCTGTGTGTTCAGCCTTGGGATATTGTCTGCTACTATGTGTGTTAATGTTCATATTTATAGCTGAATGAAGCAGATTGTAGGGTACACCATATTGACATCCATCCTTCATATTCATTTTGAACCATCACTTATTTGTATTATGCATATTTCTAAATGCCAATGATTGGGTGTCATGCACATTTCGTAATGCTAATGATTGGGTTACATTCGATTGATATTGGAAATTATATCAATTAACCGTTTACTTTAGTATGCAGGCCTATGGGAAGCGACTGTGGGATTGTAAACATCAAAATTCGAACAAATGGAGCTAAAATTGGAGGCACTTTTGGCAGCGAAAAAGCCACCGGATGTGGACTTGAAGCTGGGAGTGATTCTTGGAAACAGTATATGGGGCCGTCAAACTGAATTTTCCAAAGTCTTCAGTTTCTCAATACAGGATGATGAGAATCAAATCTGCCAAAGAGTTCAAAAAAATTGTTGGGGCGAGCAAATGAGTTAAATGAGTCTGATGCTGAAGCCGATGAGGATGACAACGATGATATATCTTTGCTGATCACCATTTCGTCGTCATTGCTCTATATAGTACCTTTCTTACTTTCCATATGTCTAGACAATCATGGGTTGTTTTATTCTTGTATACCCTATTATTGTATGATCGAAGCCTAAGTATACCCTAGAGGAGAAAAGAAAATACTCATATGATGCAAGGAAGTCAGCTCGAATCCAAATATTTGTAGATGTACTTACACACACGTGCCTCTTCCCATCCACAAAAATTAATCATAACCTTCTCAAATAATACGCCTGCACCTATTTTGGAAAAGGATACTGTAGCTACTATATGTTCTAAATAATTCAATCCCAAGTAAATTAGGGACACCCAATTAAACATAAGAAAAATACGAAAACAAAAGCCTAGCAAATGTAAAAAACAAAGGAACCCCCACTTAGAGTTAGACTACCCTTACTTCCAACCAATATGTTGAAGGTTTGCTCCTCACCCAACACCCTAATCATCCCTTTATTCCTTGTAATTTGATTTGCACTGTCTCACATCACCCTTTCTAAATCCAACAAAAAAGAAAAAAAATCAAGTCTTCATATGCGAACATATTAATTCCCTCATAGTTTTCTAATTTAACTAGAACCTAAAGTATTAAACTTAATAGCATAATCCCAAATTTTGACCGCAGTTCCTTTCTTACGTGACCCAAATTGCCCATATATTTAACATAAAATTGAATAGAGATATCATTTTTTTAAGTTCAACCATAAAAATTTATATTTTGCCCATATATTTAACACAAAATTTTGCATCTTGTGTTTGCATTTTAAGTTCAACCCAATATTTCTTTTTCCTCCACGGGCAGTTGTATATCCAAAATATGTTGTGCATCGCACAACGCAAATTGCTAGTATACTATATAAGAGGGAGAGCCAAACTTTTACCAAAACGAATTGTATTATTGACCGTTCGATCGAGGCTTCAATTGGAAATTCTGACCGTTGGATCAAATCTTTCTTCCTCCTCTCAGTTTTTTTTTTTTTTCAGCTCTGCGTCACTTTTTTCCACACATTTTCACTTTCAGATTTTTGTGCATCCCCGACGCCCGATTTGCTGCAGGATTCTCCACTTCTCCTCTTCGCCTTTGCTGTTGAAACTCTAGCGTGTCTGTCTTCGGTGATTCATTTAATCCCCTTTCGTTGTCTCCTTCGTTCCCTCCGTGCCGGAATTTCGCGCGGCGATGGGGGTTTCGCGGGGTCCCTTTGGGACGGCTGCCGAGCCGTGGTGGGTGTGGCGGCGCGGCGTGGTGGGGGCGATTTCGCGTCGCTGGGCGGCGGGAATGGGTTTTAATTCGATTGCGTTAATTTTCCCCAAATTCGCATGCGTTGTTATGATTCGCGGCCAAAGGGGGCTTGCCGGGGTCGCCTTGGGGCGGCAGCGGGAAGATGCGGAGCCGCCGACCCTGACGCAGAGTAATGAAAATTGATGGATTGGGGATGAATCTGTTTTTTGTTTTTTTGTTGTCTTTGCATCTGATATGGTCCCATTCCTACAGATTTTAATTGTACATGCCTTTGCAGATCTAAAGAACTTGGCTAAACAACCACTGTCTGAGTTGCAAACTGCTGAGGAAGTTGCTGCTGCATCCTTTGCTATTAATGTTGGCTGAACTTATTTATCCGTATTTGGTGCCTCCCCACCATGTGGGTTTCCATGTGTTTTTCTCGGTGCAAGTTTTTCCAGGTAAATTCTTAAAAAAAAATATTGAAATCTTGAATTTGATTCTGCTTCGGTGCTTCCTAAACCTTGTGCGTTCTAGGTCCAAAATTGGGAAGTCGTTTTGGTGGTTTTCTTGAACACCCAATTTCTTGAAGATCGCGTCTTGCTCTTTCAATTTTTCTTTCGAGGATTATCTCTCTTTTTCTGTACGATTCTGTGAAGGAATACTTTCTACTTTCCTATAAATATTGTGATGTAATGGAATAGCCCAAGTCTTACGATTCTTGGAAAACTTTTATACATCACATAACGCATGGTTTTATGTGGGATTTTTTAGGGCTTCGTAGTTTTGAGGAGCTTGTTGAAGTGGATTTTATTGTAAGAACATATGTTTACAATTGGCCAGCAGCTAAATTCTCGTTGCTTCATGGGATGTTCTAAGGTGTCTTTCTCATATTTCTTTATGTGTGCAGCCAAAAGACCTGCCGCAGAATAATGAAAACTGATGATGGTTTGGGGAAGATATGTTTTGCATAATTTCAACATAAGCGGGTAGTTTCCAAGACTTCCCAATGTCTAACCTTTTCCTACGCTAAAGGTCTTCTTTCTCCCTATTCACTCCATAAGTATACCAATCTCACAAATGTGGCTTTGTTGTTTCATTTTCTACAGAAAATATCTGGCAAAAGGAAAGATGTCCAAGCATGTGACAGCTGCGGGAGGGTATTTTCTGGCACAATGGGGAAGAAGATGCTGATCACAAAGAATAAAACTCCTCTATTGTGTGAACATTGTATTAAGGTGAAACAATTTATGGGTTTTCTATCTATCTGGCTACATTTTTCTATGATGTTTTACTAGAAACGTGCTGACATTGCAGTTACGAAAATCAAAACAGTACTGTGGTGTCTGCAAGAAGATTTGGCATCATTCAAATGGTGGTAACTGGGTGAGATATTCTTCATTCCAGAACCTTTTCGGTAACCATCTGTTGTATATTCTCTTTTCTGTAAATGTCTATTGTTAGTTTATTGATTCATATCCTCTCTTTTTTTTTCTTGCAATATTTTTGTTTAGGTATGTTGTGATAGTTGTGATGTTTAGGTCCATGTGGAAAGTGCTAACATTTCTTTACATCATTTAAAGGTATTCCTACAGATCTTATTAAGGCAGATTTCATGGTATTATTGACTTCTTGGCTTGTACCCAAGTCACGTATTTATCGTTCATACATATCGTATTTTTAGGATCTCAAAACAATGAATTACTCCTGCCCTGAATGCAAAGTAAAACTAGGATCTGCATTACTTCTTTCTGATAAACGGGACAATGCTAGGTATACATCTTATGTGCTTTGTTACAATCATGTTCTTTTCTTCTTTTATTTATTTTAATTAATGGATAAATATTATTTGGTGAACTACTATGATCTTTGCCAGGTCTCCTGAAAAGCCTGAAAATAGAATGCCACCAGTGGTATGGAAGGGATTTACTATCCAAGTCTCCACTTGTAAGTTATTTAGTTTATTCAGGATCTTTCGACTCATAATTTTTCTTAAAACTGGGGTGATGTTGGTTTAGGAAGTGCAAGCCTGTTTCATGAATAATGCTATGTGGCCTGATTTGTTAGCCAATTTAATCGTAGATTTCCACTTTGACTGCTGGAGTAAACATTCAGCATCTTGCGGGTTAGGATATTTGGCATTAGAGAGTGAATATGATGTTGATGTTGTATGTGGAAGAGAAGTAGAAGGCATCATAATGTAGATACTAGATAGTGTAACAATTTATTGTGTCCTTACTTTTTATTTCTTTTTTTTTTTTCCTTTTGTCCATATAAATTGTCTAATGTTGTTGCCAAAAAACAATTTTAATTGTGATTTTCTGGATTCTAAAGGGCAGCTATTTAATTTGTGGCCATTCTTTTCAGGGTTCAATGTATTTGTGGGTCATGTGGTACGAAAAAAATATGATCTGAGATGAGTGAGTGGGAACGCCATACAGGTTGCAGAGCCAAAAAATGGAAGTACAGTGTGAAAGTGAAGGAGTTTAATATGCCACTTGAAAAATGGGTTTGTTCCTAAACACCTTGTTCAAAATGATTTAAACTTTATCATGGTCTTGCATCGTATGGTTTATAATTTCTTGCCAATGAACCTTCCATCTCAGTTGCCATTGCAAATTGGGTGGTGCTGAAAATGAATGATGAATAAAAATCCTCAAAATGAAAATATTTATGCTTCCCTCATGTCATTGACATCCACCATTTTTGACTGTCCAGTTGCTTGAGATTGACATTCTCTGCTCCACTGTTCATGCTCTCAACCATAACAACAACCACCTGTGTTTGTATCCAATAACAGATACTTAGGTTTCTGTTTTTTATTCTATTAACTGCAGTTTGCTGCAGATAACAGAATATAAATTACATGCCTGCAATCCTATGCGATTAGACTAACGGCATTTGTTAGCTTTCCTGCAAGGTTCTATCTTCTGGTTCTTCTATAATTTGTGTGATGCACTTTTTTCAAGTAAAAAGGTTTTAGGAGACAATGTCTAACCACCCCATTTTGACAGAAAAATATAATCCTGTTCTTGTGAAGTGGAGACCAGAACGATGTGCTATTTGTAGATGGGATGAAGACTGGGACTATAACAAGATAATAATATGTAACGGATCTGAACATCTGCTATAACATTTGTCTGTATAATTTGCTACCCATTTCTTTGTAGTATAAAGAAATTGTTTTTGTGCTCCAGATGTCAAATTGCAGTACATCAAGAATGCTATGGAGTAAGGAATACGCTGGATTTTGCTTCTTGGGTTTCTCGAGCATGCGAAACGCCAGAAGTTGAAAAGGAGTGTTGCCTATGTCCAGTAAAAGGTAGGACTAATATAGCTTGATTTCACATTATCTGGAAATATGTGTTGGTTAATGTCATTGAATTCTTCTAATTCAACACTTCATCTTCAGGTGGTGCTTTAAAGCCAACAGATATTGAAGCTTTATGGGTTCATGTTACATGCGTACGGTTTCACCATGAAATTGCATTCTCTAATGCGGAGAAAATGGAGCCTGCTCTTGGACTTCTTAAAATTCCTCCAATCTCATTCCCAGGGTAGAGTTGGTAAATTCATTGAACCCAGATGACACAATTTGTGAACCTTAACACTATCTTGAAGCTGATTGGATGGTCAGTTTTTGGCAGTGGCCATGATTTAAATAGTTTGTAGCTTTTTCTTCCATGTGTCCCTTAGCCAATTAAGGAATATGCAGTCTAAGATATGTAGTTTTTAAAATTAGAGTGCCTGGAAAGCAACCCCTGATCTATTTTCCCATCCTGAGTCTTTGGTTGATCAGGCCTTTTGTTTGGCCTTTTGAAATTAAGGTTGTTTGGGTGGGCTTTTTCCAAGTGTCTCTGCCTTCTGCATACAAAAACACTTGAGTGGTGTTTTGGTGTGTTGAATAACGTTTTCTCAAAAGCAGAATTATGTGTTAAAGCAACAAAAAAGAAAGTCTTTAGGAAAAAACACTAGATGGTTATATAAATATAATTATTTTTGTGATATATTAATATTTATATATAATTTATTTAAAGTAAAAGAGCTTTTCAAACTTATTTGTCCCCGTGCTGTTACTGGATGTTTATTTAAAACACTAATGATTACACGTTAAACTTAAATATGCAGGCATGTGTGATTTGTGAGCATATTCATGGCTCTTGCACGCAGTGTTGTAAGTGTGACACCTATTTCCATGCTACATGTGCTTCTCGTGCTGGTGGATACTGCATGGAAGTGAGTATTGCTTTCATTTTTGTTGTTATTGTTTGTACCACTACTTTTAACCATTACTGTCCGCTGGAGCGTGCTCTGTCTTATCAACATTATTAATCCTTAATAGTATGGGTCCTTTACACCTTTTGGATGTTGCCAGAGAAACTTTTTGGGCTCTAATTCCGTAAATGCTATAAAATTCTTTGATCACATGTCACAGTTGAACAATGAGAATAATTGAATTTTGAGCATTTGTCTACACACAAAGAGAAAATAGTTTTTGAAGTGTTTCTCATATAGCTTATGAGCATTTCTCATATACATATTACTTCGCATATCTTTCTTAGAATATGTGCATTCTCTTCTCATTAAGGCATGAGCTGTTGGATAGTGGATCAAGGTTATCACGGCGAACTTTTTTTCTCGGCGCCCATATATCGCCATGTCGCCTAGGCGACACGGCGCCCGCCATGGCGACAATTTGGCGACATGGCGTCCTACCTATTAAATCTATTTAAAATATATGAAAACACATATTTCTAACCTTTAAATAACTAAAAAATGTTTAAAAATTGTTTACACTTACACATTATAACAATAAAAAAAAATACTACCCACTATCACTACCCAATGTAAGCATAAACTAAAAATAGGGACAGGCAGACACGAATATTTAATACATAAAAAGTAGAAATCAAAAGGCAGGAACATTTATTATAGGGAAAGTAGGAAGCATATCAAAAACTAAACTACTAAAGTCTGTATTGCCTTCACCCTTAACCCTTCACCGTTCACCCTTCACATTTATTATAGGAACATTTATTACATTCTAGGAAATAGTAGAAAGTTGAGAGAAATAAAGATGGTGTTTACTGCCTTCACCCCTAAACCCTTCACCCCTTCACCACACATTAGAAAAAACCAAAAACTTCCAGACAATCATGGTGGCGATGGTGGCAACAGCGGCGGCAGCGGCGGGAGAAGCTCAGAGACCAGCGGGGCAGCAGCTGGACCAGCGATTCCCGCTTCCTGGCGTCGTCTTGGCGTCGCCTTGGCGTAATATGGCGACGCCTGGACGCCTGGCCTTCAAATGGCGAGGCGCCATTCCCTGGCGATGCTCCTCCATCGCCAGGACGCCTAGTCGTCGCCTAGGCGACGCCTAGGCGACGCCGTGATAACCTTGTAGTGGATACGTATGTTTTTCATTTGGTGCTTGTGTTTTTGATTAATTATAATCCTTGACTTCAGTTGCAGTGCTCTGAGAGAAATGGAATGCAGATAACCAAATGGACATCATATTGTGCAGTTCACAGGTATGAATTCATTTTGTTTCTTACCTTCAAAAGCATATCCTCACACGGTCAGGAATCCACGCTTGCTTTTGGTAACATGTGTACGTGTATAGAACATCTCTGTGCGGTTTCAATCATTTGCGACTTTGTGTTTATATGCATATATATGTGCAATTGATGCCATGCACATTTCCCATATGTGCTTCCCTGGGTAATTCTGTATTTTGGTATTTTCTGAGAACACCTAACACAGCGAATCGACTGGTTATGCAGACCCCAGATGGGGTTTTCTGAACTCCAACTGAAGTTTGCTTCAAAGCCATGAACAATTTATACTCAGAAGCACAATGGGTCCTATTGATGTTTACATTGTCAAGTATTGCTTTGATATTTGCCAAATTAGTTGTTTTTGCATGGTTTAAGAACTCAAGGTGGGGACAATATCGTGATGTTAAGCAACCAATAAATTTATATAGCACATTTACCAGTTTTTATATGCAACAACAATTCTATATGTTTATTTAATTTGCTTAGATTTAAGATTAATTCGTATGTACATTCTCAAATTTGTTTGTGATTATTAGGTTTTCGCCTTATCGTATTAAGTGAAGCATGGAATCCAACTTCTCAGAATGATATAGCTAATCGCATGTATTAATTCTAAAATCTGTGAACTCTTTTGACAGTGTCATTTTGAACATTTTCTATTATATTTTTAGATGTGATGAGTTATCATTATGAGATAATGGATTAACCTAATGTCTGAATATTTAACTTTCAATAGAATGAGTTGCCAATTCAAATTTTTGCCCAACATTTATTCTATCTCCTATATTATTTAATACTACTAATTTCTATGGCATCACAATGTTTTTTTTAAACATTAACACTAATGTATTTGCAAAAGTGTGGGAGTCCAAGCCACACAAATTATAAAGGAGATAGAAGGAAAATATAGGGGGTGGAGTGGGAATCGAACCTCTAACCATAATATTGGAAGTGGGGGATATGACCGCCAAGTCCACATTCCCTGGCATCACAATGTTTTTCGATGAATCCTGGCATCACAATATTTTTTATTTTTTTTTGTGACAACTAATTATTTATTTATTTTTTTGTGACAATGTTGATTAATATACTTCTTCCGTTAATACAATTACATAAGATAAAAAATAAAGATAAAACATAGTCAAGTGAGATGTTATTAGATTCGTCTAATTACATAATTTTATAATTTTTTCTTTTATAAAATTTAAAATATTACTTTTTTAAAAATATGCATAGAATTTCGTAAGTTTTAATTTTTAGATAAATTATTATTAAGGCCCCGTTAAAATGTAAGCATCGACATGGAATTGGCTTCCGACACCTAATTGGCACGAAGAAGCTGAGGGATTTTCATTTCAAAGAATCAATATGTTTCTTTATTTTATTTGGTGGATTCCATACATTAGTGTACAATTATTGAGTTTTATTTTAAAATATGACATATTCCTTCATAGTTTCCCCTGAAACTACTCCTCTTGTTGCTGAATGTTTTGTTGTTCGTGCTATAGAGGGTTGATCTAGCCTGGCCTGCCCTATGTAATTTGATCACTTAAACAGTACCTAGACCTGTATCTTGGTCATGATATTCTCATTCCAAGAAGATGATTTGAATTTTTATATCCAATTCCTGTTTGGCAGGTAATTGCAGTTCTTGAGGATGTTGGTGCAGCTGGTGCACTTAGAGTTATTGATCACCGCCTGAGTGCAAAGGACCTCCTGGTTTGACTCTTCTGATATGTTTTAGTCATTTGGTGTAATCTACTGTGGTTATAACTCATCATTCATATAGGTTGTCAGTGGTGATCTCGTAAGTGAAATTCCTCCTGTTGTTGTAGCTGCTGCCTATAGGCGACATGTTGCTGTAGTTACTGCAATGTTTGCTCTATTCCTGCAAGTGGACCATCAGATTCAGGCTCCTCCAGTGGCAAAGACAAGTCTTAGAAAGCTGGCCATTATAACATTATAGCCCTTGGTCCAACTAAGCAATTTCTATTGCATATAGCAGCTGGTAAGATATGTTCATGTACAAATGTAATCACTAATGTGCGATTTTGGCTTGAACTTGTGTGGTAAATGTTAACTTTGTTGTAGGAACTGAAGTTGACAAGGATATTCGAGTTCAAAAGAGCATTCTTCAAAGCTATTGCCCAGGTATTTTACTGTTAACTTGCATTCAGCCATTAAAGCTTTTACCAATCAAACTTAGTTTTTCATAATTTACTGGCATGTGTAATTGAATCTTTAATATGAGGATGTAAAGTTCCAAAAAATGTGTCCTTGACTCCTTTAAATAATAAATAAAGAAACTGAAATGGAAATGTGTTTCAGGGTAATGTGGAAATTGGAATACTGAGATTTGGCTATGACAGCCTCTTCCAATTTGTTTTGAAAATTCAAATTCAGTTCCTTGTTTGCTGATAGTGGCTTTATATGTGAACTTCAACACTATAATTGACCTCAATTATTCCTGCCATGGACATGGAGCAGCCAACTACTGATGCAAAAAGCTGGATAAGCTTCAAATGTTCTGGTTGAATTATTTTTCTACTTTTTAACTTCCGTTGTGGTTGTGCAGATGGAGATTTGGGCTGATCTAATGGATGTTCATATGTATGCATTCAAGAGGTTCGGAACTTTTATTTTCTTTTCCATTTTTCAGGAAATAATTCTTTATTGGTTGCAGGCAATCTATTTTTGAACACTTTTTTTTGATATATTTGTGGGTTTAGGGTTTATAATTGAATCATTTATTTCTCCACATTCAAATCTATTGGTCTCACATGACTACATCTCAAACTACATGACAGGTTCAATCTCTGATCTTTGCCTTTGAATATTTTTGGAATATTAGGAGTAGAGAATTTATTGTTTTCTGGGCATGGGGATTTGTTTTTTTATTAGGATAAATGGATGGATGGATTTCTTTGAGAATTGATGTTTGTCTGTGTATACCTTTTTCGTATAAGGTTGGTTATATGTTATGTTAGTAGTGTACATATATATCATTTTCAGTTGAGTTACTGTGGTAGGTGTTTTGTTTTTCTACGAGAGGGAATTAATTATTAATTATCATCATTAAAATACTCACAAAATTGATTTTTCAGTTGGTTAAGTGCGTTTTATTTTCTCATTGATGGCCTGCATTTTAGAGTATTTACTTTATTTATTTTTAGTGATGGGAGTGCTATTTCTATGTTTTTTTAAGAATATATGTTTTGTGTGCACCGCTTCTGTTGATATGTTAATGAAGCCTTAGTATCTAGGGTGTTGTTTTTTTTGTCGGTCATTGACATTGGATGTCCATGCTTTGTACGAGGCCTGTGATGGGCTTGATTATCTTGATCTGTTAATGAATCCTCAGTATCTAAGGTGTTGTTTTCTGTTGGTGTTCGGCATTGGATCAATCTCTGGATTTCTATTTTGTTTTGTCATAATGTTCTTCTGTCCCTGTATTTTATGTTCAAATTGAATAATTAGGTTCAATCCTTTTGATTCAACAATTATATATCTCTTTTATTCTGTAGATGTTTATGCCACATTATCCTTGTCATATCTATTATGTGATCATACACTATAGCATACTATACGTCTGTGATTATTTAGAGTGTATTTGTAGCTGGACTTCATCTATTCTGGACTTCATCTATTCTGAATATATAGCTGGAAGTTTCTCATACTATGAGTACGGAAATGACTATGTGGTTGACAGTTACGTACCAAGTAGTGATGATTGCAGCAGGCATCTGGGAAGCCCCTTGCCGGTGGCTGATGATCGGGCTATTGCTGCAATAGTAGGCTCAAGATCCGCATCATACGGTCGTGCTATAGAGTGTAAGATCTCATATATTCCCGTGATTATCTCCCACAGGGCAGTAGTTTTGAGATGGATTCATTATTTTATGTATTTATCTTATCCGTCGCTTGAAGCTTCTACTTTTCACTTTGCGAATGACATAATCTTGTTTTTAATACACGGACAAAACTTTCTAATATCAGTGCTATCTCAGTTTTCGGTTTTGGTTCTTGTTTTAACTTTCAATACTGTGGTTCTGTGTCTTCTGTTTTGCTTTTTTGTGTAACTTGACTGTGCACTTGAATGTGCAATGACTTACCATCATCTTCAAAATAACTGTTTCTTTTGTTATGCAGTTAGATTTGATCCGACTTGTAGGATCTGAAAAGCCCCTTGTTGCTGCTGCTAAAGTTTCTGAAAAAATCTCTGAAGTAATAAACCGCGTAGTGGTCGTGCCTGTACCTGCTAAGGTAAGTATTACTGTATTAGACCTCCTTACTTATTTTGCATAGATTTGTGTCTGTATTTTTTTGGTGTTTGAGTGAGTTTTTATGCTTACATGCTAAACTTTTTCTCTATGTTTATCTCATTGATTCTTGACTCTTGATTGAAGGATATGGCCATGCTAGAAAGCATGCATAATGCTTTAGAAAGTATTGTCAATGCAATATTTGTTGGATCAAAAGAATACAGAACAAATAGCAGTGAAGTTCAGCTTTCATTACATCGAATATTTGAAGGTTTGATGACGAACATGCTTTTATATATATATATATATATATATATATATATATATATATATATATGAAGCTTCTTCCAAGGCCTTTACCTTCTGATGATCTTGTTATTCTCCTGAAGGTTTGCTTCAGCAGCTTATTTTATTGAAATGGAACGAACCCATGCTGGTTGTAATCCTCTATAATAGATTTTGCGAAATGGATAGTATTAAAAAATCAGACAAGACAAGATAGCTAGAACAGAGGGAGTAAGATATAAGGAAGACAAAGTCGCTCACCTAAAAAATATTACTCCCTCCGTCCCATTTAACTTGTCTTGTTTCACTTTTGCACACAATCCAATGCACTTTTTCAATTGTTAATATCTCAAAATATGTACAATGAAAAATTATGCAAAATATATCTTATAAAACTACATGATCATACGATTCTAACAAGACCCAACTCGACTATTTTTCTCTAAATATATACTTGCAATAAAGTTGAGTCAAAGCTGAACAATGAAGGTAGAATCTATTGGTGTGCGTTGGACAAGATAGTTGCTCCACAACATCTAGGTCGTTTCTAAGTTTATATGTGGTTGTTTCTTTTATGAAATTGTTTGGCTTCAATGAATTTTTTTCCTCTCGCAGGTGAAAAAGATTGTGCTGGGTCAATTCTAATTATTCCGAACGATGTATAAACCAATTCTAGAGGAATTTGCTGCACAGGACTTGATTAGAATATCATCTTTTGCTAACCAGAAAGAAAGTATAATTCAGGTTAGTCCAAATTTTGATTTTTTTCCTTTATCATTTTTGGACTTCAATAATGTATTGTATTACTGTATTAAATTTAAATGTTGAGAATTATTAGAAAATTTTTGAAAATATATTATTTGTACCACATAACTTTTATGATTTATGTAATTTAAACCCATTAGTTCTCTTGTGTATTTTATGGATGCATTGAGAACTTATTGATTTTAGGAAATACTGTATAATGTTAAATAAAAATTGATGGCATTTTAATTTAAAATGTCGGTTGCTACATGACTTGATTCTCTACAAAATAAGTTTTAATTCAATTGGTTCTCTTATAACTTTTTTTTGTTGTATTTTATTTTCATATTGCTTGGAGATGATAATCATAATCTGCTTATTTTTCTTCGTTTATGTGGTTTTATGTGTTGCCAATATCCATAGAATCTCTCAAAATTGAAAAACAAATATCTCTACCTAACAGAAGCCAAATTTTTGTTGCATCTCTTTAACTCTTAGATTATATAGCAATTTATGTGAAAGATGGTTTGAAGTGTGTTGTCTGAGTTATCGGCTTCAGGACCATGGTTTGTCGGGATGCAAATGTCGCCTTTATTGTACTCTTGACTTATAAAACCAGCATTTCATCAATTAATTGATAGCTTGGTCTCTGGACTTCTCAGGAGTGCTGCTAAAACTGAGCTTCCCGGCAGCAAGTAACCACATGCCAAGACTCCAGACAATGTTTCACCAGGTTCGCGGATTTCATAAAAATTTAAGATAGCATTTGTTCTTCGCTAATTTAAGTGTCGTTTCATCCTCAGGCACCGTGGTTGACAATGCAATCTGCCATCCGAGATTCAGCAATTTCTACATGTGTAATCATGCTGGCATGATTGTGAGTTTTTTTATTTACCTAAATTGATTCAACTGCTTGCTTTGTATGATGCTTGATTATTTACTATGGGGAAAAAAAAGAAATACATTGATGAGGGAGTAGGGGTGTTAACGAGCCGAACTGAGACCGAACACTGGTGAGCTCGGCTTGAGCTCGTAAGAATTCGAGCCGAGCTTTGACCGAGCCGAGCATTGACCGAGCTACTTCGAGCCGAGCGTTGACCGAGCTTTGACGAAATCGAGCCGAGCTCGAACAGTCTCATTTTTTATTTTCACATAATTTTTTAAAAAAATTATATTTAATATATATTGCATATAAATCATGTATATTTTATTTAATCTATATATTTAAATAATTTTAAAAATATATTTATAATTTAAAAATTATTCCATCTATCCCAATAAAATTATGTCATATTTGATCCAGACACACTTTAAATTTTAATGTTTTATATAACCTCTATATTTGCTAATAAATATATATATATATATATAAATAAATATATTTACTAATAAATAAATACTTCTTTCATTTCACACTCCTTTAAAAGGAGATGCATTAATTGCATAGGGTAGACATGTCGGAAAAATAGTCATAGACTCTAAATTTATTTTATTTATTTTAAAATCTAAACAAATATAGTATTAGTACAATACATTTCAAAAGACATGTATTGTATGAGATTTGTATTATAAGTTAATAAAACACGAGCCTGTTCGCGAGCTCTTCGAGCCGAACTCAAAGGTGTTCGGCTTGGTTTGTAAATTATTCGAGTCGAACTCGAACTCGAGTCGAGCCTATTCGAGTCGAATTTTGACCGAACTTTGACCGAACCGAGCTCGAACTGTTCGCGAACTACCCTAGCTCATTAACACCCCTATGAGGGAGCAACCTTGTGCACTCACTGTCCTTAGGATCATAACCTTGTGCACTCACTGTCCTTAGCAACCTATCAGTAAGAAAAAACTCAATTAACTTGATTTTGAGTGTGCCATTATGACCATAACTTTTCCTGATTTATTATATACTTGACTCATCGGCTTTTACAGGTGTCAAAGAAGCACCACCGCCATCTCAGTTGGTTAGAAGCTCTTTTTATCCCGATTCTTTATTTGTATAAATTGTTCTCATTTGGTATCCTGATTTCCAAATTCCTCTGGCACAGTTGCTCCTATTTGCTATGCCCATCTGCCTGCTGCTCAGATGTCCCAGTTTATCAATCTCGAGGACATCCCGGACCGATCCTCCACCCATAGTGGCGGGGGTCAGGGCCAGGGGCATGGGCATTGATGCCTGAGCTGCCCGTGCTTCATAAAAGGGTGTCAAGTTCGATGTTCTTCTGTTGAGGTTCCAGCCGAATGTGTGTGATTTTTATTTGAGTTCCCCATGTTGGTTCGATGAAAATTAATTAGTATTTATATGGTCTTGAACAGTAGTCCCACGCATAGCTCTGGTTTGCTTTGAGTAGCAATCTCTAATGATATATGACTATGATGATAGCTCTGCTTTGCTTTGTGTGGATTCCTGTTTCCTTGAGTCATCCCTGCCAGACGTTCTTTTCTTGTAAGATGCCACTCCTTTGTTGTTGTTTGAGTGAGTGTAACTTGGCATCTGTTATTGATGTAGTAGGGGATTTCATTGTATTCCATGAACCGATTTTTGTCTGGTTCTTTTGCTGGGAATAAAATGTTTCTTCTCAGAAAAAAATAAAAATATGACTATGATGATAGTATTGATAGGATGATATGGCTTTGCTTGGTCCAACTTTTATTAAAATGTTCAATTCACACTTACACACAAACTTCTCATTGTTTTCCCTTCTTGGTCTTATAAATTTCCTATAAGTTTCACATATAAATACATAAGTTTCCTGGTCGTGCTCGCCTTCTGGCCTCAGGTCTGCACTTGTATTTCTCATTTGCTCCAATTTTGCCTTTTTTGTTTTCGTTGATAAATACTCTGTGATTTTGTATTCTTTTAGTCAAGTTCCTATTGGAGTGGTGAGCTATATGAATATAGTAGAAACATGGATGTATCAAATAGGAGAACCTGAGTATATAGTATTTGATGTTATAGTTTATATAACGAATTCATATGCACAAGCACAAAGAGTTTGGATGCCTGAGAAAGTGCTTCTATCATTCTATTGTGATTTATAATGATTATGGTTCAAAGTGTGTTGCAAGATTTTGAATTGTAGCTAATCGACCTAGATTTGATATTGCATCACAAATGACATTCATGTTGTGAAGGCCTTTATGTATTTTCTTTGTTCCTTTACTTATTTACCCAAGCCGATCCCCTGGTTTGAATTCTCAACCTTTGTTCATATCTTGCAGCATTTTGTCCTTGAAGAGAACATGTTAGAAGTTGACTGTCCCTGTATTTCACCTGAAATTGTGTTAAAGGCATCAGGTCATGTTGACAAGTTCACTGATCTTATGGTTAAAGATTACAAGACTGGAGCTTGTTACAGAGCAGACCATTTGCTTAAGGATTATTGCAATGACAAGCTCGAGAGAGACCAAAATCTTATTGCTGAACAATCAACAGAAGTTGCAGAACTGAGACACCTGCTTGCAGTATTGGACGACCTCTCTGCTGAAGAGCTTGGCACTAAGATAAAAGCTGGAACTCTCTCTCCGACCCCTATCCATTCAATCTAATGTTTCAAACATCAATTCGTCCATCTGGCTTGAGCCCAGGGTGAGTTTTTCAATTTCACCTTTGTAAGGCTATTATCATATTGATTGCATTGTATTGTCCCCTTCAATTGATATTTTGAATCCTAATCGGCTGCAGGTACATGCTGCTAGAGACAGCTCAAGGTATTTTTGTGAACTTTACAGACTTATACTACTACAATGGCAATAAGCTTCCTTTTGCTGCTGCACAGATTGCTCAAGCTTTTCGAAATGAGGTCTGAAATACTTATATATTACTGATGCCTTTGGAACTAATGTGGAATGCCTCTTAAACATGAACTGAATATTTATATGGGATCCTTAGACGAATGTCCTATGTATGTGGTACCTTTTCCAGATGCTAATGTTGTATGATGTGCACTGACTTATACAGATCTCTTCTAGGCAAGATCTTTTGAGAGTTTCTGAATTTACCTTGGCAGAAATTGAACACTTCGTTGATCGTGAACTGTAACAATCCTACTCTTATAGCATTAGCTAACAACTAAACCTCTTTCAAAGGATGTTGTATGAATAAATTTTAAAACCACACCAATACAGATTCGACAAACATAAAGATAAATAAAGCTAAGCACACTTCCAAAACCGCAGCTTAAAATCATATTCAACACTTCCCCAGAAATGTATATCTCCAATTTCAACTTGAATGTGATATGCCGGTATGTGGCCCTTGACAGACTAATAGGATTTAGTTCTTAAAGCTATTTTCGATGAATACTTATGTAATGTTACAGAGTCAAAGTCCAAGAATTATACACAGTAATACATAATATATAAAGGAACAGTATGCCATATTTCTATCAACTCCAGTAAATTTACTTGTGATTTCTATAAAATAAACTGAGCATAGCTCTTTATGGCGACAAAAGGGGCACTGATAAAATTGTATGTAGCAGTCCTTACTTTTTCATTGGAAAAGTGTAATCATTTTATAAGGGTGAGCATTGCTATCATGTCATGATATCATCATAATAGGTATGTCACTGAATGATAAATACAGAATAGCTGAATCAAACTATACCCATGTAGGTATAGCTGATATTTAATATCTCTATTACTTAAATTTTAGAAGTCACATGGAGTATATACATTAGTATTGTGCAATTTGGTGCTATCCAAATATATGTCCATGCCCATGATCAAATTAGTTATTCCTTACCACTTATGATGCAATAGTAATTACTGTCCTAATTTTCAAAGATGATATTGCGGATCATAACAAGTGCTCAAAACAGTTGGGTTGTCAACGTATTTTTCATTCAGCTGAGGTAGGATTGCTCACAGTTTGGGCGTACGCGTATGTGTGGTTTGCCCCTCTGGTCTATCTAATATGCATAATTTATTTATTTATCTCTGTCAAACGTGACTTGCATCATTGGGAGAATTCCTCAACATAACGATAATGAATCCTGCAACAGCCAACAGGGAAGTGTGCCTGCAAGTGTGTTTGTAACACAACTATTGAAACGGTTGCGGGAACGACTGACTCCATGATAACCTGCTCTCCATTTACTAAACCTCTGGTTGCTGATCAAGAATCATGGGTTTTACTTTGAATTCAGTAAGTATTTTCGTATTGAAATGGGACCTCTGAGTCGAGGGATTTTCAATTTTCTGATATTTTTCCCTATTTGATGAGGGATTGTAGGATTTATTTGATGATTCTCTGAATGGCTATGCCTAAAGCTTGATACGTTTGTGGGTGTTTTTGTTTTTGATTCGTCTTTTGTTTGTGAGGTGTTGGAAATGCACAAAAACTTGTGATTTTGGGCTGTCTTTATGCTGTATAGCTATTGAGGGTTTCCCAGTTTGCTGCCGTGTTTTCTTCTTTTGCTTCTTTTAGAAATCCTGTGCAGTTAGTCTTGTCATTGGGGATTATATTGAGCTATTCATGGGTTGTTAGTTTTTGAGTTTCTAAATGACCCCTTAAGGGATTGGTTGATCTTCTTATGACCAAAAAGGGGAGAAGAGAATGAGAAGATTGAGAGACAAATGAAAGAAAACCTAGATTGCAGGTGGGAGCATGCCCTGAATCTTTTGATGATAGTTAATAGGTTTGATTGGAAAGTGATGTTTAATATTGAAAGCCAAAAAGGGAGCATTTACCCGTAAAGACATAATGGAAAAGATAGGCAGATGGGTTTATGCTTGTGATGAGGAAAAGTGGCTTGAAGATTATAACAAAGTAAGCAGGCAATGATGGCATCTCATTGGTGTGGTGCACTTTCCATATAATTGCATAGTTTATTATCCTGTTTCATGTTCATTCATAATCCTTGGGATTGTTTCTTTCATTTGATGTCTATCGTAGTATTTTTCTTTGAAGTTATTTGTCTAGGGTGGTTATATGTTTCCCGTCCCAACAATATTCATTAGCATTTACTGTAATCCCTGTTGATCCCTAGGATGATAACAGCTAAAGTGCTGGAAGAGGTGTGCATATAAACCTCAAACGTGCAGAGCGTGCTAGAATTACTGTAAATAAGATTCCAGGTAACTCTTCAGGCTTTTTTTGATGTTCATCATTACTGAAACTTAAATCTTTCTGAAGGTTGTATTAACGAGCTCTGAATTTTCAGCAATGGTGGAAAATTTGATTAGCAAGATACTAATGTGGGAGGATGAACAAAAGATCTTGTTCCTCTATGATGGGGTAAATTTTTCTAACTTTTCTAGCATTTTGGTGTTTTCGCTACTTCGCGTAGTTTGAATTTGATTACTGTATTCTCCCTCTTATACACAGGTGCGTTTGGTGTCAATACTGGAGGATTACAAACTAACAAGAAGGCTCAAGGAGGAGAAAAGAAGCTAGCCCGGGTAATTTTCATTACATCAAGTCATTCTTTCATAAGAATTGTTTGCTTTTATGTTGTCAAATGATAAAGAGAGGTTTAGGTTTTATATTCTACTATAATGTATAAGAGGCATGGTTGGGGTACTGAATTTGATTTGCAAATACAATTCAGGATCAGAAAAAGATACATGATATGCTCCTCGCTGAGAAAGAATCCATCTATGGGTCTAAGCCAAGCCCGCGGAGAAGCAGCAGCTTTAAGAATGCAAATGGGTACCGTACCTATGGCAATGGGTCGGCGACCCCCTCACCACGCCGGAACTCAGTTGGCAGTTCAAATTCGGAGCTCCTCACACCACGATCTTACTCTGGCAACCAAATTAGGAAATAAATTGTTGTAGATAGGAACTCACATACACTTACCTATAATTATTTTTTCTTTCTCCATAGGCAGTTGTACATCCCTTTACGTTGTGCATCGCACATGTATTTAACTAGTATATATATATATAGGATTTGATTTGAAATGATAGCATTATATAGATTAATTGAAACCCATTAGTAAAAAGTGGAACATTTTCTTTTTTGGTGGAATGATAAAAATCCAATTTATATGAGGAATTTGAGTGATACTTTAAATCATGGTTGATGTTCGCCTAATACCATAAGATATAGTAATGAGTACTTTTGTAGGATGTTAGAATTAGTAGTATTTTGATTATAGGATTCCAATCTTGATTGAAGGATTTCACGGTCCTATATGATTCGATGCTACCAATATTTAAAATATGCTCCATAATCTCATATTTCTCATAAGATCTGTCTTCATGAGTTTTATTTACGACTGTATATATTGATTTATCATTCATTTACCTATTGATGTTCTGTGTCGTTATGCTTTCATTAGTTGGTATAATTGTTTTTTATTTATTGCTGCAATTAAGTATAATCTTAGGATCCTGAATTCCATTTTACAATCCGGATATTGCAAAAATAAAAACACTCTAAGTTAAGATCTAGATTTTTAAAACCTTGTCATAAGATTTTGTTTGGATAAAAAGCATTTGACTTTTAAAATATTTACTAAAAATAGGTTAAAAAAACTATAAAGAGTAAATACTTAGTTTAGTAACCGCTATCTTTAAATTCTAACACTACGATTCATAACTTTTTAAACTCCAACATCTAAATTCAAATATTAAACATTAGTATTAAATAATATTACTCAAAATTATTTCAATTAAAAATTACTATATTCGAACTCTAATTCTTTTTCAAACATATACTGTAGTAAAAGCTGCCTTTCATTCATACACGATGATATTATTGTATAGTAAAGTAATATATAAACATCGAAAGTAATGAGTATATAAAATATTGGATAAGTAGGGTCTACTGTATATGCTTATAGTGGCGGAGGAAGGCAATTATTTAGATAGGCAAACATAATTTTTGATGGGTTATTAATTACTAGTACATGCAAGGATCTTTTTCATTACATGATGCCTAATTTATTCATTAAAGTTACGGTACAGTCGGGTGATTTGCCTATAAGTGTTGTGATAATGTTTGGGCATTATAAAGTGATGTGTTTCAAATATGGGTGAGGAAAATTCGACTCGATACTCGATCAAAACTCGATTAAATTATTAAATTTTAAAAATATAAAAATATAAAATTATTAGACACAATTTAAGTGTCATCAAGCCTAACAAACTTATATATATATTTTTTTATCATAATAAGTAAAACTGCCAATTTAAATTCAAATTATATACTATCTAGCCTAGTTAAATTCGGGTTAGAACTTTAAATTTTTTTACTGTACAAGCTCGAATTACATTGTTCAAGCTCGATACTCGACTCAATATCATCCCTAGTTTCAAATAGATTATCCGTGAAGGGGCTATTAATTGCTTACCACATGTAATGATTAAGGTGCTAGAGTACTTACTTTTATTTTCCTAAAATAAATAGATTATCTGTGAAGGGGCGACTAATTACTCTATATGAGAATTATATTACAGCCGGCTATTAGGGTGTGCAAGGAGACCTACCCTACAGGACCCCAAATTTTTTGGGCCCTTATTTTATTTTTTATTTTTTATTTTACATTTAATAAATTTAATATACTTTGTTGAACACGGTAATTATAGATTTATTTACTGAATTGCTAAATGATTTAGAATAAAGTGGAATTCTTCTTTAATGTTGGAAGATATATAGACTTAATGGCCTAGCAGTGGAGCCGCGTAGGTCATTGACAGTGATCTATCTTTTACAAAAAAAATAGTAAAACATAAGAACTTGGTTGATGAATTTTGCCTCTAAAAATGTTAGAATAATTACTTTTTAAGTAGAAGTCTTTTTTTTTTTTACTTTTTCTTTTACTTTTATTCATTATAAAGAACTATGGTCATTAATAGACAATCTTTTAGGTTAAATTTTTTATGCTTTAATATTTTTTTTAATTATAGCGTTAGTTTTACAATAATTTTAAAAATTTATAATTAATTTTTTAAATACGATAAGAGAGCTTAAATTCTTATTAGAACGACAATTATTAGACGGACTGATTATATACATATATATGGAGAGTAATTAATTTGAAACAATTATTAGATGTCCAATTATTAAACAATAAAAAAATGGAGTTACTAAAAGAGATTAAAATGTAATTAGTAATTACATCGACCTCATCATTTCAATAACTGTACATAAATTTCTAGCGTTACAAAAAACAAATCTCAGTAATACAATAATGATGTTATTATTTTCTGATTTCAAAATATTTAAAATTTCAACATCCATATTATCCTATGATTAAATAATTTATTTTACATTTAACAAATACTCTTCGACTCTTATTCGTAGTTGATAAGTTGCTAATCACAAAACTCTCACGCTAACGTAGTATGACGAAAAAGCAACAACGAATCGTGGCCGTCAAATCACGCCATTGCCTCCAATCCAACGATCCGAATTGTGCCATTGTGTCCAAGGTCAACTTCCACATCATTTTACCTAACTCCGTGGACCCCACTCTCTCCACCCACACTTTCTCACCAACCACACTCAGATTATTTATCACAAATTAAAAATAAAATATAAACCCGATTTCTCCAATTTGCCCTTGAACAACCGGAAAAACGCCCAGCAACTCCACCAACCTTTTCCCTCTATTTATTGCATTATTTATACCCCCAAAACTCCAAATTTCATTTTTAGGTTCAAACATTTTGAAACCTTACCTCCTACAATGGCCACCGGAAAGAACTCCGACGAAACAATTTTCCGATCAAAGCTGCCGGACATATACATTCCCAAGCACCTGCCTTTACACACCTACTGCTTCGAAAACATCTCGGAATTCGGTTCCAGGCCCTGCCTCATCAATGGCCGCTCTGGCGAGGTCTTCACCTACGACCAGGTCGAACTGACGGCGAGGAAAGTCGCCGCCGGGATGAGCAAGCTCGGAATCGATCAAGGAGATACGATCATGCTCCTCCTCCCGAATTCGCCCGAGTACGTGTTTGCTTTCCTCGGCGCTTCCTACATCGGCGCCATTACCACCATGGCGAACCCTTACTTCACGGCGGCGGAGGTTATCAAGCAGGCGAAGGCGTCGGGGGCGAAATTGATCGTGACGCTGGCGTCGTACGTGGAGAAGGTTCGAGAATATTCGGAGGAGAAAGGGGTGAAGATCGCGTGCGTGGACGCGCCTCCGGAGGGGTGTATTGCGTTTTCCGATTTGAGTGCGGCGGACGAGACGGACATGCCGGCGGTTAAGATCCACCCGGACGATGTGGTGGCGCTGCCGTACTCGTCCGGCACGACGGGGCTCCCCAAGGGCGTGATGCTCACGCACAAGGGGCTGGTGACCAGCGTGGCGCAGCAGGTGGACGGGGAGAATCCCAACCTGTATATTCACAGGGATGACGTCATGCTGTGCGTGCTGCCGCTCTTCCACATTTACTCGCTGAATTCCGTTCTGCTCTGCGGCCTCCGCGTCGGCGCCGCCATCCTGATTATGCAGAAGTTCGAGATCGCCGCCGTGCTGGAGCTGATCCAGCAGTACAAAGTGACGATCGCGCCGTTCGTCCCTCCGATCGTCCTGGCCCTTGCCAAGAGCCCCCTCGTCGATAAATACGACCTGTCGTCCGTACGGACGGTGATGTCCGGCGCGGCGCCGCTCGGAAAGGAGCTGGAGGACGTCGTCAGAGCCAAACTGCCAAATGCAAAACTCGGTCAGGTAAAAATTTCAGCGTCATCTTGGGGTCTCATAAAAATGCACTATTTTATTATTCGTATAGATATATACTTCATGGAAGCAATAATATTTAATATATTAACTAAAATTAAATTTAAGATTTTATATATTTTATTTTGGAGCCGGGCATGGGATGGAAATCAGCAAAGAAAATACAAAATTTAATAATTTAGTGTGAATTTAATTTGTGAATTCATAGAAGAAGATATGAAGTGACTATCCCAGTTGTTCAATCATGATTTGGTTACGTTAGACATTATTTTTTTGGATATGCACGTTACACATTATTTAATTTTAATTGGATGACCTAAATTAAAATACTAAAATTGAGAAATGATTGAACAGGGGTATGGTATGACTGAGGCAGGGCCGGTTCTTGCAATGTGCTTGGCCTTCGCAAAAGAGCCCTTTGAGATAAAATCGGGTGCATGCGGCACAGTGGTCCGCAATGCTGAGATGAAAATTGTCGATATTGAGACTGGTGCTTCTTTGGGGTATAATCAAACTGGTGAAATTTGCATTAGAGGTGATCAGATCATGAAAGGTACTAGTAGTGTCTTCTACTTTTTCCATCTGTTTTTTTAACATTTATTACTACTATATTTTTGGCTTATTCACTTTACTTATGATTTTTAGAAGTTGGTTTAATTCAATGTGTCCTAACTAAAAGAGAGGCCCTATATAAGTTGTCTACACCACAAATAATTTCTTGAAAAATTAATTTGGTGCCAATTTGGGGTCAGCCACTCATCATCAACTTGCTTTATTAATTACTAATAATATAATGGTCTTTTATAGTTTTAATTTATGTCACACCTGAATTTACAGATTTGTAGGAGTATTATTTTAGGAAACTTTCAAAGTAGAGGTGAAATAACAAGTCATGAAAGACACTACCTACTTTTTCTCATAATCATAAATAAATAGACAAAGCTATTAATATTATTACTGAAATTTTACATTTAGTAATTGGCTAATTGCTAGCGTAGTGGAAATCCTTATTACAGTAATTACTTTAAATAGTTGAATTAGTGGTCCAATAAATTAGTAATGACGCTGTTAATAAGTTAGGGATAGCATGTTATGACGCTGTTAATAAATTAGTAATGACGCTGTTAATAAGTTAGTGGTCTAATCACAGCCCTACATCCAGACTATTTTTGACGGCCCCGATTTGTTTTACCATTTTCCCGGCAGGCTATTTGCACGACCCTGATTCGACGGCGCGGACAATCGACGGCGACGGATGGCTCCACACCGGCGATATCGGGCTAATCGACGGCGACGATGAGCTGTTCATCGTTGACCGGCTCAAGGAATTGATAAAATACAAAGGGTTCCAGGTGGCACCTGCTGAGCTGGAGGCTCTTCTCCTCACCCATCCCCATGTCTCAGATGCTGCTGTTGTGTCGTACGTACTATTTTCCAATCTTTTATTTTTAAAATATTAATTAAAATGATTGCCAAAATATCTTACTCCAATTTATGTCAAGAAATACATACATTTGTTTTGATAAGAATTTATTAAATTAATTCGACCTAATTCAATAATTTATCATGTATATACTGACTCATTTATCGAATGATGAGTAAGTATAGCAGCCAAAAAAAAATGATCCTCCTAGTACGATCTTTAATTGATATTATTTATTTTAAAAATAAAAAAAAAATTAGGAAACTGTGTGGAAATTAAGTAATTTTATTGTGTTCAATTTTGACAGAATGATAAATGAGGAAGCTGGTGAAGTGCCAGTGGCTTTTGTGGTGAGGTCAAATGGGTCAACTATTTCTGAGGATGAAATCAAGCAGTTTGTATCTAAACAGGTAAGTATAAAATTAACCTCAATATATATAAATTATTTTGATTTATTTAAGAAGAAATATAAAATATATTTGTAAATTTGGCAGGTGGTCTTCTACAAGAGAATAAACCGGGTGTTCTTTATTGACACAATTCCAAAGTCTCCATCAGGCAAAATATTGAGAAAGGAATTGAGGACAAAAATAGCAGCTGGTGAATTTTCAAAGTGATAGAAAAAAGTCAAAAAAGAAAAAATAATGAAAAAGACAAGTTTTATACATATGACATGTCTTGCTGAAATATTCAAGTATAATACTATCATGTTCACTTATTAATATTTTTTTCTTTATATAAATGCATGTAAATCAGTATGTCTCTGGTTTTATTGGTTGAAGTATATCCTGTATCAAAAGTGAAGAAACACCTGGAAATTTTACAGTATTATTTATTATCTGGAAATTACAGTTTTTTACAGCTTACAAGGAAGTAAACATGTTTCTCCAGTTCTTTTTTTTTACTTAAATTATTGTTATGCTCAGATGGTTTTAGTTTATCTGTGTGGTTTATAGTTTGTTTACCTAAATGGAGGTAGGTAAATGTTAGTGAACAATCAAGGATGATTTAACTGTGATGTAATTTTATGAACATCGCTTTTCGTGGGGACACTTATCTAATTTCTTTTGTTTGGTACACCTAATGTTGTGAAATTTGTAATGACTCGTTCAATTTGTGTGGAACTTTCGAACTCAGAAAATGTATAGAAATGATTATTTTTTTTGATTATATAAGCTAAAAAATAGACAAAAAAATAGATGATTGATGAAAATTCCTGTCATACAAATTATAAAGAATAAATGATAAAAGGGTTGATTATTAATAAGCAATCTTAGAAAATATAATTAAACTTACCTATTTTAACTTTTGCTTAAAAACAAAATAAAATAATTTTTAACAATATTTTCGAGTTTATTCAAGTATTAATGTTTGAGCATAGATAGAAATAAGTTTGACTTTTATTTGTGACATTTTTTTTAAAAAATATTGACACTCATGTCAAGGGAAGTGATAGAGCATAATGTAGGAAGTTGGGGGATATAACCAATAGGCCAAGTCCCCTTCGTGACTTTTATTTGTGACTTTTTTTTAAAAAAAAAAAATTCTTTTCTTTTTTAAGGAAAAAAGCAGTACACTCTACAAAGTAGAAACTCATCTAAATAAGGCAAGTACCTAGACTATTTTTTTTGAGGAGCCGAAGCCAGCAACCCGAGACTAATTTATTCGTCCGATCAATTCAACCAAAGATAATTGAGATATTGCGTCATATTTTGTGTTAATGGACAATTAATTAATATCGTTATAAATAATAACCGAAATAGTAAAATGTATATTGATTTCTTTCTTTCTTTCTTTTTTTTTTTTTTTTTTTGCAATTGAGGTCGAACGTTGACAAAAGAATGGTGTGGGTTTGAGTCTACGCTATACAAAGTACAAAGAATAAAGAGAATGATATGAAAACATGCGACAATTCAAATACTCAATTATAAGAGTAGAAGTCGAAGTACTTGATTACTTAGATCAAGCTGCCTAGGAAGGCGTATTATTTTTGTTGCTTATGTTTGTATATTGCAAATATGGGTTTATGTCATTAAGAAAATGATAATTCACCAACTATATATGACAAATTAAGATATAAATAAGTTTCGTACACTTTAATCTATTTTGAATAAACCTATTGATGGATCATGTAACTACATCTAATACGATGTGGACTTGGCCTAATAGTCATGTCTCCTGAATTTCAATCTTATGGCGAGAATTCGATTTACACCCGACCCTCCATCCCTCTTCTTTATCCCCATTTATAATTCTGTTGCTTGGCTTTCACACATCTTGCCGACACATGTGTGTCATTATTTTATTATTATTTTTTTAAAACTACATCTAATGATAGGGAAGTATTAAAATTGCCAACAAAAATATTGAATTAGTGATGTTCAATCATTGAAAATGATGGATGTAGTATTATTTAATTTGTCGTTGGAAATCAAGACTACAACACATAGAATATGTTTAATGTGTATATATACTTTTAAAAATAATCTACGTGCAATGAAATCAATTAACATACTCTATCATGTTCACGGTCTCAACAATCAATTTAACATTTAGGATTGGGGACTTATCCTAGTGGTCAAGTCCTCATTCTCTCAACGATGGGTTGGGAGTTCGATCCCCACCCGACCCCCTATCCCCTCCCCTTTATCCCCATTTGTAATTTGTGTGGTTTGGGCTCCCACACACCTTTGCCGACACATGAGTTTCACTGTTTACAAAAAAAAAAAAAACAATCAATTTAACAATACACAAGAATTCATGTTAGTACAATACTTTGACAACCAACCGTGTACTTTTCATTGAGATGATCTACAGGTGTTAGCACATTCCGATAACGACGACAGACAGTTAACTCTGCTAGATGTTATTTGTATTGTATTCATTTAAATATTGCAGAGTCTGCAATCTGTGTAAGAGTTTTTGAGCGATTTCATTTTATTACTTTTTAGAGATTTCAGAGAAGAGAGAGTCTTGTAATGTTCTTCAAGATTTCATAGAGATATTATTAGAAGAGCAAGATTAGAGATATAGTTTACACTGAGATATCTGAAGATATTGCAATCTTCAATCATTCAAGAAGTTCTGGAGAAATTCAGCGATCAAGATGAAAGCCATGGTGAACGTCAAACAGTGATCGTGCCTTTGAAGATTCCAATTAGGGTGAGTTCCCTACAGACATATTGAGGGGGAGTCCCAACGACGTTTGCTCGACTGGATTGATCATCTAGTGGTAGAGCTTGGTTTCAGGTGTTAGGCATTTGTTAGCGTGTTTGTGTTCTTGGTTTTTAGTCTAGTAAAGGTCGCCTGGATTGGTATCCCCCAGACGTAGGTCGGAAGGACCGACCTGGGTTAACAAATTTGCTGCGTTCTTTACTGCTTTTGACAAACCGTAGTTAGAACATAACATCAACATCCATAACCGAATCTTGATATTAAAGGGGACCTACAAATTGGTATCAGAGCGAGTTCTCTAACGTAAATGAGAAAATCCATTCATTCAAGATTCAAGAATCATGAGCCGAGAAGGAGCGTCTAACACTCGTCCGCCTTTGTTCGATGGAAATGATTATGCGTATTGGAAAGCTAGGATGCGGAATTATCTTTTGGCAGAAGGAGATGGTGTTTGGAACTCAGTTCTGGAACCATGGACTCAACCAACAAGAGAGGTTCGCACTGGTGAAGGAGAAACGACTACAACAACAATTCGGCTTGCTACCGTTGCCGAATTCACACAGGCCGAGAGAACTGCAAGATCAGCGAATTACACAGCTCTTAATGCTATCAGCGGTGCCATGGATGAAGCGCAATTCAGAATGATCGCTAATTGTACATCCGCCTACGAAGCTTGGAATTTCTTGGAAACTCAACATGAAGGTTCGGAGGATGTCAAAACAACCCGTCTACAGCGCATAGAATGATCTTTGACAGCTTGAGGATGAAAAATGATGAGGATATCACAACCTATTTTGAAAGATTTCAAGACATTGTGAATCAAGCCACAGCCCTTGGTATGACTTTTGAAGGATCAAAGCTCGTGAGGAAATTTCTTAGGACTGTTTCTAAGAAGTACTCCGCAAAAGTTGCAGCCCTTGAAGAAGTTGAGAAGATCAAGACTATGTCCTTGAGGGAATTGGTCGGTATTCTTCAAACATATGAGATAAATCATTTAGCCTCAGAAAAATCGCACAAGAACATTGCATTCAAAGCCGAAGATGAACCTGCTGATGATTTTGAAGAAGAAGTTTCTTTACTCTCCAAGAGGATTGGAAAGATGCTTCAGAATAAGCATTTCAAGAAATTTCAGAAGAAAAATCGATGTTCTGACCACCCAGTAACAACGGAGAAGCAGAACAACAGATTTGAGAAGAAATCTGATAGAAAGTTCAGAAAATCTAAGAAGGACAAAGATGTTGATAAGTCTGATAAATCTTCTGAGATGATATGTTTTGAATGTGAAGGAAAATGCCATGTGAGAGCTGAATGTCCTACTGCTAAGAAAAAGAAAGGGAAAGCACTTCAAGCAACTTTGAGTGATGACTCTGGAGATGAAGCTGAAAATGATCAATCAAGTGATGATGAGGATGTTGTTGCATTCATGACAAGAGATGCCAGCCCTACCTCTTCTAAAGGTAACTCTGAGTCAATACAACTAATTACTGACATTTCTTCTATTGTTTCAGCTGAATCAGGTAGTCTCTACAAAGAACTAGTTGATATCTATGAAGAACTTAAAGAGGAGTATGATGATGCTGTTCAGGAGAATGAGCAGTTGTCTAAACAACTCACTGACATCAATCTGACTTTGGAGAAAGTTGAAGCTGAAAAGCTTAAAGCTGTTGATGATCTAAAAATTCTTAAAGGAAAGTATGATGAAGTGAAGCTTCAGGTTACTACTTTGACCAAAGAGAAAGAGTTATTCAGGAAAGAATCTATCAAACTGAAGATTCGAATTGCTGACTTGGAGAAGACGGCTAAAGGGAAAGGCAAATTAGATGAAGTTCTATCCATTGGAAAAAGCTACAAGGATATGACTGGAATTGGCTACAAAAATCAAGCATCTACTGGAAAAAGACTATTTGTTAGTGGTGGAAGTCTAAATGCAGAATCAAACTCACTGTCACAACAGGATGTCTCTACATCACCTAAACGACGCAGAGACTGTCTCTATTGTAGTTTACCTGGTCTACTGCAAAAACCTGCATGAGAATTGTTCGTGATCTTATGAATGGTCGCCCTGTTGTCTGGCCTCATGAAGATTTGAAGAAAAAGATCAAAATTCAAATGGAGTGGGTACCTAAGAGAAAGGAGAGTCAATGCCTAGTTGTTCTATCATCGCAACAACAACCTCGTTCCAGAAAGTGGTACTTTGATTCAGGTTGTTCAAGGCACATGACAGGTAGTAAGGATATACTAAGCAATTTCACATATAGAGATTGTGGAGATGTGGTATTTGGTGATGGTGCTAGAAGCAAAATCACAGGTTATGGTAATGTAAAGGATGGTGAACTCTCTCAACTTTCTAGAGTTTATCATGTTGAATGACTTACTACTAATCTCATTTCAATTAGTCAATTATGTGATGAAGATTCTCTTGTTATCTTTAATAAGCATTTTTGTCAAGTATTTGATTGCAGGAGAGATAATATCATGACAGGCAAACGATCAATGAACAATTGTTATACTTTGGAAGCTAATCTGGCACAAGCACTTGTAAGCAAGGATGACCTCACAAACTTATGGCACAAAAGGCTTGGACATCTCAACTATCAAACCTTGTACAAACTGAGTTGTTCGGCTGCTGTCAGAGGTCTGCCTAAACTACTGAATAACAAAGACCTTACTTGTGTTGATTGTTCAAAAGGGAAGCAGACCCGAGCTCAACATAAGAAGACTAATGGAATCTCTACAAATCATTGTCTAGAACTAATTCATATGGATCTTATGGGTCCAACTGAAACTGAAAGCCTAAATGGCAAGAAGTATGTTTAAGTTTGTGTTGATGATTTTTCGAGATTTACTTGGGTATGTTTTCTCAGGAGCAAAGATGAAGCATTCCAACACTTTGAAAAGCTTAGTCTGAAACTGATGAATGAGAAGCAAGTCAAAATTAAAAGGATTAGATCTGACCATGGACGCGAGTTTGAGAACCAAGAGTTTGAACATTTCTGTAACAACCATGGAATTTTTCATGAGTTCTCAGCCCCAAAGACTCCACAATAGAACGGGATTGCTGAAAGGAAGAATAGAACACTTCAGGAGATGGCTCGTTCAATGCTGCATGCTAGTACCCTTAGCAAATCATTTTGGGCAGAAGCAATTCATACAGCATATCACATCATCAATCGTGTGTTGTTGAGACCGCACACTAACAACACTCCATATCAAATCTGGAATGGTAACACTCCTACTGTTAAATACTTTCATATTTTTTGATGTAAATGTTTTGTCTACAGGTATAGAGAGCAAATTAAGAAGTTTGATGCTAGAGCTGAAGAAGGATGGTTTTTGGGTTATTCCAATAACTCAAGAGCTTATCGAGTTTATCTGATTCAATCTAGAAAGGTTACTGAAACAGTAAATGTTCTATTTGAGGATAAGTATGCTTTATCTAGAAAGGAGGATGATGATATAGTTCCTAGTGTTGATACCGCCTCAGACAACCCTGTCGTTGGTACATCCAGTCAATAACCGTCTGAAGGGATAACAGTTGACGATGATGAAGATGCTGATTATGAAAAAAATCCAAATAATACTGATTCAAGTCCTACAGTTTCTGTTCCTAATAAGAGGAAAGGTCCAAGAGCTCTGAAACATCATTCACAGCAAGATATCATTGGAGATCCAAATGTTCAGAGACAAACAAGGAACTAGAGAGCTGATTATAGAGAATTGGCAGGGATGAATTGTTTTGTTTCTAAGATAGAGCTAAAGAATGTTTCAGAAGCCCTTACAAATGAATATTGGATAGCAGCCATACAAGATGAGTTGATACAATTTCAAAGGAATGATGTATGGGAGTTGGTAGAACAACCTGCAAACATCAATGTGATTGGCACAAAGTGGGTTTTTAGGAACAAGATAGATGAACAAGGGAACATTGTTAGAAATAAAGCACGTCTTGTTGCTCAAGGTTTCACTCAGATTGAAGGAATTGATTATGGTGAGACATTTGCCCCAGTTGCTAGGATGGAAGCTGTTCAAATTCTTTTAGCTTTTGCTTGTTTTATGGATTTTAAGCTTTATTAACTCGATATCAAGACTGCATTTCTCAATGGAAAAATAAAGGAAGAGATCTATGTTGCACAACCTGCTGGCTTTGAGGATCCATCTAAACCTAATCATGTCTATCGGGTTAAGGGAGCTCTATATGGTCTCAAAAATGCTCCAAGAGCTTGGTATGATAGGTTGTCTACATTTCTCATCAAAAACGGATATAAAAGAGGTAATGCAGATAAGACAACGTTTGTTAAACATCAGAACAACGATCTGATTGTTGCACAAGTATATGTAGATGATATCATCTTTGGAGCAACGTCAGAACAACTGAGGAACGACTTTGTCAAGTCAATGCAATCCGAGTTCGAGATGAGTATGATAGGTGAACTTACTTACTTTTTGGGATTACAAGTGAAACAACAGGATGAAGGAATCTTTTTAATAAAGAGAAGTATGCTCTAAACATGCTTAAGAGATTTAGTCTTCAAGATAGTAAGGTTGCTAGAACATCGCAAGGATAACCGCAGAAGCTTTCTAAGGATGATCAAGGAAACAAGGTAGATCAGAAGTTGTATAGAAGTATGATTGGAAGTCTACTTTATCTTACTGCTACTCGACCTGATATTTCTTTTAGCACTGGAGTGTGTGCAAGATTTCAATCAAATCCAAAGGAGTCTCATCTTAAAGCAGTCAAGCGTATTATGAGATACATTAAAGGAACTATTGGCATGGGAATATGGTTTTCTAAGAGATCTGATATGGACTTAATAGGTTATACAGATTCAGATTGGGCAGGATGTTGTGATGAGAGAAGATCAACAACCGGAGGATGTTTTTATCTTGGGAACAACCTAGTGTCTTGGTTTTCTAGGAAACAGAACATAGTGGCACTCTCTACAGCAGAAGCTGAATATATAGCAGCTACTTGTTGTTGTTCTCAGTTAATGTGGATGAAGCAAATGCTTGATGACTATGGAGTTAAGAAGGAAAGTTTTAAGGTTTATTGTGATAATACCAGCGATTAACATCTCAAAGAACCGTGTTCTTCATAATCGCAGCAAACATATTGATATAAGGTATCATTTTATAAGAGACTTGGTAGAAGACAATGTGTGCAATATTGAACACATCGGGACGTTAGAACAACGTGCTGACATCCTTACTAAAGCACTTGACGGTGAAAGGTCTGAAACACTAAGATCTATTATGGGCCTTTGTTATTCTTGTTAAATTTGATCATGTTTATGTTTATTTTTACATATTTACACTTGATCTAGCCCATGAGACTTTCAGGCCCAAAACACTTTTCCGATAAGGTTGAAGAAACCGTCGTCCTTGAAGTAATGATGACTGCAAACTGACACTTCACTCACGTCGCACGTCAAAGAGGAAACTGTCACTCTTGTTCTTTCTCTCTCGCCTCTTCATCTTCATTTTTCTCTCTTTATATCAGTAATTTGGTTTTCATTTTACCTCATTTCATTCTTGAGTTTGAAGCTTTCAGGTTACACAAAGCAATGGCTTCGTCTTCCTCTACAAACCGCCCCGAGAAGGTTCAACCCCCAACTACCTCGGAACCTCCTATTACCTCTGAAACCCCAAATCCTACTGAGAATGTTGCTGAGGAAAATGTTGCCACACCCGAAAACACTGCTCAAACCAATCCTGAAACTGTGGAAACTCAAATTGCCGAGTTTGCTGAGAATGCTGAGCCTTTGATCACTATGTTTCCCTCACCTCCTCGAGATCCTACTCCAAACCCTCCTCAAACCCTACAGGAGAACCTATTGAGAATCCTACTGAAAACCCCCCTAATCCCACTGAAACTGGAGCGGAAAATATTCATGCTGAAGATGACAACATTCTACTACACGATGAACCAGAGGTTCCTGATCAAGCTGGAGTTCAAAGAGAGGTCTGACGACCTGCTACCAGATCCACACAGAAGAAGAGAAGCTCTTCAACAAGCGATGTTGGCACAGCGGCCAAACGACCCAGGACGTGCAGGACACCGGAGAAGTCACAAAGGGATTTGCTATCTCAAAAGCCATTCAATATGACCTATTTTTGTAAAGAGATGATGCTGTTTGACACAAAGGATCTTGTCAACAGGAAGTTTATTCCAGAAGAGACATTTGTTCACAACACTTACACCGAAATAGGGTTTGATGAATTTCTTGAAGAGAGACATTTGCTGAAATGGGCACCAGTCTTCAAAGCTTATTCTCCAACCTTGGTCAGAGAGTTCTACCCAAATCTACACCCTGATGTTCTGAACAAAAAATCTCCCTGGTTTGGTAAGATGTATATTCGTGGCAAGTTTATTGATCTAACCGCTGGTGTTATCAATTTGTTGTTAAAACTTGCTCCCAACGACGACCTCGGAGACCCTCTGGAGTATCTACCTCATTCCCCTGCTGACATTGCTTACACTATCTCGAATGAGAGGGCTTTTGACTTTGGTCGAAACAAGTGCAGTGTCTCAGACATGACAATGAAGTTTCACTGCCTGTTCTATCTTCGTCGTGCCAACATTCTGCCGACATCCAATGCTTCACAGCCTTCTCTTGAGATGGGTAAACTTTTGTTTTGCATTGATTCTGGTATTGAACTAATGAACTTTGGACTTCTTGTTCTGAACAGAATGCTAGGTTATACTCGTGATTTGATCACAAAATCTGCAAGTCTACCCTACCCTGCTCTTATAACACTCTTGCTGCACCACAATGGAATCAAAACGAAGAAGGATGATCTGATTAAGATCAATGTGCATTCACCTTCTACTGATCTTCGTGACAAACACAATGATTTCAAGGAAGGACCACCACCATCTGGCACTGACCTTATCCAGCAGATTAAGTCTGAGTTACTTGTTCTAAGTGACAAGCAGACTAAAATTAGCCAAGATGCCATAGCCACCAAGCGAAAGATTGCTCAGATTGTGAGTATACTGCCAGGATCCCTCTCTCATACCCGCAAGGCTTCTTCAAGCGGAGCTCGTTCTGAAGAGCAAAATCCATTTGCTGATGAAGAGGAAGATTCTTCTGATGGAGTTGTTTGATCCATCAAGGGGGAGAACAAGCTGACGTTGGTGTGTCTATTTTGGTGAACTGGTGGTATTGGTGGTAAAGATGTTGACACATTTGGGTAACGACTTTCTAACTAAGACTTTTAATGGTTTTTGTGATATTCTGATGGATGTTGAAACTCTCTGCTGATGACTCTGTATTTTGTTGGTTTTTATGTTTTTGGATGGACTATGATGGACTTTGAACTCTTTTAAACTGTCGTCTCTGATTGATGCATTGATGATATTTTTGCTATTCTGTTGATGTGCTTGCCTATCATGTTCTTATTTGCTTAATGCTTGCATTATTGATATTATACATAGACACCTTGTGATGGATCATCATCTCCATGAAATGTGGGGAAGATTGTTAGTACATTACCTTGACAACCTAACCGTGTACTTTTCATTGAGATGATCTACAGGTGTTAGCACATTCCGATAACGACGACAGACAGTTAACTCTGCTAGATGTTATTTGTATTGTGTTCATTTAAATATTGCAGAGTCTGTAATCTGTGTAAGAGTGTTTGAGCGATTTCATTTTATTACTTTTTAGAGATTTCAGAGAGAGAGAGAGAGTCTTGTAATGTTCTTCAAGATTTCATAGAGATATTATTAGAAGAGCAAGATTAGAGATAGAGTTTACACTGAGATATCTGAAGATATTGCAATCTTCAATCATTCAAGAAGTTCTGGAGAAATTCAGCGATCAAGATGAAAGCCATGGTGAACGACAAACAATGATCGTGCCTTTGAAGATTCCAATTAGGGTGAGTTCCCTACAGACGTGTTGAGGGGGAGTCCCAACGACGTTTGCTCGACTGGATTGATCATCTAGTGGTAGAGCTTGGTTTCAGGTGTTAGGCATTTGTTAGCGTGTTTGTGTTCTTGGTTTTTAGTATAGTAAAGGTCGCCTGGATTGGTATCCCCCAGACGTAGGTCGGAAGGACCGAACTGGGTAAACAAATTTGCTGCGTTCTTTACTGCTTTTGACAAACCGTAGTTAGAACATAGCATCAACATCCATAACCGAATCTTGATATTAAAGGGACTTACAATTCACAATGTATACATACATTCATTATCAAGTAAATAAAGAACACCCGAAAATTGGTAACCCAATTCGGATAACAATCCAACATTTTGGGGAATTCCCCTTCCAAGAAAAGATCGTCTAATAATTGCATAATATTTGAGTACAAATCACATCAATCGTCTCAACTTCCACCCAAACTCCTTCGGATGTCGAGTCACGTTCAATGTAGTAGTAGATGTTAATGCAAAAATATGCACTTAACAAATAACCAATAAGCAATAATATTATAAAGGAAAAGAAAAGAAAAACCAAGTACAAAAAGAAGCCAAAAAAACGGAAATCCACCAAACTAAGCGGTAGAGTGAAAAGAAGGCCAGTGACCAAGGCCAAAAAAGGTAGCCGGGCAAGCGCCGAAATTACTCCCCGCCGGCCTCATTAAAATCCTAACATGGTAAAACCTAGTGGGAAAAACCCATGAAAGGGAAAAAGAGTACCAAGCAGAAAAGGAGTTATGACTACCGTACACGGTCACAAAAATTCTAGCGAAATCTAAAATGCTCAAAGTGCATATCATGGAATAGATGTTTATGCAAATTCGGGGGGTGGTGAAGTACCAAGTCATATCACCCCCAATAGAAGAAAGAGCATCGGCTGCAGCATTCCCTTCCCTGAAGATGTGAGAGATGCGGAAGTTAATGTGCTCCGAAATGAACTTGGCCGCCGTCCAACGTCCATACAAACGCCAAGGGATGTCCGGGCGAGGGTGAGTAAAAGCATGCACGACGTAAGTGGAGTCTGTTTCCAACCAAAGATTGAACCAGCCTTTATCATAAGCAAAATCAAGGGCGACGCAAGCCGTGAGTAATTCCGCCTCATAGGCGAAACCGATTCCATAGCCGCTGGAGAAGCACCCCTGCGCAAACCCCCTGGAATTCCGAAAAATCGCGCCACTTGAAATGGCGCGAGGAGCTCCTGAAGCATGCCCGTCCACGTTACATTTGATCCAACCCGGTAGAGGAGGATGCCAACGAACGCTAATAATAGTGGGAGGCTTCCGACCTGAAGCACGAAGACCAAAGAATTTGATGATCCGAAGATCATCCAGCGAGTTGTTCATGCAGCCGAGGAAAGAATGGTCCGCCTCTTTCAGTAAAGACATAATAGACGCTATAAGGCAGGATACCCGGAAGGGCCGGCCTAGGGTGGAGCCATCCGCATGCGTGAGCGTGTTGCGAGTAGTCCAGATAAGCCAGACATATGAAACAACGAACAACCTCCATAGTGAGAGAACTTGTGCGCTGGCCTTGATATGAATGCATTGAAGAAGGAAATCCATAAAGCTAGAGGAAGTATGGAGTTTATGCTGTAAACCAAAGGCATTAACAAAGTGGAGCAGAACTTTGGAGGATATCTTACACTGAAGAAATAAATGATCCAGGCTATCGGCATCGGCGCGACACAGAAAACAAATTGATGGGCCGTTTATACCTTTGGACTGAAGGACCTCCCAAGTGAGGAGGACGCCCCTGATAGCTTTCCAAACTACAATGGAGCGTCGTCTGGGTATGAAGTTACACCATATAGAGTTTGCATGCTCTTTAAACTCGAGGGGATCTATCTCATAAACATATATCATGACAAAACTTTCGAGGGATATACTTTATATAGTTTCTGATCGAGGACCAATCCAATATAGTAGTAAAAATGACGAAGTGCAAATAAAAAAGATTAATAATTTAATTTTTGATTATAAATTAAATTCATTAATAAAAAAAATTGATTATATTGAAGATATATGTACAGGGGTATTTTTATATGGTACCACCCAAAATAACTACTACTCAACTAAAAAACAACCCCCTACATAATTCCACAAAAACTTAAATTTTGATCCTTGTAATTCCTTCTGCTGTTGAAAAAAAAAAACCGAACAAACAATAATAAATAATTGAAATTAATTCTTAGTAAAGCGAAAGTCAAAGAAAAGAAAAAAACCCATACATTTATATAAATATATAAATTATTATTTTATTTATGTTGTACTTTTGGATTATTTTAGTTTTCTTATTATAATTATTACTCGGTACATGTTTTTGAAAATTCTATCTTTCCAATCTGATTAAGGTACAACGTCTTTAATAGTATGCCTATGCAGATATCATAAAAATCATATATCGCATAACAGAAAACATATCTCCCATGATATATTTTTCAATCACGCAAAATATCTCTCACATCACACAAAATAGAAGTATATAATTTCACTCATCATACAACACAACTGTCACATCACATACAGAGTACCTCCGGACACCTACAGACATTCTCCTCCCCAATCTTCCTATCAATTATAAATAATATATTATACCTGATCTTTCACTCTACTATTTCCTCTGTTCTCATATAAGTGCTCCACTTTTTAAATAAAAATTTGTTATTCTAAAACTACGTGATTAGACGAATCTAACAAGATCTCACTTGACTATATTTTATCTTATAGAACTATGTTAAACATTTGATCAAAGTTACTCAATGAATAATTACTACTATGCAAATGGAGCACTTAAATGAGAACGGACGTAGTAATAAATTCTCCGTCTTTAATTTCTTTCCATCAACTGCTTTTATCTACATTTCTTTTCTTTGTTTCTTTAAATTCAACATGCAATTTCAAAGAAAACTGATGAAGTATTGATCAAGAAGGCAATTTGGTAGGCCATGATATGAAGTTGCCATTTATATCGTTCTGATATAATCAATAATCATTAGAGATTCAAACCAACTTTAAACAGATTGGTTTAATTGTACCGAATTTCATGTTTACACTACAAGATTTCGCGGCATAGCGACCAGATCCGTGACCTCACCACCCGGTTTAAATTTACCGACAACATATGATTAACTCGCTCACAGTCACCATACATCGATCAAAATTATAACCGCAACTACTGCTAGCGACCGCATCAGCAGCAACCGGGGATGCGGTCGCTAACCTAGGGTTATAACTTCTTCCCCATCCCCACAGTAAATCACAGTTTATAGACATTTCTCACGATTTCTTACCTTCCCCCTGGCGACTCAATTCAAATAAATTCGAATGTAGTAAACTTCACCTGGCACATATAAGGGTATCGGGACTAGCAAGCCGCACATAGTAAATCAGTTCACATACTAGCTTGCCAAGCCTAATCATTTAGGCACATACGAAGTCATAGAATATTTAGGGAACCTATCTATCTTTTGACATCCAGTGGAACCTGTCTAGTCACAAACATCCATAGAGTATGTCTAGTCATATGTGCCCCTAATTCTAAGGCATCATATCATATAACTGTAGATGGGAACCTATAATTACGACGGTTAGGGCCATGGTCTGATTCATACCGTGCCTGCAACGTGGCTTATGAAGAACCTTCGCCATGATAACGCCACAATCTAGGATCTGACTGTGGGCACGGTGAGCTACCTAGCACGGTCTCTGGCACATGATCGTGCTGCCCGACCACGATGCCTTTGGGGCCAAGCCACGGAACCGTGGCGTGACAAGCCACAGAACCGTGCCTGAATATTTATTACTAAAAAGTCAAAAGTGTATCTTTAATGGGATGAAGGAGTATCATTTGTATCTTATTGTTGTAACTTTTCTTTTTATATTTTCCTAGCATAAAAATTTTGAATTTGTGATTTCGTATAGGAGTAGTATTGAATTATTGTTATTTTTTATACTTGACTATATATATTTTTCTTTTTGCTACAATAATAATAGAAAATAAATTTTATTAAAAATTTTTTTTGAAAAGTATTCTCAAACAATATCATCATTATCCTTTTTAAATTAATAAAGTTTTTTCTATTAGCAAAAAATTAATTACCCATACGTAAAACACTATCGAAAAATCTAGTAACTAATTAAAATCAATTAATTAAGTTAATTATGAAATAGTTGATAGAGATGTTATATTATTATTATATAACAATTTATATTTTTAACCATCAAATTAAATAATGCTAGAGGATGAGGACTTGACAAAGTGGAATTGTCCACTGACTTCCAACTTTTAGATTGGGGTTCAATTCCCCACTCGACCCCTATCTCTCTCCTTTGTCTCATTCTATAGGCTATTCAGAATATATATATATATATATATATATATATATAGAATTAAGAATGCGTTTCAACAAGACATATACTTACATGAATTGCATAACTCCCTTTTATCTCTTACATGAATCGCGTTTGCTTTAAAAGCAATTATGGTTTCAAGAAAATAGTTTACACTTTACCATTTCAACACAATTATTTTATTTTCAAATTCTATAATAAAGAGCACTGAAAGAAAATCTAAACAACTTGTATTTGTTGAATAATTATAAAACAAATCAAATTGTACAAACATTTATACTTACTGGAAAGAGAGAGTACAGTAAAGAGTATAATAAAGGGTATTGAAAAAAATCAAAAACAATTTGTATTTTTTGAAATTAATTATATAAAAAAAATCAAATTGTACAAGTATTTATATTGAATTGAAAAAAAATAGAGTATAATAAAAGTATGGAAAAAAAATAAAAAAATCAATTTGGATTTGTTGAAATTGATGATAAAACAAATCAAATTGTACAAACATTATATTTATACTTATTTTATGACTTGTACATCATCTTCTAGTTTGGTGAACACTAAACGTTACAAGTTAGTGATATATGACAATTTGGATCAATATATAGGGTCATTGTCATTTCCCCCACTCCCAAGTTTATGATACATGATGTGGCTCATCAAAAATGGATGCCCTAAGTATTAGTGGAAGACATGATGTAATGACATAACATTGCTCTACACCCCACTTTCTCTTTAAAAAGTTGGAAGGATGAGTTTCGTTTGGTCTAGGACACAACACACTTTTGCCATATTCATATATGTGGGTCATATTCTACAAATAGTTATTGGTCCAGAAGTGATCAATTATGTTATTGAGCCTCAATTTGACAGCACCTTTTCAAATTCATAGAGCAAAAAATTCTTAAAAAGGGTATAAATCTAAAATACTACATTTATTATACTTCCCTTTTAGATAGTTCGGTAGATAATTAACCGCTAGTGGATGGTATACTAGGCCGACTAATTTGGGTGGTAGACAAATTTTGGCATCAAAGTAGTATCATTCTCTCCCATTGCAGTGTAGCGAACCATAATTCTTCCTACCAAGCCAGTGGATCTAGATAAATAGACTCTACTACAAGAATGTTCTATTATTGCGATTGAAAATTTTAGATAAAGAAGTTAGCCATCGAAATTCGTTAGCTTCTACAATTTTAGTGACCAAAATTCTTTAATTACCACAATTTTAGCTAACAAATTCATAATTTTTCTAATAATGTCTAGGGAAATAGCCATGAGACTAGCGATTGGGGGTATATAGTTCAGGGAAGATGGATTGAGGAGAAACAATAAAACCAATCATTACAAGAAAAAAGGGATTCCCGATCGAAAAATGCGGTCGGTACTATCTGGTCCCAAAAGGTCCCGAAGAAGTTTACTGTCCGTAATTTGCAGTCGGTAATTCTCATTTATAAAAAAATGTGCTCAGGATGGCTAGAACCGACCACCTCAACATCACCCAACTACAACTCTAACCACCTTGGCTAGCTCTCTACAACATCAATCATATTCCACCATGTATCCTATATAATACACATTCCCAAATATGTTGAAATGTTTTGCTGAAGAGAGGCTTCAAACCCAGGGTGTGCCCCATGTTTCCCTCCTGCGTGTGCCATCTGTGTACCCTATGTTTCATATCATCATATGAAATATTTTAAATATAACCTATATAAATACATATATACATATAAATGTGTAAATTAGAAACTAGATTAAAAAATAAAATTAAATAAATAAAAAATAAAATAAATGAAATTAAATAAAATAATAAGATATTTAAAAATTAAGATAAATATAAATTAATATATAAATAGATAAATAACTAAATGATAAAATAAATAAATACTTAAATGGCTCAAACAAATAAATGATTAAATTATAAAATAAATAAATAATTAAATGCAATAATAAAGGAATAATTCAATTCTAAAAATAATCAAAGAAACAACTAATAAAAATATAAAATAAATAACATAAAATGGGAATAATGGATATATATTTCCCGACCACCATTTCGGTAGGGAATGCAGTAGGTAATAACAATCCATGTTTGTTCGATCGGTAATTGCAGTCTGGAATTAGCAAATTTCTTGTAGTGAATGGGGTAGGGGATAAGGAAAGTGGGTAGGATAAAAAGTTTGATTTGAAAGTAAAATTAGGGTTTGGAATAAATTGGGATTGGTTTTAAATTATTTTAATTTTGTGGTAGTATTTTTGGTCAACTTGTACCAGAAACTTGATTATTTACTAATAAAGTGAGCTAGAAAATTATTAATATATAGGTAAAATATTTGTTGTAATTTTTTGGTTGGAGGCATGCACTATAAGAAAAAAACGAATTACCGACCGAAAAATGCGGTCGGTAACCCTCTTTTACGGGTCGTTTCGGCCTTTACTGACCGAATTACCGATCGCAAAAGTCGGTCGGTAATATGTTGGTATGGAATTTTCTGCCGACCAAAAAATCTTGCCGTCAGGACCCTGCCGACCGCATTGCCGTTGCCGACCGCACGTGGGTCGGCAAAATTACCGACCGAATTACCGACCGCAACTGCGGTCGGTACTATCTAGTCCCAAAAGGTCCCGTATACGGTTACCGACCGAATTACCGACCGCAATTTGCGGTCGGTAGTTCTCTTTTATGAAAGAAAAAAAGAATGTGCTTAGGAGGGCTCGAACCCAATCCCTCAACCCCACCAACCTTCGCCCTCAACCAACTTGGCTAGCTACCCAATCCACAAATGATATCACTCCATGTGTCATATATTACAGCTCTCACAAATATATTTTGGAAGATGCTAAAGAGAGGGCTCGAACCCTGGTGCGAAAGGTCTTCCCGCGCGCGTGTACCATTGGGACACAATACATTTCATATCATTATGAGTAACTCTTTATATATAATATATATAAATTTATATATATACATATACAAATATTAATTTGTAAATTAACTAAATTGAAACAAAATAAAAAATTAAAATTATATTAATTAAAATTTAAAGAATCATAAATTAAATCAAACAAATTTTTATAAATAATAAAAGTCCCCAATAAAATAAAAATGAAATAGATATTTATTAAATTAAAATTAATTTATTACATTAAAATACAATTCAATAATTAAATTATAACATAAAATAAAAATAAAATAAATTAATTAAAAGAAAATTTTAATTAAAAATTAAAATAAATAATTATAAAAAGCTACTTAATTATTTTGATAAAAAATTAAAAATTAAATTATATTCAAAAAAATTCAATAAAACAAAAAATATAGAAAATTCAAAAATAAAATAATGGGGAAAAACTTTAGCGAGCCCAAAATTCGGTCGGTAATTCGGTCGGTAACTGTGGCGACAGAATTTCTGGTCGTAAGTTGGTCGCTAAATTGAATTTTTTCATAAAAAACTAATAAAAATTAAAAAAATTGGAAAAAATTTCCGACCGCAATTGCGGTCGGTAATTCGGTCGGTAATACCGACCAACGTTGTTGCGGTCGGTAATACAATCGGCAAAGAACCGCGTAATGCAAAACGCGGCAAAATTTCCGACCGCGGATTGCGGTCGGAAATACCGACCGCATCCTGTCGGTCGGGAATCCCGGTCGGGAATCCCGCAATTTCTTGTAGTGATGTTTTAAGTTGAATGTATGTGAAATTGGGGCTTAGATATTTTGGTCTGGCTGGGGGGCATTTATGTGCTCTATCAATATCTCTACACCACGTGTGGATTTTCCTCCCTAATCAATATTGTATCATTGTTACTAAACGTAGTTGGCTTGAGTGATATGGGGCTACAACAACTTAAGTAAAAGTCTCGGGTTTGAGCCTTTGTGTATATAGAATTCTGCTTTGGAAAAGACAACCTTTCAATGCCCACCAGATCCTCGAGCGATTAGTTTTGGGCCCAATGTAGTATGGGATACCCGTAGACACAAAAAATATTGTGCCATTGTTGGAGTTGGATGCGAGTGGAACGGCATATGTTTGTTATGAGGCTTAGTTTAATGTGTTAGTGATATATTGTTGGTGCTTTTGGCATTGTTATGTTGTATCACAAAAAATAAAAATAAAAATAAAATAATAATAATAATAATAATAATAATAATAATAATAATAATAATAATAAAAATAAAAAATGCAAGACAATTTATTCCTTTTGGTTATAAAGAAAACACACTTAAAAAAAGTTCAAGAGATTTTTGAAAAATCGTCAGCCAAATAACCTGTTCACTATAAAAATAGGTTGATTGGATTTATTCAATAATAATTTTTTAGGTTAATACACTATAAAAATTTTGCGGGAAGGCAACGATAAGATTTCATCGCATTGTTCGTCGCCTGGCGCACGAGGCGACAAACAAGGCAACGAAATCCGTCAGGCAACGAAATTCATCTACTTTTTCGTCGCCTTCCCGCGAATTTCTTGTAGTGATAGTCTTGGTAGAAAAGTTTATAGAGTTGATAAGTGCGCATACAATGATATTTTTTGTTATTTTATTCTTTTCCAATTAATGTTCCAGGGTTGGCAAAGAAGTTGTGAAAGAACAAGTTACACAAATAAAAAGCGATAAAGCGAAAGGAGAAAGGGTCGAATGGAGATTCGAACTTGATCACTAACTCAAGCTCTCCAACCCATACAACGATCTTTGTTTATAAAAAGAAATGTAACTGTTGGGACATTGCACTTAGATTGTTTTACAAATGATCCTTTTTATGTTAATGTTGACAAAAACCTTTCGAGCTGTTCTGATGGGAAAGGACAAAGGATGAGTGACGTGTCACAGCTATGTAACAAAATTTGGCATCTTTTGGAAGGTTTTGACGGGTCCAAATGACTACATGCTTGTTTCTATATCTAATGATGCCTATTATATATCTACTGAAAAGAAAGCTGATGCTACAGATCCAACTGGTGAGATGATCGACAACTTTGCGGATGAATGATCAATCCAAAAAGGGGAGAGCAAGGCACTGGATGCTGTTCCTGTGTTGCTGGAACAAACATTCACTTTGGGTGCCTGTGTTGAGAACTTGGATACTTCTGGTGATTGTTGTTTTGAATGCTTTAATTGTTGAATGCATGGTCAACGTTCCAGATTACTTTTGTTGTAATTTGATTGGAACATGCACTTAGATTGTTGTGAAAATAATCATTGTTAAGCTGCTGATGGCACAACATTTGGACAAGAAGCTTTGTGGATGAGAAAGGACGAAGGACGATTGGATTGCCCCAGCTGTATAACAAATTTTGGCATATCTGGTTGAAAGTTTAGATTTCGTCAATAGGGCTGAAACTATTCTGTGGAATTCATTTCTTCCATACTACAGATAATAATTGGAGGGGCGTTAACCAAAATTTTTTTGATTGAATACTGTTGAAATGATTACAAGATTCACCGAAGGGAATTATAAGAATTTAAATAAAGCTGTAAAGGAATGCAGAAATGGAAGAACACTGAAAAAACTTGCAGAAAGGAAAATGACAGAAAGTAAGAAAAGATAAAATGCGGATTCCTTTGGTAGGGTTCTGATGCCTTGCTTCCATGTCGCCTCCAGCATTTTACAGGAGACGGGGTGATGCATCTTCCACACCTTAATACTCTGGATTCCCCTCCTTTGATGGTGCCACGCATTGATGTCGCGGGATCCTCTCCTCTTGACTGCGGCTCTGATTTTGTAACCGTTCTTCCTTTTGTTGATCCTATCCCTTAGATGGCGCCTGTTATTAATGCTTCCATGATTCTCTCCACGGGTGATGCCCTCTCAGATCTACAACGCTGCTCTGACTTTCTCCAGTTGTGCCGCCATTACTCATCTGTCTTGAGCTCATCCCTGAATTGGGCCGGTTGCCTGAATATTGAGCCAAAATGTAGTGGGCCTCAATTTTTACTTGTTGGGTTAACAGATGCCCCCCTTACACAATTTGTCAGTTTAGAATTTAAGACAGATTTGTGCATTTTAACATAGGCCCCAAAAAGTCCTAAACCCTAAGCCCATTTAGATTTTATAAAGAGCCACCATACTGACTAGGTCAAAAATTTTCTCCTCATTTTTACTTTTTCTTCTCTCTTGTTCTCTTCTTCACACACTTCCGGCTACCACTTTAAGATATTGCTGCCGCCCCCACCCTTGGAGATTTCCCGACTACGAGGGTTCGTCGAGCATTGTCAAACGCCGCCGTTTCGAAGCTTGTAGCAGCCCCACCATCGTCTCCGGTCCTCGAGCGCCGCCAACCCTATCGCCACCAAGCCCCTAGCGCCGCCAGCCCCCTGCTCGAGTGCCGCCATCCTCGCGTCCCGTCCACGAGCCGCCACCTCTCGGTGCTTCCCGGGCCGCCATCGACACGCCGCCATCAGCATTTGAGTGCTCGCCGCCAGATCATCACGGGCCGCCAACCTCGCCGGGTGCTGCCAACCCCATTGCTTGAGGCCGCCAGCCTTGCCGAGTGCCGCCAGGAGTCTTCGAACCCGCCAGCCAAACGCCGCCAGCCCCCAGTGTCCAGCATGATCGCCGCGAGCCGCCAGCCTTCGACCTGCCGTGCGCCGCCAGCCCAGCTCGCCGCTAGCTTGGACTCTGCCAGCCCTCTGAAAGCCGCCATCCGCAAGCGCCTCCGCCTGGCGAGCGCCACCAATACCTCCAGCCCGAGCCGTCATCCGCATTGAGTCATCTGTTCTGTTCGACTCATGGATCAGGTTAGGTCTTTTATCTTGTTCTATTGATTTGTTGGCCGAGACTTGTAAATTCGTAGAGTATGATTGAGGCTAGGATTGGATATTAGGGACTGGCAATTTATGCATCGTTGAGTAGATGTTACATAAATCTTTGAATGGCATGTTGGACTTGTTCCTGATACTTTGAATTGCATGCTGGGCATCCTGATATGCATTCTGATCTGTGTCTCCTTATACACACTCTGATCGATTAATCTGTCTATTTTGATGAGAATCTCCCCTCACGTACCATATCATATGCCCATGACATCGGTTTTTAGAAAACTATATCATGCCACATAATCAATCTTGTAATTGTAATCTTTGACAGTATCCCACATCTGTTTGATCATATAAGATTTGGTAGAGCCTTCCATAATAGATATGTTTGAGGACTTAATGAGTATCCGTATTGCATATTTGAATTTAGCTGACGGAACCACGCCAGCCGCCAGCTCCAGGCCGCCATCCATCAGTCCGGCCGCCATCTTCCTCTGCTCCAGATGCTGCCACTGCTCTGGCCGCCGCCACCCCGGGCCATTAGCCACCATCTTCTCCGGGACCGGCCACCATTCGCTCAGCCCAGGCCGCCATTCGCTTGCCAGGCTTTGCTGCCTTGTCATCTGGTGCCACGACTTTTCAGGTTTGACTGTATCCTTGGCTTTGCTTGTCTGTTCACCTGCTGCTCGTTTGACTCATCTTTACAATTTTGCAACAGGACGTCGCGAGAACTTCTCAGGCTGCCACTTATGCCCAGGCCGCCACTCCTGGTCGGGCCGCCACTCTTGCCCAGGCCACCACTCAAGCGCAGGCCGCCACTCCGGATGTCCAGGCCGCCATTCCTCATGCCCAGGCCACCACTCAGGTTTGTCTTGCAGCTTACTTTGTGGCATGTATACTTGATTCATCCCCTTCACTCATGCTTCATCTCAGTCTTGTAATAATGCAGAGTGTGGGTGGAGGGGTTGCCCATTCCAGATTCTGATGATGAGGCATATAATTTTGATCATTTGGAATCGGAACCCTTTCTACATCCATTTCATCGTACGAGTAGGAGTACCGATGAGGCTCGGGAGTTCCTATTATGTACATGCCCGATCACTCAGGCTGCATTCACTAGAGCCTTTGTTTCTCAGACGAGGGCTATCCGGTCTCATCAGTCTGGAACCTCTACCCCTAAATCTAAGAAGAGCAAGGTTCCCCGAACCGAAGGGAGTGATGATCAGATCAGTTTGGAAAAATATGTATCGTGGGTTCGCCGGATGGGAAGACGTACTACTGAGTGGCGCAGATGGGGAATTGACGATGCTATCATCTTATCTACTCGGCCTGTGGTGTTAGATCACTGTATGATATACTATCTTATGGGTTCTGGAATTCTACAGTGAATGCCTTCCAGTTTCCTTGCGGCTTCATCGGTCCCACCCTTCTTGATGTTGTGATGATCACGGGGCTCCGTGTAGTTGGGTCAGAGTTGACACAGTCGGCTACTAATGATCCTATTCTTGGTGCTGCAATTTGTCCTTCGGGCAAGGCAGCCAAACAGTATGCAGCCTACATCGATCACAACATGATGACTGGGAGTTCACCTTCTACACTAGACGAGCACGTGGCTTTCCTACTGTTGTGGTTCAGCCGATTCATCATCTGCTCGAGCACTCGGACTGTTCTACGTACTGCTCTTCCCCTTGTCCTAGCTATCATGAGTGATCATTCTCGGGCTACTGGTTCCTATTTCCTTGGCACCTTGCTCAGTGGTATGGCCAAGATTTCTGACATGTTGGCTTGTGGGCGAGATCCCACTAACTCGGCCTCCGCTCAGGCGAATCACTCTGTGGCTGACATGATGGCCCCTGGTCACGGGTGCGCTTTACAGATTAAGCTGTCCGATCGAGCTACCGCTTTACAGGCTGATCATGATCGTTTAGCTGCAGATGATCGTGACTTATCGGCTGAGTTGTCGAGAGTCCGTCGGCCCTGTTATCTGCTCGTGCTCGAGCTTCTTCTGCTGCACTTCGTCGCCTGAGGGACATCCTTGGGCGCACCCGTGACCAGGGGCCATCATGCGTCGTCGCATACTAGGTGATGGGACGCTACCTCCCCCTTAGTAGTTAGCACTGCTTTATTTTCAGTACACTTTTGGGTTAGCTCATCGGCCTTGTAGTGAGCACTTTTAGTACTCTTGTTTTGCTACCTTCTTATTTGGCCGGCTTTGCGATTAGCCACTTTTGATACACTTATGCTATTTATTCTGATTTCCAGACCGATGGATAGAACATTTTGACATATTTTGCATTTATACTCTGTTTATGTTCTTGACCATTGATGTCCATTAACTTGTATGCACCATTAAGTAGTCTTTGCGTCACAATGAATGGCCCTTCCCAATTTGGGGACCACTTCCCCATTTCATTAGCATGTACACCTGAAGGTAGGATCACTTTCCATACTAGATCCACTTCGCTGTAGGTCTTGCTTCGAACTCTTTTTTCATAATATTTTGCCATTTTAACCTTATGGCGACGGATGTTCTCCAGAGCCATAAGCCTGTCACCATCTGCTGTTTCCAACTCTTGCAACATGGCTTTTTCATACTTAGCTAAGTCTAAGTGATGCTGTTGGGCTACTCCTAGAGAAGGAACTGTTATTTCTAAAGGCAAAACAGCTTCATGACCATATGTCAAGTAGTACGGCGTGAACCCTGTAGCTGTGGACTTAGAATTTCTGTAAGCCCATAGGACCTCTGACAAGGCCTCGTGCCACTTCCTGGGTTTTTCGCCTACTGCTAACTTGATCATACTTATCAAGATCTTGTTGGTGGCCTCAGCTTGACCATTTGCTTGGGGGTAGTATGGAGTAGAGTGATAGATGTGGATCCCGAACTGCTTGGCGAATCCTACTCCCTCCGTTCCTTATTAGTAGTCATTTTAGGAATAAACACATTTACCAAGGATTGTAATCATTATTCTGTATTATTCCACTTTTACCACTATGTGGTTTCTTTGGGAATAAAAAAATAGGATTGGAGTGGAGAGAGAATGCACAGTATTCTAGAAATATCTTTTATAATAATATAGGGATAATATTGGAAAAATATGAGATAAATATGTAAATGACAACTATTTTGTAATGCTTTTTTGTTTCTAAAAAGACAACTAAAAAGGAACAGGGGGAGTATAAACTTTTCACCAGTGAACACCGTGCCTTGATCAGTAGTGATTGTTTGAGGGATCCCAAACCGATGTATTAACTCAATGACGAACTTAATTATATCATTTTGATCGATCTTCCTCACTGGCCATAGCTCTACCCATTTGGTAAAGTAATCAGTGGCCACAAGTATGAATGCACGGTTCTTAGATGATGGCGGATGACTTTTCCAATAATGTCCATCCCCCAGCCACGAAATGGCCAAGGCTTAATGACTGTGTGTAACTCTTCCGCCGGCACCCTTTGAATCGGGTCGTGCCTTTGGCATGCCTCACAACCATGAGCATACGTGATACAATCTTCCATGATGGTTGGCCAGAAGTATCCATGGCGGTGGATACTCCACCTCATGCTAGGCCCTGCCCGATGAGAGCCGCATATCCCCTCATGGACTTCTCCCATCACCAGCTTAGCGTCTTCGGGTCCTACACACTTGAGCAGCAATCCATCGACTGCCCTTCAGAATAATTCGCCATCGACTAGTGTATATAGTAAAGCTTTGACTTTTAGCGAACTATCTCCTCTAGACGACGGGTTCTCAAGGTATCATACGATCTTGGTCCTCCAATCACCTTTCGGGTTTTGAAGTTGGACCTCTTGTTGGTCCTCAGGCTCATTTGTGATGGCGGGAATGTGTGGTGCCCCCCTAGGGGAGACCAGTCTGCCAGCTTGAAGCAAGTTGAGCAGCCTCGGTGGCCTCTTGATTTTGGCTTCTAGGCACATGTGTGATGGTGGCATCCCAAAACTTGCCCAGTAGTTCTAGTGCTGTCTCATAGCACTTAACCGGTCTAGGACTTTTGCAATCATATTCTCTCGTTAGCCGCTTTAGAATGACTAGGGAATCTCCGAAAATTGTAATGGATTTTGTACCCTTCAGCAATGCAGTCTCCAAGCCAAATATCAAAGCTTCATACTCCGCTTGATTATTGGTGGTGCCAGGCTCTAGTTCCCGAGCAAGCTTCCAATGTTCCCAAAGAGGTCTAGTGATCGTAATACCGGCTCCCGAGCCGCTGCTTGCACAAGATCCATCAAAGGTTAGGTCCCAAGGTTCGAACCCTATAAAGGACGCTTCTTTGGGATCTTCTGGCAATATCAACGAAGGATGATGAGCTAAGAAATCAGCCAAGGCTTGCCCCTTGACTGCCTTTTGAGGGACATGTACAAGGGTAAAGGGACTGATCTTCATAGCCCACTTAGCTTGTCGACCCTTCAATGCCGGCTTGTGCAAAAGTATCTTCACCAAGTCAAAGGGAGCTGCTACACGTATTGTTCTTGGCAGCATATAATGTTCCAACTTATTGCATGAGTATACTAGGGCGTAGCACAATTTTTCTAATGCGGTATACCTTACCTCTGGCCCTTGCAGAGTCTTGCGGAGGTAATAGATAGCCCTCTCTTTGCCGCCATCATCATCTTGTGCAAGCAGGCACCCAATAGACTCTTCGGCGGCTGATACATATAGTTTCAAAGGTACTCCAGGCCTTGGTGGCACAAATACTGGAGGATTAACCAACGCTCTCTTAATTTCTTCAAAGGCTGCTTGATGCTCAGCTGTCCACAGGAACGTCTCGTTCTTCATTCCTTTAAATAAGGTAGTGAACGCTTTCATCTTCCCTGCAACATTGGCAATGAATCTCCTCAAGAAATTGATTTTTCCAATCAATGATTGCAGCTCCTTGAGATTGGACGGTGCGCGAGCTTCTAAGATGGCCTTAGCCTTATTCTTGTCTACCTCGATGCCCCTCTCATGCACCAGGAAACCTAAGAAGTTCTGCCGCCAATCCGAAGGCACACTTAGCTGGATTAAATTTCAATCCATGCTACCTCATTCAGATGAAGGCACCTTCAAGGTGAGCCAAGTGTTGGCCAAGTTTGCATGATTTCACAACTATGTCATCAATGTACACCTCAAGTGTATGGCCAATTAACTCGTGAAAAATCATGTTCATGGCCCTTTGGTATGTTGCCCCAGCATTTCTCAATCCAAATGGCATGACTACCCATTCAAAAATGCCGACTGGCCCTGGGCAACGAAAAGCTGTTTTGTGTACATCATTTTCAGAAATAAAGATTTGGTTGGGTCCAGAATAACCATCCATTAATGATAAAAACTTATGGCCGGCGGCCGCATCAACAAGCATATCGGCCATAGGCATTACATATTCATCCTTGGGCGTTGCCAAGTTTAAATTCCTAAAGTCTATACAGACTCTCAATTGACCATTCTTCTTTACAACAGGTACATATTTGCAAGCCATTCTACATAACGAAAAGTTATAATGTAACCTGCTCTAAGAAGCTTCTCAATCTCAGCCTTTATTTTTGGGATGGTGTCTGGATCGAACCGTCTAGGCGGCTGCTTATGAGGTCTGAATTCCGGATGAGTTGGCAGATTGTGTTCCACTAGCTCCCTTGAGAGCCCTGGCATGTCTGTGTACTGCCATGCAAAACAATCTTTATACTTCTGAATCAGCTCCACTAGTTGGTGCCGCTCCTTCTCAGGCAATGATGCACTTAGTCAGCTTTGGCTCCGTATCTGTCCCGAGGTTGATGTCTACAAGTGGTTCCTTGGCTTCCGGACTAGGAAACGTCCGCTTCACAGGAGATGGTCACTCAGATGGCCGAATGTCAGTTGGGTTGTTGGACTTGTCTTCGGCACCCATCATCATCTCAGTGGTGGCGAGCCGCTGCAACAAATATTTGTAAATATCGTGGCTGCTCATTATGAGGAACTTGATGCTTCATATCGGCTATCCGCGGAATGTAACTTGAAGCCGCTTGTTGTGAAGTCGATGGATTCTAGATCCATATCCATACCAATTAAAGCAGATGCAAGCTGGATGTCCTCCATATAGAAGATCGCCTCATCATTGTTGGTGTCCTATCCTGCAAAGGGTTGAGGATCTGCCTCCACCAGTTCTATCTGGTCACCATCCCAGATGAGTAACTGCTTGGTGCAAAGTGGACGGGACGCATTGTGCCATGTGGATCCAGTGACGTCCCAGTAATGCAGAATAGCATGTTTTTTACTTTACCACAAAAAAGGGCACTTTGATAGTCTTTGATCCAACAGTGACATCCGCCGTTATGAATCTGGCAGGCTGTGTTACTTCTCCCACGAAACTGCACATTCTGACCCTGGTTGGGATCAGATCTTTCTCACTCTTCCCAATCTTCCTCAGAGTTGACATCGGCATCACATTTGCCGCTGCCGCATTGTCAACAAACACCCTGCTCACAGGACGTCCATCAATGTGAGCCTTGACATCCAAGGGCTTCAGTTGCCTCGTTTGGGCCACTTCCGGTTTGGCAAACTGTGCCAAAGCCAAATTTTGAGCATCATGCTGGCCGCCAAGTTCTTGTGTGGGAGATAGATCTCTGGTTGGATGAGACAACTCTGCTATCATTTCATCCATTTCTTCAAAGAGCCTGGCGAATGACGGCTCTTCTTCTTCCCATATCTCTGATTCAACATCACTTATCTCTTCATCCGCCGCCAATCCAATGACCTGTATGGGTACGGATGGGTCATCCGGCCCTTCTTCTTTCCCATTATCTGCTTCTTTAAGCTCTTTATCTAATTTTTCCCAGAAAGCCTTTTCTTCAAGATCTATGCCGTCCCACTCACCATCATACTCCTCATCAATGTTGAGGTTCACATCACCCCTTTCGCCATCTCCATCTTCATATCTTTCATCAATGTTCATATCATCCAACATGCCATCCTCATCAATCATGATGCCTAAGGCACCAATCCCAACCTTAGGTTCATCGAGATTGGCCTCCACAGCCGCCTCCACTTGTGTAGGTGTAATGGCACCAAAATTCACTTGTGGTGCCCCATCGGCCAATTTTGTTTCAGACTGTGCCTCTGACTTCTTTCGGGATTCCTCCAAAGCGTTGCAGTAAGTTGTGAATCCTTAAAAACTATGTGGCTCACTTCCAAGTTCACCAGCCTCATGGGCCGCCAAATATGCCATGTATTTCATAAGTACACTAGCCATTGCCATGTTAGAATGAGTCACATCCATACTGTCCAACTTCTCAGTGAACTTCTGTCCTATAGACTTAACCCTACTTCCTTCATTACCAGACTCGCTGTGGCAACAACCTTGCCTTTGTCTTTAGAAACTGATGGTTGAATGTTAGTTTGAGGGAGCTCAGCCTTGGTTGCCTTAGGCCAAGGTGATGGCGGCTGAGGTTTTCGTTTCGCCCACTGCAGCCTCTCTCGAACTGGTCTCCTGGTGGAAGGTGATGGCAGCTGCAACCTCTCCTTCACTGGCCTCCTGGTGGAAGGTGATGGCGACTGCATCCTCTCCCGCACTGGCCTCCTGGTGGAAGGTGATGGTGGCTGAGGTGTTCTTCTTGAGGCCTCATGCAACTTTCCCTTACGAGGTGGCATGGGCGAGTTAGGTTCCCTAGCCAACCCTGTATTTTGTACCTTCTCGTGAAGGGGTCTTCGCTGTTTGGATGTTTCTCCTCTGAAGTAAGTTGGTTGTATTGGCTTCCGAGGCCTGGAAGACTCCAACTTATGGATCTGGGCTTCCCATTGCCGCATTTCCTCGGCATAACGTCTCTGAGCGCGCCTAAATTGACTTCTTGTCATTGGTGGCGGCTCCTTTTGGGCAGCTTTGCCCTGGGCCCGATTCTTCATCCACCTTTCAGTCTCAAAAGGATGTTCTGGACGTTTCATCAGCATCGGAACCACCTGTACTACAGGCCTATAATCACGAGTAACGGGTTGGTGTCTCCCGTTTTCATAGATCTCTAAAGCAGGCTCAGGGATCTCAACCCTCAATGGAGGATTCTGCCTCCTCTTATGTTCTCTTTCTTCAGCTTCGAGGACCTTCTTGAAATCCTCCTTCGACATGTTTTTAAATCTTGGTTGTTTTCTATACAACTCTTTTCTTTTTTTATGATCAGACTCATCAGATTACAAATCTACATCCTCCTCGTTGAATTCGATGTGTTCCTTTCCTCTGTTAGTCCGGCTACTGGAGCTGCCATCTTCTGGATTTGAGATGAGTCCAGAAGCACCAATTGGAAGTTGAGGGAACAGATCTAAATCCACCTTCATACCAGCAATTTTCAAATGTCCCTCTTTTATTTTGTTCTGTATGGCAGTTCTAAACCTCCTGCATTTAGTAATGCTATGTGTATATGAATTATGCCACTTACAAAATGCCCGGCCTCGAATGTCCTCGGCGCCGCTGGTACATTCTGCCCCTCAGGCAGCTTAATTACACTATCTTTGAATAAGGCATCGAACACTTGGTCCGCCTTGCCCATGTCATAAAGGTCTTCATCAGCCTTATACTTAGCCTCTCTTTGCTTTGGCGGCTTGAGAGCCGTACAAGTATATGGTTTAGCTGTCTGCATCAGCTCTGCCACAGCCGCCTCCACAGGCTCGTCCTCCTCGTCACTGAATCTCACCTCCTCAAAGTGGACTCGATGCGTAGGACGCCTTTCTTCCTGTGACCCCAGGAACTTTTCCAAGCGGGCCGCTCTCTCGGCCAGCTGGGCAAGATCGGTTGCATCCTGCACAATTAAATGTTCTTTTAATCTCGGTAACGTGTTAGCCACTGCTATATTGGCTATCTCCCTATCTGAGATTGCCATAGTACATCGGCCTTTAAAGTGCTGCAATCTATTAATAAAAGTACTGGTCGCCTCATCGGCATATTGTCTGGCATTAGTAAGATCTGCGAGACTAACCTATGACAGGGGTGTGTAGAACCTGTCATGAAACACCCGCTCGAGATCGACCCAATTTTGAATTGAATTAGGCCGCAATGATGCAAACCAAGTGAAGGCAGGTCCAGTCAGAGATGAGCTGAACAACCTTAGCTTCAGCCAATCGTTGGCCGCTGCTTCGCCACATTGAGTAGTAAACCTGCCCACATGTTCTACTGTGGATTTACCGTCGTCTCCCGAGAACATGGTGAACTCGGGCATCTTGAAGCCCCTAGGGTATGGCTGCATAGTGTCTACCCAACCAAGGTAAGGTTTCCTGTATGTGGGCCGTTCCATCGGCCTTAGTTGAATCCCGAAGTGTTGTTGCATCATATCTGCCAACAAATCAAGTGACACCGCGGGCGCCTGTGTAGGAGGCATGGCGGCTTGAGGATACATGGTGGTTTAGAGAGGGCTGGTGGCCTGAGGCATGGCGGCTGGGTGTGGGCTGGCGGCCTGAGGATGCTGCATGGCGGCTGGTGGTGTACCATGCGCTGTCGCCACCTGTGGCATGTATTCTCCTACAGCAGCTAGAGTAGGGATGGCGGCCGGTGGGACGGGAGCCGCCACTCCAAATGGTTGTGCTGTCGCCTGGCGTGGTACCATGCCAGATGCACTGGGAATCTTCGTACAACCTGGTACAGCGCTAGACGCCATCAAGTATCCTGAGGAAGCATACATTGGCATAGGAGGCGCTGCATAACATATGTCCGGCATGTTAGGTGCCGCAGGAGTGAAAACATGAGTGGATGAGAATGAGGGCAAACTCGCCAAGCCTCCTAACTCAGAAAGTGGCAGCTAGCCAAAACTAGTCCCCCAAGTCCTCTGTGGGCCGCCATACGGCCCTGGGATGCTTGGTGGCACATTCATGCCATTTGATGGAATAGTTCCCTCTTGCGAATTACGCAGGGATCCACATATCCTGTCAGTCTGATCGGCCATGGCAGGCCGCAATACGTTCATAAGGTGCCTTGTAAGTAACGACATGAATTCTGCCATCGATTCAGTCACCGATAGCCGCATCTGTTCAGAGAGGGTTGAGACCTGCATTATTCCCTGTTGTGGTTGAGAGGTGCCCGCCGCATTATCGACGTTCTCAGATGGTGTTCTTACTGGTGTTTCTTCGTGTAGTGACATTTCTTCAAATTTTTGAGTTAGGTTCCTTACTACTTGTCCAAATCTAAGTAGCATACACTCCTAAGCGGATATGGTTTCCACTCGGGTCCCACTGGGCGTGCCAATTTGTAACCAAGAATTTTTTGATTGAATACTGTTGAAGATGATTACAAGATTCACTGAAGGGAATTACAACAATTTAAATAAAAATGTAAAGAAATGCATAAATGGAAGAACACGGAAAAAACTTGCAGAAAGGAAAATGATAGAAAGTAAGAAAAGATAAAGTGCAGATTCCTTTGGTAGGGTTCTGATGTCTTTCTTCCATGTCGCCTCCAGCCTTTTATAGGAGATGGGGTGATGCATCTTCCACACCTTAATACTCTGGATTCCCCTCCCTTGATGGTGCCCCGAATTGATATCACGGGATCCTCTCCTCTTGACTGCGGCTCTGCTTTTATAACCGTTTTTCCATTTGTTGATCCTATCCTTTAGATGGCTCTTGTTATGAATGCTTCCGTAATTCTCTCCACGGGTGATGCCCTCTCAGGTCTACAATGTTGCTCTGACTTTCTCCAATTGTGCCGCCATCACTCATCTGTCTTGAGCTCATCCCTGAATTGGGCCGGTTGCCTGAATATTGGGCCGAAATGTAGTGGGCCTCAATTTTTACTATTTGGGTTAACAGATGAGTCCAGAGGCACCAATTGGAAGTTGAGGGAACGGATCTAAATCCACCTTCGTACCTGCAATTTTCAAACGTCCCTCTTTTATTTTATTCTGTATGGCAGTTCTAAAACTCCTGCATTTAGTAATGCTATGCGTATATAAATTATGCCACTTACAAAATGTCCGGCCTCGAATGTCCTCGTCGCTCGTAAAATTCTGCCCCTCAGGCAGCTTAATTACACCGTCTTTGAGTAAGGCATCGAACACTTGGTCCACCTTGCCCATGTCATAAAGGTCTTCCTCAGGCTTATACTTAGCCTCTCTTTGCTTTTGCAGCTTGAGAGCCGCACAAGTATGTGGTTTAGCTGTCTGCACCAGCTCTGCCACAGCCACCTCCACAGGCTCGTCCTCCTCATCACTGAATCTCACCTCCTTGAAGTGGACTCGACGCGTAGGACACCTTTCTTCCTGTTCCCCCAGGAACTTTTCCAAGCGGGCCGCTCTCTCGGCCAGCTGGGCAAGATCGGTTGCATCCTGCACAATTAAATGTTCTTTTAATCTCGGTAACATGTTAGCTGATAATGGCCAAAATTGTCCATTATTTCCAATCCATTTCCGTGTCTGAGACGGACATTTTGATCGCATTCCCATCTTATTTTAATAAGAAAAGCAGTTGAATTCGACAAATTAATGCGAGTTTGTAAAAACAATAAGCTGGTAATGAAAAACACAAAAATATGCAATTTTAATTGCATTTGTGTTAGAAAAATCGAAAAACATGAAAAAGGAAAAAGAAAAGAAAAAGGAATGAAAAAGATGGGCAAAAGAATAAAATAGCCCACGAAAATCAAAAAGATGGGAAAAAGAATGAAAAACCCACAAAAAAAGAAATTTTTGGCCAAGTGTTGAAAGGCAATTCGGTCTAGGCAATTCGATCTACACCGAATTGCCCATATAGACCGAATTGTTGAAGAATAAAGAAGAACAATAGACAAAGTGTTGAGAGGAGAAGCAAGATACCCAATTCGGTCTATGCAATTCGGTTTACACCGAATTGATTCAAGACAAGGAAGCCAAGCAGGAGACCATGAGCAATTCGACACAATCAATTCGGTCTAGACTATACCGAATTGATATTGAAGACCACATCCCAGCCAAAGATCAAGAAAGAAAGACTTCAAGCAATTCGATGTCCACCAATTCGGTCTATACCGAATTGCATGTGGAGACCGAATTAAGTTCAAAATACATCCAGATGAAGCTGAGGAGCACGTGGAAAAAGCATGTCATTGCTAATGGGCTCTGATGGGCCTAAGGTTTTGAAAAACAAGTATAAAAGCCAATTCTCACCAACACTGAAGATATCTCAGAACACAGAATACAGTTCCAACCCTAATACTTGGAGAGGACAAGGGGTACCAAGTTCTTCACCCCTTAAGGGTTAGGTAGGTAGATTAGTTAGATTATTTTTATGCACTTTAGATTAGTTTTTGCTGCTTTGATATTAGTTTAATTTGTAAATCTGTTACTACCACTTAGAGTAGCCATTTTCCATATTTTTAACATGCTTTGTAGTTAGGATGAACCCAACCTTCAATCTAATGATGGTTTTAGGTTATTTATTTTGCTTTCAAGTGTTTAATACAAAGAAAATTTCCAGAAATGGATTTTGGCTCATGTGTTTCACACTCTTTAAATGCTTTCTTTAGCAATAAATATGGTAGAATGAATGTTTGTTCCAACTAGGTTACATTTAATATGTTTCTAGTTGGCTTTCATTCTTAATAAATGCATGTCAAGTGGATTTTTGGTGTGTCTTTTATGCCTTAGAGCTCAAATAAGTGTTCTTAGGTGTTTAGATAATTTAAGGCTTCTTAGAAATAGGTTTACATGCTTTATTTTAATTTCCTTGCTTAGATTTCTTGTTTATGTTGCCTTAGATAATTTAAGTGTTCTTATTCTTTTATGCATGATCTTCTTAGAATTATAGTTGTTTTAGGTTATTTAATCTTTGAATCATTTGTTTGTAGCTTTAGGTTTTACTCCATGCTTTTATCCACTGAACATGCATCATTGTGGATAACCACAAAATATTTACTAGTATGGCTGCGAGATGACATTGATGTGAAATGAGTGATGGGGTCAATCCCATCTATCATAAACCATATCAACTTAGAAACCGCGGTGATATTTGTAAATATAAAAATACACGTGAAAAATGGCAAGCAATTCGATCTAAGGCAATTCAGTCTCCACCGAATTGCCAATAAAGAATGAATAGTATGACACCAAAATGTTTGTTTATTTCCTTGTTATCAAAATCACATGTAGTTCGGTCTAAGGTAATTCGGTCTATATCGAATTGACCATAAAGACAGAATCTCATGTTAAAAATGTTGGTTGTTCACATCCTCATGTAGTTCCCATGCAATTCGGTCTATACAGTTCGATCTATATCGAATTGCACAAATAGACCGAAATGATTTGGAAACCACATTGTATGCATTATCATCCCTTAATGCCTAATTTATTTTCCTTGTTAACCAATTCGGTTTGCCAATTCGGTTTATACCGAATTACCCTGGTAAATCGAATTAAACACTCCTTTTGAAGCAATTGCCTTAGCCAAATTTGAGTAAGGAGATAACCCCATCAATTCGGTTTGTCCAATTCGGTCTATACCGAATTGCTTGACAAACCGAATTAGATGATGCTATCTCACAACCTTACTATGACTAATTGGATGAGATAACACTTCATTTCTCATGCATAGGCAATTCGGTTTATATTGCACTTAATCCAATAGACCGAATTGACCTCCCCTCTCTATTTTTAAAACTCCAAAAATATTTTATCTTCCTGAGTTGTGTAAGTTGCATGGATGTATTGGGCTTAGGCCCATTGCATCTAATTTTACCATTACATACCTCAACCCATTAGTGTCCAAATTATTGTGTGATAGATACTTACACAATACCCAAAAACATTCTTTTAATTTCATCTTTTCTCATTAATTGTGTATGAACGGGGGTAATAAGAGATATCACAGACCAATATTGGCTAAACGGTCCCTTCACCGGGATAACGATTAGCTCTTCTTCTGCGTATTAATTATTACTCGTTATTTTGCATGGTCTGATTAGTGATTGGTGGAAGCTACGGCAAAAAGGTCCTTTCACGGGGATAACAATTAGCCACTCAGCCAATTCCTAATTAGATATAGTTTTCTTCTCTTTATCTTAATTTCAACCTGAATTTCAAGCTATGGCAATATTAAACAATGTCGATCAACACTGTTATAATAATACTGTAGTAAGAAAACATGTGGATTTTTACTCTCTCATGGATAGTAGGACTCTTGATAGTAGCGATCACTGTCATTAAGGGTTTCTTACTGTCTAAAAACCATTCCATCTGGAATAATTGGGAACTGTATAGCAGATGTTTGCAGTCCATATCATCCCAGTTATTTCTGGCATTCTTTTTAGCCAATTCTTCTTATCTCAAGGCTAATCCATCTTTGTGTATCAAATTCTGTCTAACCCCACCATATATTTTGGGGTATTTTATTTTACTTCTCATATACATGTATGCATGCTATTATTATGTAGATATTGTGGTCTATAATATTTTGGAGATCCTTCTCCTTGGACATAGAAGTCTTGATTTAAATCAGATGCTGCATAATAAATTTCCACAAAAATCACTTTATAAAATCCGGATCTGAGTAAGGGATAATCTCACAGTTATGAATAATTCAATTTCTACTGGGGATTGATTTTGATAAACTAGAAGCAGAGTCAGCGATTAGGTCTCATCTAGACTGAAAGGATCTGTGTTTTAAATTGAGAGTTTAGTACCTGTGTAGGGAATAATTTTCAAATATCAATTGTTTTCTCAAAATTACTGTGTGTTGGAAATCTTGTAGTAGGTATTGCATTGAATCAGTGTCCACTTGGATTCAGATAAGATGGGATACATACAACTAGAGGAACAACATATAGGCCTTGGTTAATTTCTAAGGTAGGGTTGAGTATTCTTTCAACTACTATCTTCTCCCGCCAAAGCCTAGAATTGAGTCTTGAGTGAGTACATTCGGAATAGATCTTCACAGGTCTGTTCTACTCAGTTTGTATCTCATAACTAACCGGATGTTATAAGCCCTGTGGCTTACTCATATTTGGGAAGTTCTAAATCTGCATCTGGTCACCAAGACCATGGGCTCTTTTATACTAACGGAATGAGATAGCTTTTGAGACTTCCGAGTGATAGGTTTTTAAATGCTTTCTTTACTGCTTTCTTTACCGCTTACTTTTAAATACTTTCATAGAGGTCACTCGGAAGAATTAGAGGTTGGCCGCCGGTTGTAAGGTTTAAGAGTTGTGGATTAGTTCGGGATTTTATTTAGACTTTGGGTGTGACAAGGGGGATGATAGGAGTACTTGGCATATCAACTAATGATATATTAGGTGTTGCTTGTCCACCACATATAACTAACATATTCTTGCAAGGCATTGCAAGGGGAGTTATGAATTTGTGGTATCTTAGATTTTGTTGTCTTAAGAGCATGTAAATTCTCACTGTAAGTACATGTCTGTTAAAGGGAACATAGTGTAGAAAGCATGAGAGTTAGCTAACTGACGAACTATCCCAAGCAAAGATCTGTGTAATTAAAATAGAAGTTTAATTGTGTCTCATCTGAATCTTGTCCAATCTTTATTATTTTCTCCCTGTCCCTTCTGTCACATTTTAAATCTGCTTTCGTAGAATAATTTTATCCGCTTTCTTAGCATAATTCTTATTGCTTTCTTAGAATAAATTTAATTGCTTTCTAGAATAATTTTAATATGCTTTGTAGAATAATTTTATTGCTTTCATAATCTAGTTTAAATTATGTCAAGTAGTTTTAGAAACCATTGCAAAATCTGAAACGAGTAACCGAGTGGAAAATCTTAGTAAACGACGTGGGCCCTACTTCTATCGCACATCCTCCAGTGAACGATCCGGTCTTACTATAAATTACTGCAATTTTTGACACCATGCGCTTTCGGGCCACAGTTTCTTAACACGAGTAATAAAAATGTGACAACCTTAATATATCCTTAAACCCCTTCCATAAATCATAACTCTTTTCATTTAATAAATTCAACTTGATATTTTAGAAAATACTCGTGTGGGAATTTGTCAAAAGTTTCATGGCGCCTTTGCCGGGGATTTTCATGGCGCCATTTGAAATCAAAGTTTCCCACATGAGTAATAAAAAGTGACAATCTTAATATATTTTAGAAAATACTCGTGTGTGGGAAATTGTCAAAAGTTTCATGGCGCCGTTGCCGGGGAGGATGCAACGTCGTTTATTAAGAGAATTACACTCCTGATTACTCATAGTTAGTTTTGTGTATGTAATTCAGAATAGAGAAGTACCCTCAAACCAATTAAACATTTAGAGTACTAAGACTCTAAATGTGAGGATGTTGATTTGAGGGGAAAATCTAACCAATTGGGTATTTTGTTCTTGCAGGAATCATGGAGCCGCCAAAATTGGTGTAAGGAGTTAAATGTGGAAGTGTAGCATTGGGGCTACACTAATTTGATTTTTCATTTAATTACACTTCTTCAATAGCAAAATCTAGGTTAATTAAACGAAAAATCAAAGAAAAATGGAGAAGTGTAGCATTGGGGCTACACTAATTTGCAATTATGAATTGCAAAACACGTGAGACTCACGTGTTTGTCATCTCCACCACCTCCGAACCACGAAGCTCCACCGTTGCTCCATCGCCCATCCACCTCATTACCACCACTGCGCTGAGGAAACCCTCATCACTGGTGAAACATCAAATGGAGCAGCAGACCTTCGGACTACCATGTGCTCACCACCATCGGACAAGCCACGACCACTATCTCACTTTCCGTCGCCCCTGTTCCGACTGAGCATCTAAACAGGTTCCCGGTTGGATTAGTTCTGTAATTGACCGAAGATTATATCCGGAATTTAAAGAAATTTAAAATCCGGAATAATTTTCACAAGCACATAATTAATCCAACCTAAATTTCTGCAAGTCAAAATCATATATATATATATATATATATATATATAAATCTCTTGTGCATATTATATGAAATAATTCAGATGATGATCTATTAACTCACATTTAGAGTACTAGGACTCTAGAGTACTAAGACTCTAAATGTGAGGATGTTGATATTTTTGAGAAAATCCGATTACTTATTCTATGTTTGCTTTGCAGGAATTTGTGGGACCACCAAAAAGAAAAATAAAGCGTCAAAACAGGTTCCCGGTTGGATCGATTCTGTGATTAATTGAAAGAATTCTTGGAATTTAAAGCAATTTAAAATCCGGAATAACTTTTATATGCACGGAATTAATCCAACCTAATTTATGCAAGTAGATTAAATTTTATTTATGTTTAGAAAATCCAAAAATGTGATCGAGTAATTTTGATGAAAATCAAAATTTTTCTGAGTATTGGGCATCGAACAATCGCCTTGTTCGATGAACCAAACAATCACATATAGCCAAAATCGTCGAACACATAATTGGTTTGACGAAAAAGGTTATCGGAATTATGTTCTTGTAAATATTTTTCCCCTCCCTCCCTCCTCTTTTATTTTGTTTTGATTTCAATACTTTGTTTAAGTAGGAATTGATTTACTCACATTTCGAGCAAGGCTTAAAATGTGAGGATGTTGATTCTTCACTTAAATAATTCAAAAAAAATTAATTATTATTTGTTATTTTTATTTTGTTTATTTTTATTATTATATATTTATACACAACACAAAGCATGCATGAATCTGTGAGTTTAAATTCACATATGAGATCTTGGTTTATGATTAAATTTTCAAACTTTTAAATTGGGATAAAATAATTAAAAATATGCATGATATAAATTCTTGAGGTTTTGAGCTATAAAAATCTAATGATATGATCACTTGAAAAGAAAAATTAACTTTCATGTTGAGAATTTGATTGAATAAATTGCAAGAATTTTTCAAAGGCTAAGTTCAAGAATAAATATATGACATGATCAAACCATACCATGTGAGATCTGAGCCGAGTCATTTTTACTCATTGTTTCTTTGATTGTGTGAAAATCAATTCGATTAAAGGAAACTAGAACTTGCAATTGGGACCGATTCAAGACCATGCCATATTCCCGAAATCGAGCATATGATCGAGGCACTTAGAAAAACCTAAATTTTTGGCCTTCGTTTGAAATCCAAACCCAAAAATATTTTCCCTCTAGGATTAACCAAGTTGAGCCTTTAAGCCTAATTTTTCTTTGAAACCACTATATTTTCCTAACCTTATAAAAAGACCAAGAAAATCAAACCCAAGTGTACACGAATCTATTCTACTAAGGCATTATAATTTATGATCATCAAAAAGAAAACATCATTCGGCATTAAAAAAAAATGATTCAAAAAAAAAAGAGAAAAAGAAGAAAAGAAAAGAAAAAGAAAAGGAGAAAAATGTTGAGATCCATTCAACAAAAATAAATTCCAATTGACAATGTAACACCCCGGATTTGATAACCCAGGCCGGGATGCCACCGCCACACCTCCTTAGCAAAACACGGTTTCTCCGAGCTTGCTAAAGAGATGCAAGGCTAAAGGTGTTCGGAAAATTTTAAAAATAAGTCCGGAATTGATTAAAATAATAATGTAACATCATCCACACATGCAATAATAATAATAATAAATTTGCAGCGGAAATTTAAAGATAGGGCCTACATGACCAAAGTCGGGTTAACAAGCCCGTATGCAAGTCATGTAAAATAAATAACTAAATGTCCAAAGTGATCCCCCGATGCATGATCATGCTCCGTACTCTGTAATAGAAAAAAAAAATAAACAACGGGTTTTATCAGTATATAAAATACTGAGTAAGTTAATCCCCAACGAAACAATTTAAGGGGTTACATGTGTTTAAATCCAAAGATTTCACTTTTCATGCATTAATTTAAAAATCCATATTTTATTCGCAGCGGAAAAACATGATTAATTTATTCAAGGGGAGAATACATAATTTAAGGACTTAATTTAAAAGCGTGATTTAAAAGCATAATTTAATGACGTAATTTAAATGCGTAATTTAAAGACATGGTAGATAAGATTTAAGCATAATTAACACTCACACAAGTCTTTTATAATTTATCCCGCAAACTAAGAAGAGGGCACCACACAAGGGAGATCACTAACGAGGCAATCTCAAAAATCATAATCAGTTAGCCGGTGAACCGGCGGCCGCAGCCATATCAGTATTGACTGCCGTTCTGGCTAGCCATGTATCTCGATTGCCATTTCGGCAAGCCGTGTGTATCTAATGTCAATTTGACAGGCATGTATATCAACTGTCATCTGACAGGCCTTTCAAGCGGTTTCACTGCCACTCGGGCATGCCGTGTATTTCTCATTGCCGTTTTGGCAGGCCATGTGCACAACTGCCGTTTTGGCATAATAAAGAGATCACTAACGAGGCAATCTCAGATAGTAGGGAGACCACTAACGAGGCAGTCTCAAAATAATGATAGCATGAAGATCGGCTCAGCCTAGTGAACGGGATTTTTCGAAAGTTCGTATTTCAATGTTATCAAAATATTCGATGTCGCGTTTCATAGTTCGAGTTTTCTCAAGTTCGAAAAATCCGGTTCGAGGCAATTTACGCCTTTCTTAATTAAAAATTCATCTTTACACCAAAAATTCTGAAATTTACACAGTAGCTCAAAAACACACACCCGAACAATTTTCATGTTTTAAGTTTTTGGAAATAAGGTTTCGAAGTGAGTCAAAATTTGAGTTCTTTACAAGGAATAATTTCTGTCTTAAAAACTGTTTTCGTCACAGGTTCGTGCAACGCCGATTAAAAATTCATTTCAAAACCAATCGATGTGAAATTTTTACAGTAACTACACAACACTTTAAGGAACAACTTTTATGTTTTAAGAATTTGGAAATAATGAATTCTTGGTACTCAAAAATCGAGTGCAACTGACTGCATACTCATGGCCCTTAAAACGATTTCAAAACAGTTTTAAAAACTCGGCCGTTTGACATATCAAATGAAAACCAAAATCCGTGAAATTTTATATGCATAATCTAGACACAATTATCTACAACTTTTGTTTAGGAATGCAAAGTTAAATCATTCGAAAAATGGGTGAAAAACATGCATCAAGTTGAATGAAGAAATCTGTCACAGTTTTAAAACGTTCGGGTTGTCACAGAAAGTTTACGGTGGGATTTGGGATAGCAAAACTTAATGTCAACGGCTGAAATTTGGACACAAGATAGATAAAGGTGTTAGGAACAACTTTTATGTTGAAAAGTTTTCGGTTTGAATTCCCGAAGGTCGAGTTTTTGGCGAGTCTTTAAAATTGGACGAAAATAGGGTTTTTGAAAACCGATTTTTGTTACAAGCCTATATCTCGAGATTTAAACAACAAACAACCACGAAAATTTGTGAGTAAGGTTTTAACTTAGTTAGAGAATAGGGTTGCTGGATTCGGTTTCCGGGCGTGCTAGGGTCACGACGAACGGCCAACTTCTCCGATCGCTTTTCGTTCGTTTTCCGACGTGAAATCGTAGTAAGGAAAAAGGGTTAGAATCCGAGTTTCTGAGACATATGGACGAACTAAAACTTTTTACAATAGCTTACCAAGAGTCTAGAGGGCAGGGCTTGGTTCCTTACGCCTCGTCGTCGCCGGAATGTTCGCCGGAAAGTGGATTCGGAGGGATTTTGGACTTGGAGAGAAAATTGAGGGTGGAGGCTTGAGTGTTTCTGAAAACCTAGGGTTTGGGACACCCTATTACCGTCCTATAGCCTTCCCTAAGGCTGGGATTCGGTTGCCATGGTTAGGGGTGTTGTTTTTGGCAAGAAAATCGCCATGGAAGGAAAGTTTACACTTTCAGCACTTCTGGCGCGCTGGTGACGCGCACCTAAGCTTTTGCCCGCGCGGAGCACGCGCGACCAGCCTGGAGTCGCGACGCCTCCGTCCGCGCGGTGGCCGCGCGGCGGCGCGCGGCGGGCGCGGGCCGGCCGGACCGGCCGGTTCGGCGGCTCGCTTGCTCCGTCGGGTCTTTCCTTCTTTTCTCGATCGGGTTTCTATCCCCTACATTTTCGGTTCGACTTTTCGGGTCATTTCTGGGGTTACGATTCCTTTCTGAATTTTATTTTGACTCCAATGAATTTCATATTTGAAATCAAGAATTCGTCGAGTTCGAATCCGTCGGCTTGAATTCGTCGTCCTGTGGCTCCCGTGAAATAATTTATCTAATTAAATTATTTCCGACTTCACGGGTTCTTGGAATTAAAATTCTTTTCCTTCTTGAATTTAATTCCAATTCTTTTGGGATTAATCCATGGAATATCTTCGGGCTTCCTTTCCCTCTTTCATCCCATTTCGACTTGACCAAAATTTGGGTTCGAATTCTTTGAATTTATCGGTCACGCCATTTCCGAGCAATAATTTATTGTAATAAATTATTTTCTTCTCGGAAATAGATTTTATTTCGTTTCTTTGGGCTTTGTAAAAACCCCGGGTATTACAGTCTACCCCCATTAAGAATCAACTTCGTCCCCGAAGTTGCGCCCTCGCTTTCTTTTGGGCTCAATTTAATGTTGGGGTATTTCCGTCTACTTTCCTTAAGGATAAACGTCTTCCACAAGAAATTTATTCCATTCCTTTGAACGTGAATTAAATTTCTCGGGTGTTACATCCTCTCCCCCTTAGGAATCAACTTCGTCCTCGAAGTTGGGCGTTAGCTCCTCGCGAGCTCGGACATTGTTTGGTTGCGTGATTGTATTAATGTGTGTTGTTGTTTGCTATTATTTGGCTGAACCCAGAATTGAAATTTCCAAGTTGCCTACGTACCCTGTGAAGGGATCAAGTCATTACGTAGTTCAAAATAATTTGAATTCGTTTATTTTTGATTGGATACAATTCTTAGAGTCGTACTCAAAAATAAATGCAGTTTGTCGATGCTTGAAAACTTCTTACGGTTACTTGGGCCGAGTGGTCACGTCCTCTCTCCTGTTTATGTTTTCTATTCGCGTCCGACAGTCACGCAGCTGATGACCATGTCGACCGCACCGAAGGCATGCTCCTGGCTGAGGGCATCCTCTCGCATAGTGTGGTTTACCACACTTTGGACATGGTGGCGCATAGTCACCATGGTTGAAGACTATCCCCTTGTTTCGTCCATTGTCGTTTTGATGTGGTTGGTTCGAGTTTCTACGGACATGGTCCTTATTCCTCTTGTATCCTCCTTGTGGTCCTTGGTTAGTCCCATCTACCGATTTTCGTTTCAGTCCTTGAACTCGTGCAACCGCTACTGCACGATCATACATAGCTTGTAGGTCAGGGTAGTGCTCACCCGTGATCACCTCTCTAATGGATAGGTTCAGTCCCAACTCGAACTTCTGTGCCTTCTCTACATCAGTTGGCACCAGTCTCGGTGCGAACCGCACCAACTCCTTGAAACGGTTATAGTATTCTTGGACCGTTTTTCCTCCTTGCCTCAGTGTCAGAAATTCCTCATACATAGCACCCTTCGTGCTCATGGGATAAAAATGATCCCTAAGCAGATCCGTGAATTCTGACCATGTGTAGGGCTCGTCGTACTCTGCACGTTTCCCTTGGGTGACTTGCCACCAATCATCCGCCTCGCCTCCTAGGTAGTATGAAGCTACGTGAACCTTTTCCCCGTCGGGACACTTTACGGCGTTCAACAGCTTGTCGAACGTCCGTATCCATTCCTCTAGCTGAGCCGGGTCCTCTTCGCCGGCGTAGTGGGGTGGTTGGTAAGGGTTTACCAAGGCTAAGTAGTTGACCCGGGTTACCGGTGGTGGTACACCCGCTTGTGCACGTTGCACTTCAGCATTTCCTAATACTACGAGAACTTCCTCGACAGTCCTTAGACGCTCATCCATATTGTTGGGAACATGAGGCACTCGCCCTCCTATGTTCTGAGGGATCTCATTATTGTTCGGTGTGTTGGGGAGGTCAGCGTTAGTGTTGTTTGGGATTTCCTTTCTCGATTTTCCCTTAGGTGCCATTCTCTGTTATCAACGCACGTGAAGATGAGTTTCTAATCTAAGGCAAGTTAGCGTTCAAGAAAATCTATAAGGTAGGATTGGAAAGAGGTAATAGATAGGAGAATGCTAAACTTAGGTGATCAAATTATAAGACTGAGGCAGAATTAGTTTAAAGCAAACGCTTCTAAGTCAAGGTCATGACCAATTTGAAGGTAAGAGTTTTGACACTGTTAATTCACATAAAAAAAATTAGCGCGATATTCATGTATGTATGTATGCGAATGCATGTATGCTTTATACAATGCTACCCCAACCCCGAAAAATATTTTCGTGACTTTAAAAACTTTTTGGAAAAATTTCTATGCGTATGTAAATATTTCCCATGGGTTTCAAATAAACTTTGTTCCATGGAAACAAAACTTAAAATTTAAATAATAATAATGGTACTTAAAAATTTTAAAATAATATTAATATTTGTTTAAAAATCTTGGGCCTCTATATTGGCCAAAATAATAATAATAATTTAAAAATATTTCCGGGCTCTGATACCACTTTGTAACACCCCGGATTTGATAACCCAGGCCGGGATGCCACCGCCACACCTCCTTAGCAAAACACGGTTTCTCCGAGCTTGCTAAAGAGATGCAAGGCTAAAGGTGTTCGGAAAATTTTAAAAATAAGTCCGGAATTGATTAAAATAATAATGTAACATCATCCACACATGCAATAATAATAATAATAAATTTGCAGCGGAAATTTAAAGATAGGGCCTACATGACCAAAGTCGGGTTAACAAGCCCGTATGCAAGTCATGTAAAATAAATAACTAAATGTCCAAAGTGATCCCCCGATGCATGATCATGCTCCGTACTCTGTAATAGAAAAAAAAAAATAAACAACGGGTTTTATCAGTATATAAAATACTGAGTAAGTTAATCCCCAACGAAACAATTTAAGGGGTTACATGTGTTTAAATCCAAAGATTTCACTTTTCATGCATTAATTTAAAAATCCATATTTTATTCGCAGCGGAAAAACATGATTAATTTATTCAAGGGGAGAATACATAATTTAAGGACTTAATTTAAAAGCGTGATTTAAAAGCATAATTTAATGACGTAATTTAAATGCGTAATTTAAAGACATGGTAGATAAGATTTAAGCATAATTAACACTCACACAAGTCTTTTATAATTTATCCCGCAAACTAAGAAGAGGGCACCACACAAGGGAGATCACTAACGAGGCAATCTCAAAAATCATAATCAGTTAGCCGGTGAACCGGCGGCCGCAGCCATATCAGTATTGACTGCCGTTCTGGCTAGCCATGTATCTCGATTGCCATTTCGGCAAGCCGTGTGTATCTACTGTCAATTTGACAGGCATGTATATCAACTGTCATCTGACAGGCCTTTCAAGCGGTTTCACTGCCACTCGGGCAGGCCGTGTATTTCTCACTGCCGTTTTGGCAGGCCATGTGCACAACTGCCGTTTTGGCATAATAAAGAGATCACTAACGAGGCAATCTCAGATAGTAGGGAGACCACTAACGAGGCAGTCTCAAAATAATGATAGCATGAAGATCGGCTCAGCCTAGTGAACAGGATTTTTCGAAAGTTCGTATTTCAATGTTATCAAAATATTTGATGTCGCGTTTCATAGTTCGAGTTTTCTCAAGTTCGAAAAATCCGGTTCGAGGCAATTTACGCCTTTCTTAATTAAAAATTCATCTTTACACCAAAAATTCTGAAATTTACACAGTAGCTCAAAAACACACACCCGAACAACTTTCATGTTTTAAGTTTTTGGAAATAAGGTTTCGAAGTGAGTCAAAATTTGAGTTCTTTACAAGGAATAATTTCTGTCTTAAAAACTGTTTTCGTCACAGGTTCGTGCAACGCCGATTAAAAATTCATTTCAAAACCAATCGATGTGAAATTTTTACAGTAACTACACAACACGTTAAGGAACAACTTTTATGTTTTAAGAATTTGGAAATAATGAATTCTTGGTACTCAAAAATCGAGTGCAACTCACTGCATACTCATGGCCCTTAAAACGATTTCAAAACAGTTTTAAAAACTCGGCCGTTTGACATATCAAATGAAAACCAAAATCCGTGAAATTTTATATGCATAATCTAGACACAATTATCTACAACTTTTGTTTAGGAATGCAAAGTTAAATCATTCAAAAAATGGGTGAAAAACATGCATCAAGTTGAATGAAGAAATCTGTCACAGTTTTAAAACGTTCGGGTTGTCACAGAAAGTTTACGGCGGGATTTGGGATAGCAAACCTTAATGTCAACGGCTGAAATTTGGACACAAGATAGATAAAGGTGTTAGGAACAACTTTTATGTTGAAAAGTTTTCGGTTTGAATTCCCGAAGGTCGAGTTTTTGGCGAGTCTTTAAAATTGGACGAAAATAGGGTTTTTGAAAACCGATTTTTGTTACAAGCCTATATCTCGAGATTTAAATAACAAACAACCACGAAAATTTGTGAGTAAGGTTTTAACTTACTTAGTTAGAGAATAGAGTCGCTGGATTTGGTTTCCGGGCGTCCTAGGGTCACGACGAACGGCCAACTTCTCCGATCGCTTTTCGTTCGTTTTCTAACGTGAAATCGTAGTAAGGAAAAAGGGTTAGAATCCGAGTTTCTGAGACATATGGACGAACTAAAACTTTTTACAATAGCTTACCAAGAGTCTAGAGGGCAGGGCTTGGTTCCTTACGCCTCGTCGTCGCCGGAATGTTCGCCGGAAAGTGGATTCGGAGGGATTTTGGACTTGGAGAGAAAATTGAGGGTGGAGGCTTGAGTGTTTCTGAAAACCTAGGGTTTGGGAAACCCTATTACCGTCCTATAGCCTTCCCTAAGGCTGGGATTCGGTTGCCATGGTTAGGGGTGTTGTTTTTGGCAAGAAAATCGCCATGGAAGGAAAGTTTACACTTTCAGCACCTCTGGCGCGCTGGTGACGCGCACCTAAGCTTTTGCCCGCGCGGAGCACGCGCGACCAGCCTGGAGTCGCGACGCCTCCGTCCGCGCGGTGGCCGCGCGGCGGCGCGCGGCGGGCGCGGGCCGGCCGGACCGGCCGGTTCGGCGGCTCGCTTGCTCCGTCGGGTCTTTCCTTCTTTTCTCGATCGGGTTTCTATCCCCTACGTTTTCGGTTCGACTTTTCGGGTCATTTCTGGGGTTACGATTCCTTTCTGAATTTTATTTTGACTCCAATGAATTTCATATTTGAAATCAAGAATTCGTCGAGTTCGAATCCGTCGGCTTGAATTCGTCGTCCTGTGGCTCCCGTGCAATAATTTATCTAATTAAATTATTTCCGACTTCACGGGTTCTTGGAATTAAAATTCTTTTCCTTCTTGAATTTAATTCCAATTCTTTTGGGATTAATCCATGGAATATCTTCGGGCTTCCTTTCCCTCTTTCATCCCATTTCGACTTGACCAAAATTTGGGTTCGAATTCTTTGAATTTATCGGTCACGCCATTTCCGAGCAATAATTTATTGTAATAAATTATTTTCTTCTCGGAAATAGATTTTATTTCGTTTCTTTGGGCGTTGTAAAAACCCCGGGTATTACAGACAAAGCAAATTAGATATAGTCTAATGTCATGCAATTGAAAAGAAAAACAAAAGAAAATAAAAGTATTGATGATCATAGATTTTAAATAAAAACATGCCAAGTTAAGGTGGAATGGAGTCGTGCCACTTTTTTTAGCCCAATAATTCTCTTCCATACCGATGTTACAACCGTATGCCCCGTTATAACCCTGAATAAGACCTCGGGATCTCGATTTGAGGAAATGAGTAGGTGGCGAGTTGGTCTAATTGCAAGCTTATGGGATAATTTAATTGAATTTGATTATGAGCGTTAATGTTCAAAATCCAATTTGAGAGTGAGTGAAATTTCCGTTTCTACTATATGTGAGGCTTTGTTTTGATTGATCAATGTTCATGTCATGCTTGAATTCAAGAATTAAAGCAATGAGTTTTTCTAAACATATATTCAAGAAAAATTAACAATAATGATTGATTTGTATGCCTATTCAAGTGAAAAGCATCATTTCATTAAACACTGCAATCAAGAGAGTTTAATACTTGTAATTTTGATTATCTTATCCCAATATAAAAAGAATGAAATTTTTGAAGCCACACAAATGGATTGAATGTGCAGAGTCCTTGCTCTTAGGAACATTGACTCTGACTGCTCGGTGACGATCAGTATTAAATGTGAGGATGTTGATAATGGCCAAAATTGTCCATTATTTCCAATCCATTTCCGTGTCTGAGACGGACATTTTGATCGCATTCCCATCTTATTTTAATAAGAAAGCAGTTGAATTCGACAAATTAATGCGAGTTTGTAAAAAACAATAAGCTGGTAATGAAAACACAAAAATATGCAATTTTAATTGCATTTGTGTTAGAAAAATCCAAAAACATGAAAAAAGGAAAAAGAAAAGAAAAAGGAATGAAAAAGATGGGCAAAAGAATAAAATAGCCCACGAAAATCAAAAAGATGGGAAAAAGAATGAAAAACCCACAAAAAAAAAAGAAATTTTTGGCCAAGTGTTGAAAGGCAATTCAATCTAGGCAATTCGGTCTACACCGAATTGCCCATATAGACCGAATTGCTGAAGAATAAAGAAGAACAATAGACAAAGTGTTGAGAGGAAAAGCAAGATACCCAATTCGGTCTATGCAATTCGGTTTACACCAAATTAATTGCATAGACCGAATTGATTCAAGACAAGGAAGCCAAGCATGAGACCATGAGCAATTCGACACAATCAATTCGGTCTACACTATACCGAATTGATATTGAAGACCACATCCCAGCCAAAGATCAAGAAAGAAAAACTTCAAGCAATTCGATGTCCACCAATTCGGTCTATACCGAATTGCATGTGGAGACCGAATTAAATTCAAAATACATCCAGATGAAGCTGAGGAGCATGTGGAAAAAGCATGCCATTGCTAATGGGCTCTGATGGGCCTAAGGTTTTGAAGAACAAGTATAAAAGCCAATTCTCACCAACACTGAAGATATCTCAGAACACAGAATACAGTTCCAACCCTAATACTTGGAGAGGACAAGGGGTACCAAGTTCTTCACCCCTTAAGGGTTAGGTAGGTAGATTATTTAGATTATTTTTATGCACTTTAGATTAGTTTTTGCTGCTTTGATATTAGTTTAATTTGTAAAGTTGTTACTACCACTTAGAGTAGCCATTTTCCATATTTTTAACATGCTTTGTAGTTAGGATGAACCCAGCCTTCAATCTAATGATGGTTTTGGGTTATTTATTTTGCTTTCAAGTGTTTAATACAAAGAAAATTTCCAGAAATGGATTTTGGCTCATGTGTTTCACACTCTTTAAATGCTTTCTTTAGCAATAAATATGGTAGAATGAATGTTTGTTCCAACTAGGTTACATTTAATATGTTTCTAGTTGGCTTTCATTCTTAATAAATGTATGTCAAGTGGATTTTTGGTGTGTCTTTTATGCCTTAGAGCTCAAATAAGTGTTCTTAGGTGTTTAGATAATTTAGGCTTCTTAGAAATAGGTTTACATGCTTTATTTTAATTTCCTTGCTTAGATTTCTTGTTTATGTTGCCTTAGATAATTTAAGTGTTCTTATTCTTTTATGCATGATGTTCTTAGAATTATAGTTGTTTTAGGTTATTTAATCTTTGAATCATTTGTTTGTAGCTTTAGGTTTTACTCATGCTTTTATCCACTGAACATGCATAATTATGGATAACCACAAAATATTTACAAGTATGGCTGCGAGATGACATTGATGTGAAATGAGTGATGGGGTCAATCCCATCTATCATAAACCACATCAACTTAGAAACCGCAGTGATATTTGTAAACATAAAAATACACATGTGAAAAATGGCATGCAATTCGATCTAAGGCAATTCAGTCTCCACCGAATTGCCAATGAAGACTGAATAGTATGACACCAAAATGTTTGTTTATTTCCTTGTTAGCAAAATCACATGTAGTTCGGTCTAAGGTAATTCGGTCTATACCGAATTGGCCATAAAGACAGAATCTCATGTTAAAAATGTTGGTTGTTCACATCCTCATGTAGTTCCCATGCAATTCGGTCTATACAGTTCGATCTATATCGAATTGCACAAATAGACCGAATTGATTTGGAAACCACATTGTATGCATTATCATCCCTTCATGCCTAATTTATTTTCCTTGTTAACCAATTTTGTTTGCCAATTCAGTTTATACCGAATTACCATGGTAAATCGAATTAAACACTCCTTTTGAAGCAATTGCCTTTGCCAAATTTGAGTAAGGAGATAACCCCATCAATTCGGTTTGTCCAATTCGGTCTATACCGAATTGCTTGACAAACTGAATTAGATGATGCTATCTCACAACCTTACTATGATTAATTGGATGAGATAACACTTCATTTATCATGCATAGGCAATTCGGTTTATATTGCCCTTAATCCAGTAAACCGAATTGACCTCCCCTCTCTATTTTTAAAACTCCAAAAATATTTTATCTTCCTGAGTTGTGTAAGTTGCATGGATGTATTGGGCTTAGGCCCATTGAATCTAATTTTATCCATTACATACCTCAACCCATTAGTGTCCAAATTATTGTGTGGTTGATACTTACACAATACCCAAAAACATTCTTTTAATTTCATCTTTTCTCATTAATTATGTGTATGAACGGGTAATAAGAGATATCACAGACCAATGTTGGCAAAAGGTCCTTTCATCGGGATAACGATTAGCTCTTCTTCTGTGTATTAATTATTACTCGTTATTTTGCATGGTCTGATTAGTGATTGGTGGAAGCTACGGAAAAAAGGTCCTTTCACGGGGATAACGATTAGCCACTCAGCCAATTCCTAATTAGATACAGTTTTCTTCTCTTTATCTTAATTTCAACCTGAATTTCGAGCTATGGCAATATTAAACAATGTCGATCAACACTGTTATAATAATACTGTAGTAAGAAAACATGTGGGTTTTTACTCTCTCATGGATAGTAGGACTCTTGATAGTAGCGATCACTGTCATTAAGGGTTTCTTACTGTCTAAAAACCATTCCATCTGGAATAATTGGGAACTGGATAGCAAATGTTTGCAGTCCAGATCATCCCAGTTATTTCTGGCATTCTTTTTAGCCAATTCTTCTTATCTCAAGGCTAATCCATCTTTGTGTATCAAATTCTGTCTAACCCCACCATATATTTTGGGGTATTTTATTTTACTTCTTATATACATGTATGCATGCTATTATTATGTAGATATTGTGGTCTATAATATTTTGGAGATCCTTCTCCTTGGACATAGAAGTCTTGATTTAAATCAGATGTTGCATAATAAATTTCCACAAAAATCACTTTATAAAATCCGGATCTGAGTAAGGGATAATCTCACAGTTATGAATAATTCAATTTCTACTGGGGATTGATTTTGGGAAACTAGAAGCAGAGTCAGCGATTAGGTCTCATCTAGACTGAAAGGATCTGTGTTTTAAATTGAGAGTTTAGTACCTGTGTAGGGAATGATTTTCAAATATCAATTGTTTTCTCAAAATTACTGTGTGTTGGAAATCTTGTAGTAGGTATTGCATTGAATCAGTGTCCACTTGGATTCAGATAAGATGGAATACATACAACTAGAGGAACAACATATAGGCCTTGGTTAATTTCTAAGGTAGGGTTGAGTATTCTTTCAACTACTATCTTCTCCCGCCAAAGCCTAGAATTGAGTCTTAAGTGAGTACATTCGGAATAGATCTTCACAGGTCTGTTCTACTCAGTTTGTATCTCATAACTTACCGGATGTTATAAGCCCTGTGGCTTACTCATATTTGGGAAGTTCTAAATCTGCATCTGGTCACCAAGACCATGGGCTCTTTTATACTAACGGAATGAGATAGCTTTTGAGACTTCCGAGTGATAGGTTTTTAAATGCTTTCTTTACTGCTTTCTTTACCGCTTACTTTTAAATGCTTTTATAGAGGTCACTCGGAAGAATTAGAGGTTGGCCGCTGGTTGTAAGGTTTAAGAGTTGTGGATTAGTTCGGGATTTTATTTAGACTTTGGGTGCGACAAGGTGGATGATAGGAGTACTTGGCATATCAACTAATGATATGTTAGGTGTTGCTTGTCCACCACATATGACTAACATATTCTTGCAAGGCATTGCAAGGGGAGTTATGAATTTGTGGTATCTTAGATTTTATTGTCTTAAGAGCATGTAAATTCTCACTGTAAGTACCTGTCTGTTAAAGGGAACATAGTGTAGAAAGCATGAGAGTTAGCTAACTGACGAACTATCCCAAGCAAAGATCTGTGTAATTAAAATGGAAGTTTAATTATGTCTCATCTGAATCTTGTCCAATCTTTATTATTTTCTCCCTGTCCCTTCTGTCACATTTTAAATCTGCTTTCGTAGAATAATTTTATCCGCTTTCTTAGCATAATTCTTATTGCTTTCTTAGAATAAATTTAATTGCTTTCTAGAATAATTTTAATATGCTTTGTAGAATAATTTTATTGCTTTCATAATCTAGTTTAAGTTATGTCAAGTAGTTTTAGAACCCATTGCAAAATCTGAAACGAGTAACCAAGTGGAAAATCTTAGTAAACGACGTGGGCCCTGCTTCTATCACACATCCTCCGGTGAACGATCCGGTCTTACTATAAATTACTGTAATTTATTACACCTTGCGCTTTCGGGCCACAGTTTCTTAACACGAGTAATAAAAATATGACAACCTTAATATATCCTTAAACCCCTTCCATAAATCATAACTCTTTTCATTTAATAAATTCAACTTGATATTTTAGAAAATACTCGTGTGGGAAATAGTCAAAAGTTTCATGGCGCCATTGCCGGGGATTTTCATGGTGCCATTTGAAATCAAAGTTTCCCACATGAGTAATAAAAAGTGACAATCTTAATATATTTTAGAAAATACTCGTGTGTGGGAAATTGTCAAAAGTTTCATTAGCCACTGTTATATTGGCTATCTCCCTATCAGGGATTGCCATAGTACATCGGCCTTTAAGGCGCTGCGATCTGTTAATAAAAGTACTGGCCGCCTCATCGGCAAATTGTCTGGCATTAGTAAGATCTGTGAGACTAACCTGTGACACGGGTGTGAAGAACCTGTCATGAAACGCCCGCTCGATATCGGCCCAATTTTGAATTGAATTAGGCTGCAAGGATGCAAACCAAGCGAAGGCAGGTCCAGTCAGAGATGAGCTGAACAACCTTAACATCAACCAATCATTGGCCGCTGCTTCGCCACATTGAGCAGTAAACCTGCCCATATGTTCTACTGTGGATTTGCCGTCGTCTCCCTAGAACTTGGTGAATTCGAGCATCTTGAAGCCTCTAGGGTATGGCTGCATAGTGTCTACCCAATCAGGGTACGGTTTCCTGTATGTGGGTCGTTCCATCGGCCTTAGTTGAATCCCGAAGTGTTGTTGCATCATATCTGCCAACAACTCGGGTGACATCGCGGGCGCCTGTGTAGGAGGCATGGCGCCTTGAGGATACATGGCGGCTGGGAGAGGGCTGGCGGCTGGGTGTGGGCTGGCGGCCTGGGGGATGCTGCATGGCGGCTTGAGGATGCTGCATGGCGGCTAGTGGTGTACCATGGGCTGTCGCCACCTGTGGCATGTGTCCTCCTACAGCAACTAGAGTAGGGATGGCGGCCGGTGGGACGGGAGCCGCCACTCTAAATGCTTGTGCCGTCGCCTGGCGTGCTGCCATGCCAGATGCACCGGGAATCTCCGTAAAACCTAGTACAGCGCTAGACGCCATCAAGTATCCTGAGAAAGCATACATCGGCGTAGGAGGCACTGCATACAGAAGTTCGGCATGTTAGGTGTTGCAGGAGTGAAAGCATGAGTGGATGAGAATGGGGGCAAACTCGCCAAGCCTCCAAACTCAGAGAGTGGCGGCTGGCCAAAAGTAGTCCCCCAAATCCTCTGTGGGCTGCCATACGACCCTGGGATGCTTGGTGGCACATTCATGACATTTGTTGGAATAGTCCCCTCTTGCGAAGTACGCAGGGATCCACATATCCTATCAGTCTGATCGGCCATCCAGGCTGCAACACGTCCATAAGGTGCCTGGTAAGTAACGGCATGAATTCGGCCATCGATTCAGTCATCGATAGCCGCATCTGTTCAGAGAGGTTTGGGACCTGCATTATTCCCTGTTGTGGTTGAGAGGTGCCCGCCGCATTATCGGCGTTCTCAGAATGTGTTCTTACTGGTGTTTCTTCGTGTAGCGACATTTCTTCAAATTTTTGAGTTAGGTCCCTTACTACTCGTCCAGATTTAAGTATCATACACTCCTAAGCGGATATGGTTTCCACTCGGGTCCCACTGGGCGTGCCAATTTGTTAACCAAGAATTTTTTGATTGAATACTATTGAAGATGATTACAAGATTCATTGAAGGGAATTACATGAATTTAAATAAAGCTGTAAAGGAATGAAGAAATGGAAGAACACTGAAAAAACTTGCATAAAGGAAAATGGCAGAAAGTAAGAAAAGATAAAGTGCGGATTCCTTTGGTAGGGTTCTGATGCCTTGCTTCCATGTCGTCTCCAGCCTTTTATAGAAGATGGGGTGATGCATCTTCCACACTTTAATACTCTGGATTCTCCTCCCTTGATGGTGCCCTGCATTGATGTCGAGGATCCTCTCCTCTTGACGGCGGCTCTGATTTTGTAACCGTTCTTCCTTTTGATGATCCTATCCCTTAGATGGCGCATGTTATGAATGCTTCCATGATTTTCTCCACGGGTGATGCCCTCTCAGGTCTACAACGCTGCTCTGACTTTCTCCAATTGTGCCGCCATTACTCATCTGTCTTGAGCTCATCCCTGAATTGGGCCGAATGCCTGAATATTGGGCCGAAATGTAGTGGGCCTTAATTTTTACTTGTTGGGTTAACAAGGGGAAAATAGAGAGGAGATAATTTTGGAAGGAGATGATTCATATGCTAAAAAATTACGGAGTATAAAATAAACATATATAATCAATCCATATGGATGTGTTTTATTTTGGATGATGAGATTGATAAAATTAATCCATTATATTAGGATTAATTTCATCACATACATGGGACAAGCACTATGACCATATGGATTAAGAGCAATAATATTAGGTCAAGGATTAATAAATCTATCCAATCTAATTCTCCTACGTGAAAACCACATTTAAGTAATTCCACGAATTTTTTTATTTGCTACGGGCCCACAGTACATGCAGTGTAATGTACATTTCAAATCATTAATAACGCACGTTCGATACAATAAAATTTCTAAAAATTTGATATTTAAAATCTACACAACGAGACGAATTTAACAAGATCTCACTTGACTATATTTTAACTTGTATAACTATAATAAAACCTTAAGTCAGAGTGTGCGTGAATAGTGGTCAAAATTCAAATGGGGCTATTAGGAAAAAAGAGGGAGTATTTGATAGATTAGAGTTAGAATGTATTCTTTTAATAAAAATAAAAGATACTATAATTTTAAGTTTTTTTTTTTTTTTTTTTGTTACAGAGCCATAAGGCTAGCTAAAGAAACATAAAAAAGAAAAGAACCGGAGAAGGAAAACAATCACCACCAGTCAGATCAGCGCCTGAGGTACCTCCTACCATCAATATCCCGCTCAAGTATCGCCACCAATAATTTAAATTTGATAATATACTAATATTATTATAAAATTCAGTTAAAGTTAAACAATAAACAGTATAAAAAAGTCAAACAGGACTCTTCAGCTGAGACGGAGGGATACATTATTATTTAAAAAAAACAAATGTCATCTATGTACCCTCTTCCTAGTACTACAGAAGTATTTTTCTTTACCCCACATAAAAGAAAAAAATGTTGAAAATGCAATAAAAATAAAAATATACAAGTGACTGGGGTATCATAAGCTAGTGGAGGATGATGCAAAACGGCTGTCACAATGACACCATATTTTGTTATTATGATTTCTGAATATTAAAATCAATTCTACGTTGTTTTTTCTCTGGCTTCGGCTACGTCAAAAAAAATTCCATGTTGTGCCCTTTCTGGAATTAAACATTTCTCAAAGTTAAAATAAACTGCATTTTGCGTGTATTTTTGGAATGATGCTGAAAAAGAATGCACTTTATAGATAAAATATATTTTAACTACTTTATTTTATTGAAGTAGAAGTCACACTAATTGTTGATGGGAACACATATCACACAAATAATAAAAGAGATTAGTAGAAAGTATCGGGCTAAGTAGTAAATCGAATCGTTGACCATAAATTTGGAAGACATAAACTTACCACTTGAGCAAGTTCTCATCCCCGTAACATAACTTTATTTTAAAAAACTATCCAAATAAAAGATGTAGCAGATGGAAAAATGTAAAGAGAAAATCAAGCACTAATGCCTGCGGGAAAAAAAAAATTAGAGATTTGTTATGGTAGTTCTAATATGAATGGAAATATATCATGACAAATCATTTCAATTATTCAAAAAAATTCTATGGCTATAAAATAATAAGGATAGAATTGTCAAATATATATAACCTTATTTTAGTAACAAAATGATTTACAAAATCGATTTCTAAATTTTAGTATTTTGTATCCTTAAATATGTATAATATAAAAAAAATTCTTTTAACACAATTAATACCATAATAAATTATAAATGATTTTATTCATTACTCTCACTCGTCCTTCTCTCTAAAATTTGATAGTATATTTAGATTCTTTGTATTGAATAGAAGTCCAAATTCGAATTCATTTAAAAAAATATAGCCATTTGAAGGGGGTAAAGAGGGATATAAGGGGCCAGAAGAAAATCGAACCCTACTGAAAAATACCCTCAATATACAGCTTTAATTTCTTTAAAAACTCCAAATTAATCGAACATACTATATACTACCCTTTATGAGAATGAGATTGACCGCATCATATGTTCTTTGGTCCTTTTTGGGAACCCATAAAAAATATGGATGGCAATGGGTGTGGGTCAGAACCGAGAATCGAGAAAGACCCGAGCTTAGGTCGGGTCTTGGGTCTTACAAAAATGGACCCAGAACCGACCCGTTGCCATCCCTAAGGATGGCATTGGGTCCGGGTGAGACCCGGAATCGAACCGAACCCGGGCTCTGGGTCGGGTCTTGGGTCTTGGCGGAACCGACCCAGACCCGACCCATTGCCATCCCTAATAAAAAAATCATAGATGGGCTTAGGCCCAAAATTAGGAGTAATGACACATGGGACAAATCTGTCCATATTTTTATTTTCAAAAAAATATTTTGTTATATTTAATGGTCATTCGAATGTGTGTGTTAGAAACTGATTATATAATTATGGAATTTTACAATTAAATTAACGGGAAATTGCTCAAAAATCCCCCACAGTAACCCTACTCCCTTGCTTTCCCCTCCCCCCTCACAATTCAAAATGTAAGAAAACCCCCACAAAGTTTGAAATTATATTTAAAAATAAGAAAAAAGGGGGAAAGAAATCAATTTTTTAATTGAAGGGACTACGGGTTCAATTTTTTAATTGAAACCGTACACGACATCCCCCCCTTCTCTCACATCCCGCGACTGAGTTGAACTCTTCAGAGATTGAACGGAGAAACGGCCGTGGTGAGGGCAGCGTTGAGGCGTTGAGCGGAATCTATAAGGCGCATTTTGGTGGCAGGAGTGCAGTCCCCAGTCCCCACGGTGGCCGGGGAACTGGTAAACAGAAGGAGAGGTCGACGGTTTCGGAAAGTAAGAGGGCGGCGTAGAAGCGGCTGAAAGGGGTTGGCTGAGGGCGTAGCCGGAGGTGGAGGGTGGCGAGGGGAAAATCAACGGTGTAGTACTGATAGTGGTAAGTAGTTTCGGTTGAATTTGGTTGTTTTGTGGAATGGGGGGAAAATGGGATAGCGTCGGAACCCTAACCGGCGGTGTTTGTTCTATAGTTGGAAATTTACTTAGTATTGATGTGTTTACTGTTATTATTCTTTCGACGGAATGTTGATGCTTGTCACTCCCGGTAAACGAAGTCTTAAATGATGTTGTGCATTTTGTATGGCAGAATTGTGGTAATCATTGGTGGAGGGGATTGGTAATTGTTAACTCTGAAGGATATGCAATGAAATAGATGTGTTGTTCTTATGTGAATTTAAGGAGGTTTAATTTGTGTCTAAGATGTTTAAGGAGGTTTATTTTGTTTGAAATCTGTTATAGCTGAATCAATTTATGTCAGTTGTAGGGATTTTTTTAGTTAGAGCAATTATGTGTGTTTGCAGTTGGTGTTTATGAGTAACTTCATATTGTTTCAGGTAGAAATACGTGGAGGAGGGTTTTACGGGTTGAAACTGGAAGAGGAAATTGAAATGGCACCGAAGGCAGGTGGAAAGAATGGTGGGAAGAGTGCAAAGGGAAGTATGGAGGAGAAAGGGGAAAGTAGCAAAGGGCGGCAGAATGATGGGGGAATGGGAAAATTAGCGAATAAGATGGACAAGGATCGGGATGCTAGGAAGAATAAAGAAGGAGGCGACGCGGGGCTGATTATAAGGTGCTCACCACAATATTTTAGGGTGACAATGGATGGAATAGTGGAAAAACTAACGGATGCGCAGATCGGAGCACTGAAGAGGACTCCATTTTGGCATTTCATGAAATGTCCAAATGGTTACAGCAGTCTAGCGTGGCTAGAAGCAATAGTTGGGTGCTAAAATGTGCAGGGTAGAAGTTTCATTATAGGGAATGGGATTGAGCTAAAGTTTTCTGCTGCGGAATTCTCGTGTGTCATGGCACTTCAGCATGAGGGGCCCTATGTCCATCTGAAATTGAAGGGGAGCAGCAGGACACTTGATAAGTATTTTGGGGGCAGCGCTGCAAATGTCCGGAGGAAGAAAATAATTTCCATAATGAAGAGAATGTGCGGGGGAGATGGTGCCGAGTTGGGAAGAGATAATCCGGATGATATTGCGTGGATGTATATCCTATTTGTGTTCAACTGTATCTTGTTCCCAACTGCCCACCAATATGTTCAAGTCTATATTGTTCACTATGTTGATAATTTGGATATGATAGGTCAGTATGCGTGGGGAGCGGCGGTGCATGATTTCCTGTTAGAGTCGCTGAAGAAATGTACGAAGGGAAGCGGTATGCAGACGAATGCATGTTACGGGCTAACGGTAAGACTCGATACATTTGGTTGTATATAATATTTAGTTTCAGACATTGATGTTTGTTGTGTATGCCATAATGCTAAATGATATGGTTCTTGCAGAGTTGGTTTTTCGAATGTATACCCCTTCTCGCAAAGCCAACTGGGAGGGAATGCGTTCCTCGATTCTCGAGGTGGCGAACTAGCCACCCCGGTGTCGAAGAATGTGTAGAGGCATTGAAGAAGCTGAGAGCGGAGCATGTGAAGAAGTTCTTCCCAATGTTAGAGGAGTATAAATATCTTCGACCAGTAACAAATGAGTTTGAGGTGAATGCCGGTAAATCTAAAACAAATTTGATGTAGTGATAGATAAATGTGTTGTATAATGTACTGAATTGTTGTGAAAGGGCGGCTTCAAAATGCGGCTTGATTAGTAACGAAATGCAGTTTTTTTGGTGACTGAAGGGTATTGAACTACGATCGCATAATTAATTCATGTTTTGTGTAGGATTTGATTGCAAACTGTGGTGCCTTGGATAGACAGCCTGTGGTGGATGTGGAGGAGAGATTAGTTCGGAAGAGAGACTGTGTAGGTGGTAGGGATAAGACGGGAACGAAGAGGCAGAAGGGTAATGTTAATAAGCATCCGAAGGAGAAACAAGATGCTAATGGTGGTGAGCAACATAATGAGCAACAGTTTGAGAGGACGGATGCAATGGCCGGAGAGCAGCGGGGGGAGCATATAATGAGCAGGGTGAGAGCGAGAGAGGCCATGAAAGTGGGGAGTAGCCTGCTGAGCATCATTATGAACCCCGCGTTCCCTTAATCGATGAGCAGGATGTTGTGCATGGTAAGAAAGTATTAGAGGAGATTGAAGAGAAACGTGGAGATAATAATGCTGAGCAGATAGGTGAGACGGAGGTTGAGCATCGTGAGCAGCAATCGGAGGATAGCGGACAACATCTAGGAGAAAATTACGATGATGATATAGGTGCGGACATGGGGGAGGAGGCGCTGAGCGCAAGGGTTAGCGGGTACTTGGAAATTGATTATGATGGACCAGATGACGGTAATATATAGAATATAATGAGTTTTTAATACATTACATATTTAGTATGGGCAAACAAGTTATCTTGAAATACTTGAATTGCATTATGGTTGTTGCAAGATTTTAGAATCATAAAAAATTTCGCTAGTTTAGAAAAGGGTAGTATCGCAATTCCTGTTTTGGATACAAGTATATCTTTAGAGAGGTTATAAGTATGACACATTCTGACTAAATGTATTGAACATATAGATTGCTGAAATTTGGAATTCATTTAATCATGTTGAACAGTCGGGTTATTCATGTTTTTTTGATAATGTTGTGTATTTTGTTATGAAAGTGGACGAGGAGCGGAGGGAAGATGTAGGGAGAAACGAAAATGTGAGGGGGGGACTGTTGTAGAAAATAGTAGCTATGTGGAGGGTCCAGTAGTGAGTGAAGGCGGCATAGAGGAGGAGGAGAATACGACAGAGTGCGAAGAAAGTGGTGAACGGCGTTCAAATGATGCAGTGACTGAACCGGGAGACGTGGCATCTAAAAGTTGTGCTGAAGAGATGAGCGACCCGGTAGATGATGGTAGGACGACTGAACCATGTGATGGAGAAAGGAAAAGTGTAGGAGATGAATATATGAAGGCGGGCGAAAATGAGGGTGAATCACAAGCAGGTCACAGGCAAGAAGGCTTGAATAAACTATCTTCAATAGTGGAAGCCGTGAATGACCAGACCGATAGGAGGAAGAAAGAAATGGATGAGGGATCCACCGATGGAACTGCTGAAGGAGGGTGAAGTGGTGAAGGAGCCGGTGAGTAATTTGGGTTACAAGTAAAATTGTTACAAATGCCATCGTGTTAATTGTCTTTGTTATTTTTAGTCATTTGATATTGATGCATCTGTGTGGTTGTGTATGCATTCGGCAACGGTGCTCGTGTGTTTATCATTGAGTATTTTATATTTGTAGATTGATTTTAGCAGGGAGGAAGACGCCGGGGAGGACGAAGATGACGAACAGGTTGAGGCTAGACTTGTTGAGAAATACTGGGGGAAGCGAAACTATAGTGGAAGGGACTTGTTAGATGAGGAAACACAGGCTGTTTTGGACAGTTTGCTGGACGTGGGTTATCAGGGGTAAAAAAAATATGACTACTTGTTTGTTACAATGAAATATTATGTTTCTAGCCTATTGCGCTTATTAATTTTCCCCTTGTTCGTATAAAACTGCGTGCCGTAAGGCGACAATATGGACAAGTGATCCACATCGTGTCAGGGTTTCCATGTTTATGGGCTGCTTGTTCGGTGAGGCGTTGAGCTCGGAGAATGTCAATGCATTTTTTTATAGTTATTACATCCGAAGATTACATGAAAACCCATAACATTCCTCATCGGATGGGGTTTTTAAGTGCGTGGAGCACGGTAAAGCGCAATTTACTCTTTGTTTAATTATACAATTTACAATTTTGTTATCGCTGGTAATAATGTCGTAATGCTTTGAATGTGTTGTAGGAGGCCATACTGAAATTGGTCAAGACCAACAGTCGCCTCCAATTCCAGTCCGAGGAGTACGATGACTTGTTGCAGAAAGTCAATGTAGGGACCAGAAATGAACTGAACAGGATGATACAGGAAGCACGGGAAGCACCGCGATACTACATGGTGCCCATCATAGATGAAAGGCGTTTCCACTGGAGTCTAATAATTATCGACCTGCATGAGAGGAAAATTTATTCACGTGATTCCATGGCGGGAAGACGACCCAACCAGTGCTTAACACGAATAGTAAGTTATAAGTTTAATGGAATACATAGTGATTCATCGTATGTGTTTTGACAGTCCATGAGCGATAATTATTTATTTTATTTTTTATACCTTGCATTCCTACAATCCGTGTTACAGGCCACTTTCCTCGCCGGGTGGCTTCAGTGCAATAATCTCGAGGTTGATGGGCGTTTGAGAGCAGTAGTAGATTGTAGACAGCTGGTAGATACTTCTTCTAACTGTGGTGCGTTTGTATGCCTATGGTGTGTGGTGTCTACGTGCAAGCGAGGAGTTTTGGGCAACTAAAGGCATTGTGGACATAAGTTACTATCGAGCATGTATTGCAAAGACGATACTGGAAGATAACCACAACCTAATTAAGCATTAATAGATGTGGGTTTGTGTTGTTTTAATTTGTCTTATGCGGGTTTAGAGGTATCGTGTGGATGATAAATTCTCAATTTTACACGGTGAGCTAGTAGGTGGCCTTCTGGTCGGCTATTTGAACTCTTGTTCATTAACTATGTTATCTTAACCACTTATCAACACGGCTTGATTAGTGGAATTATTGTTGGACTAGCCTTTTTCTTGTGCAATGGACATGTGTGGATCATGTTTTTAGAAGCACTTTTTTTTTGTTAATGTTGTACTGTATCTTTCAATGTTCGTTGTTCGTTTTAAATGTTCTTCAAGTGGATACGCCAATTATAGCATCACGTGTTATCCATATATGTTGGCCAACAAGAGACCGGACCATAGAATAATGTCAACATAAGACGTGCCATTTAAAGAACTTTACAATGGTAGTCCCCACCGTTCCCAACACCCTTAAATCCATTTCTCCCCTTGAAGGACCACAAAGTCAGGGCACTTTTGGTACTTTGAGTTGAAAACAACATAGTAAGCACAACCCACAAAAATAGCAAAAACACTGTCATCCATTACACCGCCATCGCCATAATAAGTAAGTATAAAAGGGGTATATAAACCCAATACAGATTTAAATACCAGATCAGTTAGTAGCACCATAAGTAGAACAAAATGAGCTAAAACACATGAACCGACATAACTGCTTCCAGAAGCACCATACAAACATACTTACAACTTCAAAACATCCACAACACAGAAACTAGCACAAACATCAGTGGACACATGAAGAACCAGAACACCCGCAATATAACACAGACGACTTAATAAAGTTCAGAATGATGAATCAGTTCAAAATGGGTGTTGTATAATACATAATACCAACAAACCATGGATGACAATGAACGATTTACAACCCGTAGCTTTTTAATTACGAATACGGACCCGTGCATTCACCCATGAAATCGCGAACTTGAGCATTCTTCCGCCGGTGTTCTCGGCATTACCCCCAAACCACGCATAAATCGCGATGGCAGCGAAAGGACTGAGAAGCCCGACGAGGGATCGGAAGGGCTGGCGGGCTTGGGCGTTCCTCAACTCACGGACCTCCTCCCTCAAAAGCTCCAGCTCGCGAGTTTGGTGGGCGTCGGAACGGATGAGATCGGCGACGGAGCCGGTGAGCAGGCGGATCATGTTCTCGAAGTCCTCCGGGCGCTGGGGGTTCGGATGCGGAACGGGTCGTGGGGTAGCCATTTCAAGAAGAATGATCTTGGGAGAATTTTGTGAAAGGAAACTTCAATGGGAAGACATAATTTGAATTGGAGGAGATAATATAGGGGGAGATTAGGGTTTCGTGGGAAAAATGGCACACAATCTTCTACACAGTGTAGAGTGGAGATTCTACAGAAGGGGAAGCTACATAGCTGTTGGAGTGGTCAAATCACTGGAGTTCTTGCACCCTCCTTCGCCAACTTGTAGTCCCATTGAGTATTTTTTCCATTCCAGTAATCATTGTTCCACACCACCACTTCTAGTAATCTAAGGAGTATCCAATACAGATTTTAGAAGCTCTTTAAAGATGTAATAGTACCCAATACAGATTTTAGAAGCTCTTTAAAAATGTTGGAGTACCCAAAAAAGATTTTAGAAGCTCTTTGAAGATGTAATAATACCCAATACAGATTTTAGAAGCTCTTTAAAGATGTAATAGTACCCAATACACATTTTAGAAGCTCTTTAAAGATATAACAGTACCCAATACAAATTTTAGAAGGTCTTTGAAAATGTAGGAGTACCCAAAACAGATTTTATATGCTCTTTGAAGATGTAATAATACCCAATACAGATTTTAGAAGCTCTTTAAAGATGTAATAGTACCCAAAACAAATTTTAGAAGCTCTTTAAAGATGTAATAGTACTCAATACAGATTTTAAAAGCTTTTTAAATATGTAATAGTACCCAATACAGATTTTAGGTCTTTAAAAAATGTAGGAGTACCCAAAACAGATTTTATAAGCTCTTTGAAGATGTAATAGTACCCAATACAGATTTTAGAAGCTCTTTAAAAATGTAGGAGTACCCAAAACAGATTTTAGAAGCTCTTTGAAGATGTAATAGTACCCAATACAGATTTCAGAAGCCCTTTAAAGATGTAATAGTACCCAATACAGAACAGGGCCAGATGTATGGTCTTTTTTTATTCCTTAGCATTCACTTGCCAATTCCCCTTACTATAAAGCATTCCCTACCGCTACCATCAGACCTATAAGTACCTATCATTTCCTTGCTATCCAGTCTCCTTCCCCGATAGAAGACATAGCTAGCTCTATCTCTAAAGTAAAGTAAAGAGGTCATGCCTTTCTTTTGCTATCCAAAGCTGCGCAGCAGCACCAACTATAAGAAATCCACCAATCCACATGTGATGTGTAAACAATGACAGTTGTGTACCATAGTCAGTAGCTAGATATGGATAAGGGGGCATGGAATACCCAAACATCCCCTAAGTACATGCGTCATCATATATTACCAATTCCCGTTCATGTCAGTCCTTTTGAGTAAGACTATATACAAATCAGAATACTCTACATGACGTCTTATGCTCATTCCACAACCATTGACTATGAAGGACAAATACTTTACAATGAGCAAAAATAGTTTGCAATAGTTTGTATTGTATGAAATTGCATTTCAAAATGTCGAACGTATTCCAGTCCTGAAATTTACGGATTTAGTATTGTAAATATTGTAAACTATCTTGAATTTATTCTTTCTTTTCTTCTTAGTAAGGTTAATTGTATTTACATTTAAAACTATTGTCCTGGAAATTATGACATTCAATCCTGAAATTTCCACATTTTGTATTCTAAATTCTTGTCTTTGTATGGATTATTCGATAACCGTCATTCAACCGCAACGGAAATTCGATACAATACCGGGCCCAACCTTACTATGTTGAATTCATGTTAATGACGAGATACGTTAATTACACCGAACTATCTTTAATTAAATATTTTACACAACCTCTTGGTCCGTTTATTGACTCCCGGTCGTCTAACAATACCTACTACCTCTTAACTTCATCACAATGTTTATGCAGTGCCAGCAACCACCGTCTAAAGCTGAACCGGGAGTTTTGTTATATCTGTCGGGTCCGTCAATGGTTATTATAACTTACGCATACAATGAACCGAACATACCCCTCCTTAATCATTTAGGTATATAACACCCCTTCATATTTTAAAACTGAACAAACGGCATAAATGCTGACTGGATTCCCGAATCAAATTTCTCGGACACCTCATGTCATGTGGACTTTCAGCATAATAAAAAACATCGACGCCAACACCCTAGTACAATCTAACTCACATGGCATACACTCCACTATTCAATGTGTTTAGTGCAATCTTACGACACACATTAATTACAATGAGGAATCAAATTATGCACTCTGTCATGCAATGCAAGTGTTTTAAATGATACACTACATAATAATGGTGTTTGCAATAGTTTGTAGTGTATGAAATTGCAATTCAAAATGTCGAATGTATTCCAGTCCTGAAATTTTCGGATTTAGTATTGTAAATATTGTAACCTGCTTGAATTTGTTCTTTTTTATCTTCTTAGTAAGGTTAGTTGTATTTACATTTAAAACTATTGTCCTGGAAATTATGACATCCAGTCCTAAAATTTCCAGATTTTGTATTCTAAATTCTTGTCTTTGTATGGATTATTCAATAACCGTCATTCAACCGCAACGGAAATTCGATATAACAATGGGTCCAACCTTACTATACTGAATTCATGTTAATGATGACACACATTAATTACACTGAACTATCTTTAATTAAATATTTTACACAACCTCTTGGTCCGTTTATTGACTCCCGGTCGTCTAACAATACCTACTACCTCTTAACTTCAGCACAATTTTATGCAGTGCCAGCAACCACCGCCTAAAGCCGAACCAGGAGTTTTGTTATATCGACCGGGTCTGCCAATGGTTACTATAACTTATGCATACAATGAACCGAACATACCCCTCCTTAATCATTTGGGTATATAACACTCCTTCATATTTTAAAACCGAACAAACGACATAAATGCTGGCTGAATTCCCAAATCAAATTTCTCGGACACCTCATGTTATTTGGACTTTCAGCATAATAACAACACAATAACCATCAAATATCGACACCAACACCCTAGTACAATCTAACTCACATGGCATACACCCCACTATTCAATGTGTTTAGTGCAATCTTACGACACACATTAATTACAATAAGGAATCAAATTATGCACTTTGTCATGCAATGCAAGTGTTTTAAATGATCCACTACATAATAATGGTGTTTGCAATAGTTTGTAGTGTATAAAATTGCAATTCAAAATGTCGAACATCTTCCAGTCCTGAAATTTTCAGATTTTGTATTGTAAATTTTGTAAACTATCTTGAATTTATTCTTTTTTATCTTCTTAGTAATAGTAACGTTAATTGTATTTACATTTAAAAATATTTTCCTGGAAATTATGATATCCAGTCCTGAAATTTCCAGATTTTGTATTCTAAATTCTTGTCATTTTATAGATTATTCGATAACCGTCATTCAACCGTATCGGAAATTAGTCCCGAACCACAACCAACCTTACCATGCTCAATTCATGTTAAGGTTTACACACATTAAATACCCAAACATCCCCTAATTACATGCGGTATCGTGTATTACCAATTCCCGTTCATCTGGAAGTGAATTTAACGATCATTTCTTATGATTAGGGATGGGAATAGGCCAGGCTACCCGAAAGGAACCTATGGCCTAGCATACATATTACCATATCAGGCCGGGTTTTTTTATAAACGGGCTAGGCTTAAGCTAATTTAAAACCCCTTTTACCTAAATAGTTTAACTCGGTATGTCTTCCAACCTTATGATTACATCCGGATATATATAAAAAATATAAACTTATTTCTGAAATAGGCTTAGTCAGTACTTTAAACGGCATAGAAGCTGGCCTATTTAAATAAATTGGTCAGGCTGAGGCCTTTAACATAGACCTATCAACGGTAATAGGCCAGAGTCGCCTAAGTAAACCGATGTTGGCCCAGGCCGTACAAGCCTAGGCCTAGCCCAGCCTAACTTATTTCCACCAAAACATCTGTACATCATGAAATATTCCGTGAAAGTCTTTAATAATCAATTTTCTGTCTTTAAATTTACATGATTCACTACTGTATATTCGATTTGCTACACAATTCTAACCTCGTTCTGTATTACTCTAGTGCAAAAATGCGACATAACTTTAATGGTACGATACAAAATCGCCTGTGCCTGTATTACCTAATCATTCCACACAATCAATATATCCAACAGATTGCCAGCCCACCTATGTAAAATAAATAAAAGACACCACAAGATGCACAGGTCATAGCTACACAAAACCATAATTTAAACAAGTCTTACATCACCATGAATAATACTCCCACATACATCTGTTCTTGACCAAATTCCATATTGCTTCATCATCCTCATACACAAAGTACTAGATCAACAAGAAGGTCGAGTACCATAATATGAGGCAGATAAAAGTGGTCACATGTAGACAAAAGTAGTCATCTACACCCATGCAATCGCAAAACAAATAAACTACTTATGCATACTTGGGATAACTCATTAAACCACTACATCGTTTCTTGTACGTCGTGGTTCCTTGCAAGTCCTTCGGTTATGTCCGGGTTTTTTACATAAGCCGCATGTCATGGTAAACAACTGAACCTGTGAGGGGATTCTCTTCTTCTTCCTGCGGCCAGGCTGAGAGTGGACATCCGGGGCTTGCACAAATTCCAGAGCATCATACCTCGTTTCCTCCGCACCATCATTTGGTATCGGGTATAACAGCCCGTTGTACGTTGTCTTGTATGCCTGCATACGATAAAATGAAAAGTCATATACACTGCGGTGTAGGTGATCTAGGGCAGCACACGCGTGCTTGCAAGGATACCGATATAGTTGAAAATATCCACAACTGCATGTCCTCTGCTCCACATCCATTACCATCGCCTTCTCACCATCCGCTATCTCGAACACAACACCAGATGCACTAAAAAACCGCACTTCTCTTGCAGCTAAATAATTCTCTTTCAGCGTCTGCTCAAACACAAGGCACAACTCCGTTTCCATCTTCCCACCCGCCTCCCTCTTCTCATTTAAGAATTCCATCGTTTTCTTCCGTATTAAGTCCACCATACCCAGTGGGGGCAGCATCCTCGCCTCTTTCACCCACGAGTTCCATGACTCTGCAAGGTTATTATTAATAATACCCCAACGGTAACCCACAAACAACGCATTCGCCCATTTCGTCGGCTCCGTTGCCATGAGGTACGGCCCCGCAGCTGGCAGTGCTTTAATTATGTCATTCACGTGTCCTTCGAACTCTACATATGTTGCTGCGTACGCCGCCATATTCAACTTCCCAGTCCAATATCTACTGTAGCTATAATGGTACTTCTTCACCACCTGAGGCATAAAAAGTTTTTAAGCCGAATTAATAACATTTACAATCAAAACAATGTACATAAATACACTAATGCTAACACCATTCAACCAGCTAACCATTTCAGCTTATATCACCTTGTTTCTGAAGTTATCCACTAGATGACGCACACATATTGCATGTTTCCAGCCCACAAACACATTAGGTCTGCCCTTCATCTGCCCCGAATGTCGATCACTGAAAATCGTATACCTATGCCACGACTCCTACCCAGTTTTTTCGCCAATGGTATTCTTCAACTTATTGCAAAACCAATCCCAATTCTCGTCATTTTCCCGCATCAACCACTGTCAATTCCCACACCATCATTTTAATTGCTCCACATTAAATCACTTAGTTACATAAAATAAAAAATATTAATCAAACTTACTCGCAAATGCAACGCACAACAATCCACTATTGCCATCTGTCGTCGTCGCACTAAGTACATGACCCTTCCATTTATTCTTTATGTGAGTCCCATCCAAGAAAAGCAATGGCCTGCATCCACTCACAAACCCAACAACACAGGCTGCAAATGCAATATACAGTCTTCGAAATTTCACCGATCCTTCAAATGTCTCCAGATCCGCCTTGCTACCTGAATTTAAGTAAATGCATCATATTCCAATTTTTTTAATCAAACAGTACACAACATTTCTCGTACGTAAATTTTACCAACCTGGGTTCGAATCTTTCAATGCCGCACAAAACATTCTTAACTTGTCAAATGAGTCATAGTCACCTCCGTGTATTTGTCGCAGGGCTATCTCCTTCCCATTCCATGCCTTTCAGTATTTAATCACATACCAAACTCCCTCTCTAAGTCCTTCATTGCATTAATCGGCCCGTACTTTGGATCATGACGTACTTTCTCCTTTACGTAACCTGCTATCCATGTTGCATCGGCCTTCGGATTGTCACGATCCTTTAAACTATCCAACCCACATGAATGCGTCAACACACATCTTCTAATCCCAAAAGACCTATCAATCTTATGAAAGGATGCGTACACCCGCCACCTACATCTTACAACCACGCACACCGCTGTTATTTTGTCACCGTCGTTTCTCTCATACTTAAATGCACGTTTGTGCGCTATACAGTAGTTCTTTAGCACCATTCTGAAATGGTTTTCATCATCAAAAGTATGTCCTTCCCCCCTAATCGCACGACCCCAAATTACCACTCCAACGGGTGCATTTCTATTCAGTGTACCTTCTTCCCTGTTCCTTTCTCCAATTGCTTCCCTGTAAATAATTTTTCAATAATAAATTCACATAAGTACAGGTGAAAATACCATATATTTATTTCCTTCTATTATACAATCAACAACTCACAAACTCATTAACAGATATGGACAATCATTCAATCACAACAAACTAAGAACTACATACATAAACTTCACCACAACACTGCCCGCTACAATATTCCCACCACTATATCAACCCAACATACCTACACAGAACTTGTACAAGACACACCAACCCACACAGCCACCATACAGTATACCTACTGGATTTCACAACAATTTACCACACATTAAACATATTTCCAATGAAAACCACAGCATATTCATAATCAATATCTTCAACAAACTCTACGATATGGACATCCTGATCTCTACATACAAAAAAACCCTAACCTGTAACCAATATAAGCACGTACACCAACATATTGCTTCAATCAAATCTCCATTTCAACATATGTCATTACCTTATTCTCTTGTTCACATCATCAGCCCTTTAAGCAGATATTTTGCACAATCCATTCCTCACGAGCCGATGCACCTCTACCATGTGAGCAACGTCATCGTCCGACCGTAGCCCCACGGGAAACCTCTCCACGGGGTGCTCGTAGTGCAATACCAAACAGGAGACATCTAACCCTCGTTTCGATGCTACGTTGCCCACAATTTCGCTAAGCTGTGTCCCATTCCCCACAATCAAAGACTCCATCATCCCGTCCAACTCACAAAATGCAAGAAGGGGCTGCTCACCACCGCCATCTTCCTCCACAATTTCAACCATCTCCCCAATATTTCCCCTGCTTCGGATCGTCCCAAAATCCCCTTCCCAAAACTTTGTGCAGCCCCTTCTTCTCGTTGGAAAAATGCGCGAATTGAACTCCTGCTTCCACTTTGCTATGCTTTCCTTCCAAAGCAAGACAAGCCCATCTCAAAAAATCCAATACACCCTTACCACAAAGCACTTTAAAGGGGTAAAAGGGTATTTTACCATTATGGTTTCCCATTTTTTTAATTTCCAAACCATTGGGTACTGAATCGTAACTTCTTGATACATACATGGGGTTCGAGTTGGCATAATATTCCTGCATGTACTGTCTAGGAACCTATGCTTTGTGAAGGGGGTTTTTTTCGGGTAAAACCCGTTAAAACAACTTATCAAACTTATCAGGTTATTGCGTTATAAAATATAATAATCAAATAATTGCATTTATTTTTAGTCAAATTAAATTTATATATGGAAAATTAAGAACTTGACCTCTATGCCAGGCTTAATCCTTGAATTGAATAGATTTATTCAAAGAGTAGTTGGTTTTACGCTAAAATCTTGAAGTATTTTAGGGGTGTAATTTACAAAGAAAAATAAATATAGAGGCACTTCACAGGATGGGTTTTATTCTACCGAACAAGATAAAATTCACTGAAATGAAATACTCCCTCCGTACCAATCATCTTGTTTTGTTTGATTTTTTTACATTGTTTATTGTTTAACTTTGACTCAATTTTATTATAAGTATATATTTGGAAAAAAAAATTGTCAAGTTGGGTCTTGTTAAAATCATATGATCATATGGTTTTCGAATATATAATTTTTATAATTTTTAGTTGTACATAATTTGAGATAATAACTGTTGAAAAAATGCATTGAATTGTATACAAAACTCAAACAAAAGAAGTTAAATGAGACAGATGAAGTAATTATTTAATTTCACCGCGTAAACCAATCTATCGAAGTGTCTCTAATGGTAACTTTAACAAATTTTTTTATTTTTTGCGAAACAGCAACAAATTTTTTTATTAATAAATAGATAATATGATATTTATTTGGTATTATAAAAAGCAGGAGAATATAAAATATTTATATTTTTTAATTAAATTTTTTATTTAATATCATATGATAACGATATTTATTTATAAAAAGCAGGAGAATATAAAATATTTTATTTTTAATGGAAAATAAATAGTGACTAAAATGTATATTTATTTTAAATATTTGATAAAATTGAAAATGTAGCATATACTACTTGTATAATTATTTTGAAAATAGAAAATTACTTCCCTCGTCCCATTTGAGAAGTCTCATTTCTTTGGCCACGGTATTTATTTTAGGTAAAATGAGTTATTTTGTTAAGGTAGAGTAAATAGTTCATGTGGTGTTTATTTGAAAAAGTAAAAAAACATATATAAATTAGAAAATGTGAAAATTATAGTGAGACGGACAAAAATATAGAGTGTGACATTTGAAATGGGACGGATGGAGTATTTGTTTAACGGTGATCATTCAACAACTTTTATTTTTGAACTTATTGTGCACTAAAATCTTGAATACCAATTAAATTTTATACCATATATATAGTTTTATGATATAGTTTGAATAATAATAATAATAATAATAATAATAATAATAATAATAATAATAATAATAATAATAATAATAATAATAATAATAATAATAATAATAATAAGAAGTTATTTAACATTTCTGACATTTGATTATAAAATTTAAAATCATTAGGTAAGGTGATTATGCTTTGTTATCAATTTTTTTTATCCAAAAATTAAATGAATTGAGGCAAAGACATTGAAGTGCTTTATGAATTTAATTAATCAAACATTTACTGATAATGATACCTAACAATAAATTTTGGCTTACTCGATCTACTATATATGCATACCATCATATCACTTATTCAATTCAATAGGTTGGTCCTTAGTCAATCCACAAAAAAGTTTTCAAAAATATTCCGGAATTTAATTGTATATTATTGATTGATGCTATTTTAATTTAAGACAGTAGTGGTTGCCGATAAATTAGTGATAATGACATTGTAACAAAATGAGAGTAAAGGATTTCCATGCAAGAAAGTCACTTTCTTGTTGAGTTAAACGTCTCACCTAACTTTTATGCACGTCTTGTAAATTTACTTTTTAATTATATCATATAAAAAAATATTATTATATATAGTGAAAATTACTATTCATATTATGTAAGTACTAAGTACTAATACATCCTAATGGAATTGAACTCTCTCTAGCCCATGCATTCCGTCAAATAGTTGTCTCTAAATACGCTAACAATTGAAGAATAGGGATAAACATTAAATAATTAATGAATGGGGGTACGAGTTATAGCTATTCATCAATTCGGTCTTTCCATAGCATGCCAAGTCTGTATATTGAGATTGATTGTCATATCTCCCGATGTCAACTCCATAATAGTAGAATTATATTTGCCTTTTGTCTCTTCCTTTCTCATCGCAACATCGTGAGGTTGCAGGGAGATATTAGGATATTTAGCTTGTTTTAGGATTATTATATTATTATATGGCATATTTATTTAGGGTTTATTTCTTTGTAACATATATATAGATATATGTTTTCTTCTCTTTGTCTTAAACACATTTTTTCCTATTGTTCAAAGAAAATATTCTCAAAACTCTCAGATTATCAAAAGCATTTCGAGCTTGAGCCCGAACTAGACCCTTTTTTTTAAAAAAAACTCATTTTCTCATTTTTTTTCTCGTTTTGTTTAATATTATAGTAAATATACTTTATCAAATGATACTATTCGTGTCGAAATTCAATACTCGACGAGTATCTACTTATAGGTGAGAGCTCGACTCGAAAGACACTTGAAACTACTCGAATACTTGACAAGACTAGATTTTTAGAGCTCTAGTTGATTTTTTTTTTCAAGTGGAGTCTCGAGAAGTTTAAATAGCTTTACTCAATACTCATTAATCACCCATAGCTATATATATGTAGGAGTCTTTGATAATATTATTAGTGCGTGTATATATATAAACACTATTTTCTTAAAATATGTCAAAAATTTTATAATCTGTATATTATTAAAACCATTAGTGGTCAATCAAGTCAATATTTAATGTGTTGTCTCCATTCTAAATTTCCAATTTTCTTAGATTTTTGCATTTTCTATTAATTAAATTTAGATTTTTTTTATTTTTTATTTATTTACTATTTATTTATGTCAAAATATTTATTGATTTGACCAACAGCAGTTGGCTTGAGTGGATGGGGGCTCTAGTCGCTTAAGCAAGGTCTCGGGTTCGAGCCTTGTGTATGCAAAAAACTGCTTTGGGAGAGGCGCCCTTAATTGCCCTTACAGATCCTCGAGGAATTAGTCTTAGGTCCAATGTGGTCTGGGGATACCCTGGTATTCACCTAAAAAAAATATTTATTGATTTGGATATGGAAATCCTCATTTCCATTTTTTAAAAGATATGAAATTTTCAATTTATATGTAATTCCCATAATTACCAATTTTAGAAAATTTGAAATTTGAAATTTTGTATATTTGCATTTATTTATATTAGATTTTGATTTTTTTGTTTATTTATATTAGATTTTTGTACTTTTTATTCCAACAATTTTTATTTTTACACAATTTTCAGTTTTTAAAAGATATAAAATTTTTAGCTTATATGGAATTCCTACAATTTTTAGCTTTTAAAAGTTTCAAATTTCAATCTTGCATTTATTTATTTATTTATTTTAAATTTTTCCATTGTTTTATTAGTTTAGATTTTTTATTATTTATTTATTTATTTTAGATTTTTCATTGTTTTATTCACATAATTTTCAGTTTTACCCAATTTTCAGTTTTAAAAAGATATGAATTTTTCAATTTATATGGAATTGAGATATAGTTTGACACATTGTTATTAATTGGTTTTTTTTTATTAGAAATGCCAAAAAAAGGGAGACATAAATAATGGGATGAAATGAATATTATTTATTTTAGTTAAATAAAAAAATTAAAAAAACTTAAAAAGGCTATCAGAGGGATGTGATTTCCATTTTTGGACCATAATGAGGCGATTTGAACAACATGCGGTCCGTTTTGGCCCTTTTTATGGGTCCGATAGCCTTGTAGTGGCCCAAAATTGTAAATGAAAAATAATGGCTAAAATCTGAAAATTGATCATTCTGATGGTCTAAAAAAATTATTATCTCTAAAAATAATTCAAAACAATTATAATTATTAAGGGAAATGTGAAAATTCATATTCTTTGGATAATTAGTTTAAAGTAAATTATTTATTTTCATAAAACATATTATAAATAAAAGAATCTGATGTATAAAGAGTTATTGGGAGTCGAACAGATCCATCAGTAAATAAAGAAAAAAATTATTTATTTTAATAAACTTTTTAAGAAATAATTCATTAATCTATATTTTAACAGATTTGTAATTAACGGAGTAACAAATATAAATATAGCTTTATTAGGAATTGAAAGGCTAATTGCTGCAAATTATATAAGTTTTTAAAAAATTTCTCTGGAATGCCGATACTGAATGAAGTTTTAACGTCCGAAACATATAATCTATTGATACTAGAACAGACATATTATAATACGGAAGAAATGAAGGCGGATCATGCTAAGCTATTATGTTTCTTGATTGATGAGCATAATAATGTTTATAATAAAATAATGTCTGTAGTTGATAGTGATTATGTTTGATTTTTTTCTTTATGTAGTGGAACTGATAAGATATTCATCAATAATTTATCTAGAAAACATTATGTATAGCCCTTCGTGGAAGAGGTGATATGGTGCTTCCTGTAGCATCCAGTGGACCGCATATGCTAAATTTAGTATTCAACTAGATTGTGGGGAGAATTCTACATGCAAAAAACTTACTCCATAAAATTATTTAACCTCTCTTCTCAATAAAAAACTCATTATTTGGTATGAAAATTCTTGATTGGTAAAATGATTATGAGTCTGTCTGAATTAACCAAATTGCCCATTTGATTTCAGAGGATAAAATTCTCATCTCACAGTTTGTTTTAGTATGACTATTAAAAAAAAAAAAAAAACTCAATATCAATTTTTAAAGAAAGTTGGGCTCTATTTTCGAAACAAGTTTTTACCCATGTCAGTGATATGTGCAATATCTCGTGTCACTTTAAAGAGAGGATTCGAAGTATTAATATGTAATTAAGATGGATTAACTTAAGATACTACAAGAAATATTGTTTACAATGAAATTTATATATGGCAGAAATTTGTACAATGAATATTTCATATACGTGATGGTAATCGGTAAAACCGTTATTGATATTGGAGATGTACAATTAGATGTGACATTTCCATATGATAATTTTATAAAATATACGGAAGATCATATAGCGGTATTTGTTCAGAGTACTTATGCAAATATGAACTTCAACATTTCAAATCCATATATTTTTAAAGATTATGTTATACTAACTCATACCAGTGATTGCTCATACGATCAATGATTACATCATGGAATATACGTCTACAAATGAAAATGTATATATATTAGTTCTAACAATATTTATCAAGATGATAAAAGCATAAGTAAAGCCAATGAATTATTTTCACTTGAATATCTAAACACAATCAATTGTTCTGGATTACCGAAAAATATAGTTGAATGAGGGTTGCATAGTCATGCTTCTTAAGAATATAGATCTATCATATAAATTGTGCAATGGAAGTAGATTGATCTTAACTAAGATGCAGAACCATATAATTGAGGTTAAATTAATTTTCGACAAACCATGAAAATAGAAAATTCTTAATTGGTAGAATGATTATGAGCCTATATGATTTAACCAAATTCCCCATTCAATTTCAAATGAGAAAATTCTCACTCGCGGTTTGTTTTGCTATGATTATAAATAAAACTCAATATTAATCTTTAAAGAATGTTGGACTTTATCTTCCAAAATCAGCTTTTAGCCATTAACAATTATGTTGCAATATTTCGTGTCACTAGCAAGATGTAACTCAAAGTATAATATACAATTAAGAATGACTAACTCGACATACCACGAGAAATGTTTATAATGAAATTTATATATGACAAAAAATTTGCAAAACTGATACTTTATGTAGGTGATGGTAAAGCAATTATTGATTTTGGAGATGTACAATTAGATGTGACATTTTCAGATGATTTTCTTATAAACTTTACGGGTGATCCTATAAAGACAATTTTTTAGAGTACATATACAATATGAACTGCACCACATCTAATAGAGACATTTTTAAGGATAGTGTTATACTAGCCCTTACCAATAAGATTTTCAATAATGAAATTTTCAGCAAATTGTGGGGGAATTTTTCATATTATGTTTAATACTTATATTTAAATTTTATTTTATTTTAATTTAAATTTCAAATTAAATAAAAAATATTATTTTGATAATTATTTTTATTGATATGTTAGGTTTGTACCGGACAAGCCACAGAAGTTGAAGACGGTATAATATGATTTCTTTGTTAGTTTTAAAAATAGTTAAATTATATTATTATATACTCCTCTTTGGAATCTATATAAAATCATTACATATTTTTTTTGTAAAACAAAATCATTACATATTTTTCATACTCAAAATAAATTTGTTATTAATTAATATAATATAAATATAAATATTATATACAATATATAAATATGCCCGTCGAGTCATACTATAATTAATTGTGATTGGGAAAAGAATTTGAGACTTTTGTCGGTGTCGAATAAATTCATCTATGTTCACTCATCACTAAAGATTGTCTAAAAATCCATATGCGTTCAAGAAATTTGTAAGATCTTATGATAATAATTGGAGAAATTTATTACATAAAAAAAACATTTATTTCATTAATTATTATAGCTTGAAAATTCGTGCAATGGAAGAAATTATAAGATTTTATGCGAAAGAGAATTCCAGACAATACTAAAGCTAATATTATTACTTTTTGAAAAGATTAATACTATTAAAAATGATGACTTGTCCACCACTAATGTCTAATGAAAATCTCATCCAATACCCCTTTTTGCAACGATTTACTCATCAATTATTCATGGAAAAAGGAGGAGGAACAAACAAATGGCCCCCATTAAACCTTTTTCCGTCTGGGCCCTGTTTAAAAATTGATTGTGGAAGTGTGTATAAATTATACCAATCGCAATAAAGATCAATAGTTTTGCATCGTCTCTTTCTTTGCTAGCACAGTGTTACATAAGTTTCAAAACTACTACACAGTTTCAAAAAAACTCATATTATTAGTTTTTCACCTACAATAGAGAACCATCTTTAAATATCTCCCTCAGTCCCAGTAGAAGTGTAATGTTCGACTTTTTGACACTGTTCATTGTTCAACTTTGACTCAATATTATTATAAGTATATATTTGAAAAAAAATAGTCGAGTTCGGTCTTGTTAGATTCGTCTAATAGTGGTTTAGAATATATATTTTGCATAATTTTTGGTTCTATATATTTTGAGATATTAATGATAAAAAAAACTGGATTGGATTATGTGCAGAAATGAAACAGAACATTTTAAGTGAGACGAAGGGAGTATTATTTTTCATCATATAATTAAATTTAATATCTTTGTGGGAATGTGGACTCGACCTAGTGGTCTTATCTCCTGACTTCCAACTTTATGGTTGGTGTTCGATTCATATTTATCTTATCATCGATGATGATGATGATGATGATAATAGTAATAATAATAATAATAATAATAATAGATATTTATTCATTTATTTAATAAAATATTAATTATATTTTAATTAATTTGTTTATTATTATTTAATTTTTTAAATTAGTATAAACATTAAACACTTCTAAAATTTTATATTTTTAATAATATAATTAGTTTATTTCTTTATCAAAATATATTCAATATTATACTCCTCTCGTAACGAATTTTTATGTAATGTAAAGTTATTAAAATTTAAAATGCATTTATATATACTAAAAATACTATAAATTAAAAACATATAAATAGATACTATATGTTTTAAAACATGCCACATATCACCAAGCACTTAGTTGAGTTGTTAACTTATATGTGAGTAATAAATTAGTCAAATTAGTTGTTTGATAATTTTGAGACCAACTTTTTGCCTACAATAATATAAAATCCAAAATGCTGTTATTTGTAACAGTTTCAAAAAGAGCTGATTGGACATTGTTTTAAGTTATTGTCATTTTAAATAAGCTATTTATCTCATATTATGAGACAAATTAGCTGATTGAGCTTAGCTGTTTTGCCAAATAGCGCCATAGTTTAGAGAATTGTTCCATTGGGTTCTTGTGTAGATAACGGTTCTCTAAATTTTAGGAATTTTGATTTTATTTTAAAAAGTTTTTTATATGATGTGGCATTTTTCTTCTATTCGAAGAACTACCATTGCAAATGGTATAAGAAAATTATATTTTGGGACTCCTTTGAAATTTGAAGTCTAGAAAAGTTATGACACATACATGCATGAATCTAAAATATGTTGGGTATCCATATTTTTCCTTTTGATAAACATTCACATTCATGTATCGGCAAAGATGTGTGAGAGCCCAAGCCATACAAATTACAAAGGGGAAGGGTAAGAGTCGGGTGAGAATCGAACCCACAGAAGTGCATATAGTGATGAATGTTGCAGTCGTCTATAAAAGACAACTTGCCAAAGGCCACAACTTATTTAATATAATAATAATTCTAACACACACATATGATATACTATAATATAATACGATTACGGTATAACTCCATTTTTGGTAAACATCGACATTCATGTGTCGAAAAATATTTGTGAAAAGTCAAGCCACACAAAATTACGGTACAACTCCTTTAAAAATATGTATGTGCAGATATCATAAAAAGTCTATTTCACATCACATAATATATCTCCCATTACATATTGTTCATCACACAAAACATCTCTCTAGTCACACAAAGCACACTATTTCATCCATCACATAATACAATCTCACATCATACTATATAAAATATAGTACTAGTATTAATTACAAGAAGCGGGAATTGAAGCCATGCTTAAAAGTACGCTACTAGCTAGCTAGATGTTCTACCCTACTACCCATATACCATACGACAAATCAATCATTTTCGAAAATCCCACTTTTTTTTTTAAGAAAAAAAATATATTTTAGTTTTATTTTATTTTTGAAAACATATCATTTCAATTGGTTATAGAATTATAACTAAAGTGGGATTCAATTTCAAGCAAATAATGAAACTAGCAACAGTACTTGATGTGGATCTTCATTGTTTCAAATGGCTCATGTATTTTAGTTATATTAGAAATTAATTCGGAGCATTTTAAGTGGTCACATCATGTCCATAGGCTTAAAGCTTATACTTCATCTGCCGCGCTGTATTTGTTACGATCACATTTTGCCCATATTCAATGTTTAACTTTAAATTCAAATTTTTATCATAGTTATTTAAAAAGAAAACTTAGTCAAATGAAATATTGTTAGATTTATCTATTCATATATTTTAGTTACGGGATTTCCTGGGGTGTTGTTAACCATGAAATTTCAGAGGAAGAAAACCCTCTTTTATGATTGATGAACGTCGAAAGTTACAAAAATTGCAGAAAGAAATTGAACTGGAAAATAACAACGGGAATGGAAGAAAGCTGTGAAACAAAAGAATTTGCAGAATGAAAGAAAGCGATAAACAATTTAAGACAGAAAGCGATAAATAAATGGAAAGGAAAACTGAAAGCAAAAAAAACGAAAAAATATGTAAAGGCTGCTTCTTGAGAAGTGTTGAAGGTGTCCCAATTGGAGGCCATCTCAGGTATTTATAGGCCGACGTTCATGCCAGGCTGCTCAATTCTCCATGATGCCATGATCTTAGGTCTCAACTGCCGCTGACTACTCAAGGGAACCGCCATTCACAGTCTGCTTTATTTTTTTTGCTTGAAATTCCTAGGCTCCATTGTGAACTGGGCTTGCAATTAAGTAGAATGCTGGGCCAATACGGAATTATTCGGGCTTAATAATTTCTCAGGTCAACAGATGCCCCCTCGCACAATTTGTCTGATTAGGCTTAAGAAAAATATGCGTGTTCAAAATACACCTAGCCAAAAAAGGTTCTTTTTTTTTTTTCTTTTTTTAAACTTGGCCGCCACATAAGCCTTCTGGCCGCCTGTCTGCTGTCGCCGTTCTGAATCTGCCGCCCGAGCTATTAGCATTGTTTCTATCTAGCCTAGACACGCGCGTCTTCGTTTGCCGCCACAACCCTGATTGTCGGAGTCGCCTGAAGCTGCCGCCTAGCTGTTGCGAGCCGCTCGAGCTGTTGGTTGTGCCACAGGACCTGGCAGCCGCCACATTACCTTGCTCAGGCTGCTATCCGCCTTGCTCAAGCTGCTATCTGCGTTGCTCAGGCTGCTACGCCTTGCTCAGGCTGTTACCCGCCTTGCTCAGGCTGTTATCTGCCTAGCTCAAGCTGTCATCCGCCTTGCTCAGGCTGCTCCAACACGTCTCCAGCCGCCGCAAAGCAGCGCCCGACCGCCAAGGGAAGGAAAGCCGCCAACCGCTATTTGACGCCTCCAACCGCCGGCTGCCCGTCGCCATAGCCGCCAGCTTTGCATCGCCAGGTGCCAGCTTCGTGTCGACAACCTCCAGCTTCGCATCAACAGTCGTCAGCTTCGTGTCGCCAACCTACAGCTTTGTGTCGCCAGCCTCCAGCTTCGCATCGCCAGGCGCCAGCTTCACACCGCCAGCCGCCAGCTTGGCATCGCCAGGCGCCAGCTTCGTGTCGACAGCCTCCAGCTTCGCATTGCCAGGTTCCAGCTTCGTGTCGACAGCCTCCAGCTTCGCACCGCCAGCCGCCAGCTTCGCATCGCCAGCCGCCACCAGGAGTGCTTAGCCGCCACTGAAGGGTGTCCGGCCGCCGTCCTCATTGCTCCGGCCGCTATCCAGGACAGAGCCGCCACCGGGAAGCCACCAGCCGCCATTGAAGAGGCCCCGGCCGCCGTTGTGCTTTAGTTAGCCGCCACTTCTCGAGTCCGAGCCGCCGTTGAGCTCTCAGCCGCCACGTGCCTCCTGGCCGCCACTTTTTTCAAAGCCAGCCGCCGTCGAGGAACTTCCAGCCGCCATTAAGGAGTGCTTGGCCGCCACCATCATCCTTTCATCCGTCACTGCCTGGTACCATGGCCTCTCAGGTTCATATCTAGCTTTTTCGGCTTGTTCCGTTGATCTGGATCTTCTCAATCATGTTTTATAACTTTATTTGGCGAAGACATCTATGCCGGCCACCGCTTCACAAGCTCGGGCTGCCACTAATGAGACATCAGCCGCCATTCCCCAGGTACGGGCTGCCACGGAGCAGTCTCCAGGCACCGCCCTGCCTTCAGCCACCACTCTTACATTGAACGAGCCTCGACCCTTGTTCAACAACTCAGCCACCAACAAGGGGATGCCAGCCGCCACTATGCAGGCTCCGGTCGCCACTTGTCAGCCTTCAGCCGCCACTCAGCCTGGCATCATGCAACCTACTTAGCCAATCATGCAGCCTGCTCAACCGATCATACGGCATGCTCAGCCACCATTATACAGCCTGCTCAGCCGATCATGCAGCCTGCTCAGCGAACCATGCAGCCTGCTCAGCCAGTCATGCGGCCTGCTCAGCCGATCGTGCGACCTACTCAACCACCATCATATAGCCTGCCTCAATCGCCCGAGCTTGAGGGCCTCAATCGTCGTCTTTAGAGCCCAGCCGTCGTGACGGAGTCGTCAGCCGCCATGCCTCGACTGCCATCGTCATGCCGCCACTACTCAGCCACCAACTACTCGGCCTCCAAGGACGCTGTCGATGACGCTCTAAGGCAACTATTCAGGGTTGTTTCCACCCAGGGTTACTGCATCGGCCACCACTCTTGGTACGTCTTCCTCTTCACCAGTTTTCACTTCACTGAAAGTAGTCACGTATGTAGGTCGACGCTTCTCATCTTGTTCCTAAGGAACTTTTCCAAGCGGATCGCCCTTTCGGCCAGCTGGGCAAGATCAGTTGATACCTGCACAATTAAATGCTCTTTCAATTTTGGCAACATATTCACCACTGCAATATTGGCTATCTCCCTATCAGGGACCGCCATAGTGCATCGGCCCTTAAGCCGCTGCAGTCTGTTAATAAAGGTGCTTGCCGTCTCATCGGAAAACTGTTTCGCATTAGTTAGGTCTGCGAGACTAACCTGTGACAACAGCGTATAGAACCTGTCATAGAACGCTCGCTCGAGGTCGGCCCAATTTTGGATTGAGTTAGGCCACATGGATGCATACCAGGCAAAGGCAGGTCCACTGAGGGATGAACTGAACAGTCTCAACTTTAGCCAATCATTAGTTGTAATACCCGAGGCTTTTGATAATAGGAAGTGGAATTAAAATCGAAGAGCAAGGGAATTTTAATTCCAAGAACCGTGAAGTCGAAAATGATTTAAATAAATAAATCATTGCACGGGAATCGAAAGACGATGAATCCGACGCCGACGAATTTAAATTCAATGGATTCAAGAATTCGAATACTAAATTAATTAAAGTCGAAATAAAATTTAGGATGGGAATCGTAATCCGAGAATGACCCGGAAAACCGAACCCGAGAACGTAGGAGGATAGAAACCCGAACGAGAAGAGGAAAGGCCCAACGGATCGCACGGACCGGCCCACAACGCAACCCTACCGAGAGCCGCGCGGTGGCCGCACGGTCTGGAGGGAAAACGCGCCGAGGCCGTATCGCATCACAGTGTGCGATCAACTTTCGGTTTCGACGATTTCTTACCTTATTTTCGACCCCCGACTTTGGTAACTCAATCCCGGGCTAGGGAAAGAGTATATGGACGGATTGTGGAGTCTTGGGACTCAAATTTCGTCCAAGTCAAAACCCTAGCAGCCTCTCTTCTCTCCATTCTCTCCAAACTTCTCCCAAAACCCAAAATCGAAAAGTTCTTGCTTTCCGATCACTTTCCGGCGACAAAAATCGACCAAGGAAGTGTGGAGAACGAGGATTCTAGTATTCCAAATTGTTGGTAAGTCGTTCATAGGTTTTCGTTTAACTTTTCGAACCCGAAAATTCGATCTAACTCTAGATTTCTTCTTTTGATTCGAATTCATGGCCAAAGGAGAAAGATTCGTGTTGAGGAGATCCGTTCGTGACAAATCTTAGAGACCAGACGACCCCGAGATAGTTTAGGACTCTTCTCAAATAAGATAATTGCTTACATATCAATATTGGTGGCTTAGAACCGTTCGAAATATTAGTTTTAATCACAACACTAAAATCGGACATAAAAGATTCAATCTTTATGCGTTTTCTGAGATTGGCCGAAAGACCCTATTTCGAGAAGCCGAAATGAAAAACTCCGAACTAGAGATTTGTTCCTAATATCTTAATCTAGATTGTGTCAAAATTTCATGAATTTTCATTAAGATTTGATACCCCAAATTGCGTCGAACATTTTCTGTAATGCATGAACTTTTCAAAAATCTTGACAGATTACATGGTCAAATTTGATGTGCATTTTTCTATCACTTGTGGTCAAAACTAATCTTTGGTGAAAACATAAAAGTTGTAGATACTTTCTTGTGTTTCCATTAATGTTTGGATAGTCAAAACTCATTTTGAATACACTGTGTCTTTCAAGAAAAAGTCGACAGATTTTTAGTCCGAACTTAGTGGATTAATCTGACTTAATCCATAATGAATTTGCATAAAATGCCTCCAATAAAACTTATTTATTTTGGTGTCTTTTAAATGTCTGTAAAATTTCATAAATTTTAGAGGTCGTTTGCTATGTCAAAAACTCTTTTGAAAATTAGTGCGCTGTTTAGAAAAAGTTGGCAGATTTTATACTTTGCAAAAATTGTAAAATTTCACTCGTTTCCTCACCTATTTTCGAAAAACTTAAAATATGAAAGTTGTTCGTTAGCGTGTTTTTGAGCTACTGTGAAAATTTCAAGTCGATTGCCTTTGAAATGAATTTTTAAACTGAGATGGCGTAAACTGTGGCAATGGCTTCGTTGAAATGTTGGAAAACTCGACTTTTGAGAAACACATGATTTGTGAGATATGTCTAAACAGTAAAACATTTATTTTCAAAAATCCCGTTAATCTAGGCTGAGCTAGATCTCCACGTTAAGTAGGGAGTGAGTGCTCTGCAGGGTGCCCCACTATCTTGAAATTCGTGCCCGAGTGGACAAAATGTGATATATTGTGAAATTGTGCCAAAACGGCCATTGCGAAATTAGTCTACACTCTCAGGTGTATCCGTATGGGTTACTCGAGGCTCCGGAGTGGTACTGTGTATGGCGCGATAAGCGGGTTGCTTCGGCAATTTTCCGAAACGAGATACTTGAGATATATGGTTGTGGCGTCCTCTTCTTAGTTATGGGAGAAAATTTAAAAGTCTTAAATTTTTATTTATTTATTTATGTCGTTAATTATGCATTTTAAATTATGTCTTTAAATTTATGCTTATGCCTTAAATCATCATTTTTAAATTAAACTGATTATGAGAAATTATGGATTTTATCATTGTCCAAACATGCATGCTTAAAATGAATTTTTAAAAATTTAATAATTAAAAACCCCTTTATTACTATGCTAGGAATTGTCTTACTCATTATTCCTTAATACTGATAAATGTTGTTTATGTTTTTCTATGATAGAGTATGAAGCATGAGCATACATCCGAGGGGATTTATTTTGAACATTTTATTATTTTCTGCATGAGACTGCATACGGGCCTGTTAACCCGTGTTTTGGCCATGTCGGCCCTATATTTTATTTCCGCTGCATAGACTTATATTTCCGGTGCGTAGACTTGACGAGTATCGTATATGGATGATTATTATTTTTAAATATAAGTACTTCCGGAAGTCGTGTCTTGCTTGGGAGGTCTGGCGGTGGCATCATGTAACGCCCCAGAAATTTAAAACCAATTTTTGCTGATGTCACTGCCGTGTTATCTCCCTTAAACTGTTGGCCAATCAATTTAAGTTCAATAACACAAAGCCTGGTAATCAGAAAATCCAACACTTAATAACAATAGAGCAACAGAGTAAGCAATAGAACGTGTCTATCACATAATCATCAAATCTCGGCTACAAGCCACATACAATACCTCACCCCGATACTCACGTTAACCTGTCCAAATACCAAGTATACAGGGGAATACAAAACAACGGTTCTCAAACCAATCCAAACAGTGAGATAATGCTCAGAAATAACAAGCTAGTCACAGCTAGATAACATAGAGCCTAATACAGCAACTCAGTCAAGACATATCAATGCAATCCTATAAGATCACTCAGCTCCAAACCCATCTCCATGATCATGCTCTGCGTCCTCCTCGGGAGTAGGGGTGATATCGAGTCGAGTATCGAGCTTGAACAGTGTAATTCGAGCTTGTACAGTAAAAAAATTTAAAGTTCTTGCTCGAATTTAAATAGGCTAGGTAGTTTATAAATTGAGTTTGAATTGGCAGTTTTACTTATTATGTTACAAAATATAAATTTGTTAGGCTTGATAAAGCATAAATTGTGTCTAACAATTTTTTTATTTTTATATTTTTAAAATTTAATAATTTAGACGAGTTTTGATCGAGTATCGGGTCGAGTTTTCCTCACCCCTACTCGGGAGTATCTATAAAAAAAAAAGACAAAATGCAAGGTGTCAGTACATAAAGTACTGAGCAAGAGTATGAAAAGCTGAGAAACAGGGAACAAGGTTTTAGAGGTTAATTAACAGTTTATAATAACATAATTAAATAATTAAACATCACACCGTCCCATACCGGTGCTTCAATCACGTCATACACTGCAAAACAATAATAAGATGAATGATGGATGATGAGACGAAATGTTATGACCTAAAGTGTCCACTCCCCTAATGGTCAGAAGAGATACCCACAGTGCCCCCGCCGCGGATACTAACAGCTGAAATAAGTGGCTTACGTTCATGGCGGGTACTAGCCCAGAGCATCTCGCTCTCGAAGGCCAACATGCCAGGATAAGATACTAACTATGCCCAGTCGGATACCGACTCGTAAACATAGTCAGGATATCTAATATCCTCGAAAGCATAAATCAACACAGATCACAATCACTAGCCCAGAGCATCTCGCTCTCGAAAGCCAGCATGCCAGGATAAGATACTAACTATGCCCAGTCAGATACCGACTCATAAACATAGTTAGGATATCTAATATCCTTGAAAGCATAGATCATTACAGATCACAATCATCTTACACAATGTCCAGTCGGATACCGACTCGTTAACATTTAGTGTAAATTATCAGTTTGCAGACTACATACAGTATTCGGGTTGCCAACCCCATATATCGGCTCACAACAGTACCGCATGAGTTAGACATGTTCCAGGGTGTGCCACGTCCCACATATCGGCACTCGACTCACAAACATAGTGATAGAAGCAACGCACGATTCCATCCTAAACTAAGGCTCGGTGAATCTTCTAAGTTCAATCAATACTCATGATAGGCACTAACATATACTAGATCAATTTTAAGCATATTCCGAGCCTAGAAATGAGTGAGAAATGATAAAATACGAAAAGGGGACGAAAAACGGAAGAAAACAGCGAATCGGCACGCAAGATTCATATAAATTCCTATTTTAATTTTTTGAAGGAGTCATTATCTCTAAATTCCGATTGCATATTTGAAATCCTTGTTCCGAGTAGGTCAGATTCATATATGGTTTGCGAAAATCGGATTAGAAACGAGTAAGTTAGAGCCGATTCAAGTTTGTGGGTTTTTGGGTGCACATGAGGCGCCAATTGTGGCGCTCCAAGCCCCTTTTGGGCGCATCAAAGGCATTGTGGTGCCTAAACTGAAGACTTCAAGGGCTGGGCGCCGCAGCGGCGCTCCGGACCACTTTTAGGCGCCGCATAGGCTATGTGGCGCCTCTGAAGCTTAGCAGAGGCAAAATATTGCGAAATTCACCATTTTCTTCCAATCTTCCCCTACAATAAGCTAAATCCTACTCTTGCCTTGTGTTTATGATGTCCCAACACTTCAATAGCAACTCCCCCAAGCTTCCAATCACCAATTGCAAGCTACAATACAAGATTGAGGCAAGTTTATCAAGATTCACTTCCAAAACTTCACCATCCTCCCCCAAACTGCAACATGCAACCAAAACAAAAACAACCAATGATATAGAGCTGCAATTACTTACCTCAAGTTCACAAAAAATCTAGCAACCAAGTCTCTTAAGCAACCACAACTTCCACCAAGCTCAAATCTACAATTGTACACCAAAATCCCAAATTTTCGTCACCAACAATGGCAGCCCCGAAACTTGCTTCAAACTTCAACAAATCTTGAAATAATACATGAAAAGCATTTACCCCAAGTATAACAATGGATTCCCCAAGTGATTTTGCACCAAAAGCTCCAATTGTGCTCATTCTTGAAGAACCCTAGTTTCTCCCAAGCTTAGTGACGGGAATGGGGGTTTGTGAATGTGAAATGGGTCTCTTATAACCCGAAAAATCTGATTTTTAGCACTCAAGTGGACCCGGGTCGGGTCATGGGATGTGGGTCGGGTCCGGAAATGGGTTGCACCACTTGTCTTGACCACATTACACCCATTTGAGCACTTGAGCTCTTATTCTCTTGTGGATTTGAACCCACTTATTCTTCCACCTCATTCAAAATCATACCCACAAAATAATCCATATCATTTATCCTACTCAATTAACCACAATTAATTAAATTAATTATGCATTAATTAAATCAGGGTGTTACAATCTCTCCCCCTTAGGATCATTCGTGCTCGAATGAAAAATATGGATTAAAGCAAGTTTCCTCCTTTAATTGGAGCTAGGTCCAATTCAGGATATTGCTCCAACATGCTATCTTCGGTTTCCCAAGTGACATCTTCTACACCATGTCTAGACCAAAATACTTTAACCATCTTGATCCCTAGTTGCGAAGTACTTTTCTTTGGTGTCTAGAATCGCCACAGGATATTCCTCATATTCCAAACTCTCATCCAACTCCACTTCACCCGGTTGGATGATCTTGTCGGGTTCGGAGACGTATTTCCTCAATTGTGACACATGAAAGACGTTATGCACGTTCCCTATCTCAGTTGGCAATTCCAAACGGTAGGCCACCTTCCCAACTTTCTTGATAATATCGAAGGGGCCTATAAATCGAGGACTCAATTCTCCATTTTTCCCAAATCGTATCACACCTTTCATCGGTGAGACTCTCAAAAGTACCCAATCACCAGTAGCAAACTCAATATCCCAGTCTGAAATGATCTCCTCGGCACACCCAACCGTCTAACCACATGTTGGATGTAAGCACCCGTCAATTGTTGCATGCTCCAATTTAACTTCATAGGTACAAACATTGCACTCTTGGTCGGACGATCTAAAATCACCCAAATGGCGTCCAACCTGTTCCTTGTTTTAGGTAGCCCGGTAACAAAATCCATAGCAATGGACTCCCACTCCCAAGCCGGAACCTTTAAAGGTTGCAACAATCCCGAAGGTCACATGTATTCTGCCTTAACTTTCTGACAAGTAGGGCACTTAGACAAACTCAGCAACCTCCCTCTTCATGCCTTTCCACCAATAATTCTGTCTCAGGTCCTTGTACATCTTCATTGCTCCAGGATGTACAGAATATGGTGTACAATGTGCTTCCCCCATAATCTTCCTTTTTAACGCCTGATCCTCAAAAGGCACACACCAACGATCCCAAAATCTAATCACTCCTCTGTTGTCCACCATGAATCCATCTGCCTCGCCCTGCCCAATCTTAGCCCTCAAGTACATCATCTCTTGACTCACAGCTTGGCTCAATCTGAGTTCCTCGAGTAGTGAAGGCATCGTTGTCATAGCGTTCAACCTCACCTTCATACCACAAGGTATCGTAACAATGCCTTCCTTATCTAACTCTTGTCTCAGTCTTCAAGGAAGATATACAACATTCAATACATGTCCCTTCCTACTCAATGCATCAGCCACTCGATTGGCTCTCCCTTCAATGTACTGGATGCTAGTGTCATAATCTTGCAAGAACTCCAACCACCTTCGCTGTCTCCCACTCATCTTATCTGCAGTGTAGAGATACTTAATATTCTTGTGATCCAAATAGATTTGACACTTAGCTCTAAAAAGATAATGCCTCCAAATCTTCAATGAATTTGGGCATCTTGAAGCCCCTTGGATACGGTTGCATAGTATCTACCCAATCAGGATAGGGTTTCCTGTATGTAGGCCGCTCCATCGACCTTAGTTGAATCCTGAAGTGTTGCAGCATCGTGTCTGCCAGCAACTCTGGTGAGACCGCCGGTGCCTGTGTAGGAGGCATGGCAACTGGAGGTGTAGCGGGAGCAACGGCGACTGGTGTGGCAGGAGTCGCAGCCACTCCACATGGCTGTGGCGTCTGCCCCCAGGATTGCGGAGTCTGCCCCCCTGGTTGTGGCGTCTGCCCCCAAGGTTGCGGTGCCGGAACTGGTGAGTATTTAGGCATATACGGTGTGGTTGAAGCATTCAGGACAAGAGGTACCACTTGGCGTGGTGCACCGGACGCCATCAGGCATCCTAGTGACGCATAATCGGCACTGGAGGTGCAGCATCCCCACAGTTCGGCATGGTAGGTGCCGCTGGAGTGAAGGCATAAGCCTGATACGTGAATGGGAACGGACTAGCCAGCCCTCCGGTCTCAGGGAGTGGCGGTTGGCTAGGTGTGGTTTCCCAAGTCCGCTGTTGGCCGCCTGACGGCCCTAGACATGGGATGTTTGGCAGCACAGTCGTGTCATTTGCAGGAGCGGTTACTTCTTGTTGAGTACGCAAGGAACTGCATACTCTATCAATCTGATCGCCCATAACCGACCGCAATACACCCATTAGGTGACTCATGAGTAAAGGCATGAACTCGGCCATCGATTCTGTCATCGATAGCCCTATTTGCTGGGACAATGTAGGGGTTTGCATTATCCGTTGTTGCGGTTGGGAACTGATTCCTACCGCTTCATCGGTAGGCGTTCTAACTGGCGTCTTTTCTTGTAGAGACATCTCTTCGAACTTTTGTGCCAGATCGCTCACCAATCGTCCAATCTCAGACGCATATACTTGACATCGGATATGGTTTCCTATTCGGTCCCACTGGGCGTGCCAATTTGTTAACCATGAAATTTCAGAGGAAGAAAACCCTCCTTTTTGATTGATGAACGTCGAAGGTTACAAGAATTGCAGAAAGAAATTGAACTGGAAAATAAAAACGGGAATGGAAGAAAGCTGTAAAACAAAGGAAATTGCAGAATGAAAGAAAGAGATAAACAATTTAAGACAGAAAGCGATAAATAAATGGAAAGGAAAACAGAAAGCAAAAAAAAAAATGAAAAAATATGTAAAGGCTGCTTCTTGAGAAGTGTTGAAGGTGTCCCAATTGGAGGCCGTCTCAGGTATTTATAGGCCGGCCTTCATGCCAAGCTGCTCAATTCTCCATGATGCCATGATCTTAGGTCTCAACTGCCGCTGACTACTCAAGGGAACCACCATTCATAATCTGGTTTATTTTTTTTGCTCGAAATTCCTAGACTCCATTGTGAACTGGGCTTGCAATTAAGTAGAATGCTGGGCCAATACGGAATTATTCGGGCTTAATAATTTCTCAGGTCAACAGGTGTTAATAGTCAACCACGTATGAAAACATTCGGGTTGATTTCTTCAACTATGTCATCGTGTAATAATAATAATAATAATAATAATAATAATAATAATAATAATAATAATAATAATAATAATAATAATAATAAATCCTGAAATAATATTTTTATTGTGCTGATTATATTGTCCTTTTTGTTATAATTAATCTCTTTAAAAATTATTTATTGTGGGTTCAAATATTAATTTTACCTCAAATATATGCATATCTATCAGAAAGATACATATCAAATGTCTAGAATGTAAAATCACTTCATCCTAAAATTCAATGACCGTTGGATTGCAATCTATTGATCTCTATCTAAATCGTGTAATCATATTTCTATTGTGCTGCCTATATTAACCTTTTAATTTATAATTAAAATCTTTATAATTAATCTCTTTCTAAGAATTGTATATTATAGGTTCAAACAGTAGTTTTATTTTAAAGATATGCATGTCTATCATAAAATACATAGCAAAGTAAAATCATATACTATTTTCACTAACAATATTTAGGAGTACTAAAATTTAACTTTTTATTGAAAAAATAAGTAATTTTGAAAAACTACATAATATAGAAAAAAATAAGTACTACATCAGTAAGAAAATTTCAATATACTATTTTATGTGCATCAAAATTAATATCATGATACTTTATTTTTTATATTTTTATTAGTCATTAATCTATATATATATTATATTATTAATACTAATAGCATATCATATTATATTTCAATATTTATATTATTATATACAATCAACATAATTTTTGCAGGTGGGAATGAGACTTGACCCAAGTGGTCATGTCCTCTGCCTTCCAACCATAAGTTGAAGGTTCAATGACACATAGGTGTTCATGCTCCCAAAAAAATATATAATTTTTACGGGTAATTAAGAATGAGTTACAAAAGCGAAAGTTTTAATGTATTTAATCATTTATTATTATGATGGTGTAAATCTTAATGAATTAATTTTTCTATTGATATTTTCTTTGCATAAAAAGTTGATATTATGCTTTGGTATAGTATTATGAAAAAAAATTTAAAAATTTATTTCTTTTGTTATTTTGAAAAAGAAAATGATAATAGAAATTATATTTTATAATTTTTTGTTACATAAATATACTAAAATAATATTATCTATTAATTTATATTAATTGAATTAATATTATTTTGTATTAAAAAAATTAACACCCTTGCACGGAGCGCGGGAGAAAATTCTAGTAATAATAATAGTAGGAGGATGTGATAATTAAACTAGGCCAGCATAAGGAGTGCATTATACTTTTTATAGGTAATAACTAAATTAAGCCAGTAAAAGAAGTATGTAGATTAGGTGCATACATATGCATGTATAGACTCCATATACGAGATGCGAAAAATATTTCGTGTGATAGAATAATATTTTTTGTGTATGTGATGAGAGAAATATTGTGTGTGATTGAAGAATATGTGATGGAGAGATATTTTATGTGATTAGAGAGCTGCTTTATGTGATATCTATATGTACAAATTTTTAAAAAGTGCATTATACCTTTAGGTAAGAATATGGAATTATCAATTATGGGCCACTAATTTAATTATTACCTCTAATAGCATTAAATTACGACAACAATCATCGAATCCAAAAAAAAAAAAAAAAAAAAGTGGATATTTGGTGACTGAAGAAGTCACGTGGACCATTCTCTTGCCGACAGTTATGCTACTTTTTTTTGGACATGTTAAAAAGAATAGAATATTCTATGCCCTTGATACAAATTTATACCAACTTATTAGTATTTCAATGTAGGGAAAAAAAATGTTACACACGTAAGTGTGTAGGTTGGATGTCATCACTACATAATACTAAAAGAAGTATGTGGTATTGTGTATAGTAGTACATAGTAGTACAGCCTAAATGTAGTCTTGTATGAATCACTATAAATAGTTGAGTAATGGATAGAGGATAACATACTTCCTCTTTAATCTCTCAACCTAGCTCTCTAATTCACTGCATTCCGTTGCTATTTCCATTCCTACTCTTAGTTGTCTTCATTTACGTTCTTCAAGCCTATATACATAAGCTAATATGTCTATAGAGTTATATTTCTATAACATGTTATCAGCACGAGGGTTGTTCGAGTTTTGCTGAAATACCAGTTGGGTTCTGTTCAAGGTTTGCCTAAATACAAGTTTATAGCGGGGTTCTGCCAAAAATTTCCAAGTCTACAAGGAGGTCATCCTAGGTAATATATTTATACTATTTTCAATATAAATCATGTCTAACCTTGCGAAGCAACTTTTTACGCCCCTTGAAGTTTCCGGAAGAAACTATCAATTATGGGCAATAGATGTGAAGATGCATCTTGAATCAATGAATTCCGAAAGAACGATTAGAAAGGAAAATGATATGGCTTATTCTGAAAAAAGCCAAGATTGAGTAAATTGCACCAAACTAGCTTGCTCTTAGTCCTGGTAATGAATATCAACAGGGTCCATGGATCTTAGTTTGATTTTACCAACAAATCTAATGGGTCTTTAGTCTGGTCATGTACACCGACACAGAGCAACTGCTATGATATGTTTGCGCCATCAATTTGATTGGCCTTTAAAGTGACAATACGTCACACTTGAAAAATCCACTTGAATTGTGGGAAATATACGTTCACCTGAAGATTATCGTACTATCTCTCTTGGCTCAATATTGCTGGAAAATTATGAATCCGGGGCAACAAGTGTTCATCCATTCCTTGAAGAGAATGTGACTGAATCAAAATATCAAAGGTGTGATTATGACTATGCCGAAATAAAAAATGTTGATCAAGTCATGATCGAAAGTGAAATTGGGTTGTGTCATATTGGCGAAAATTAAAATAGTCCGAAAAGAATGAATTGTCGATATAACGACGAAGGCTCTATAAACCTCTGAAGAGGTTTAGTGCCAGAAAAATACATCTGATAAGATGTCGATCATGATGATCCATTTAACAATATAATGGCATCACACCTAAAGGCAAAATGGCAGAGATGAATTTGGTTACAAATTATGATATCATTATGCCTATCATTCCAACTCCTGAAGCAGCTAACCCTTTCATGATAGATGGTGAACCATCTTTCATGGCAAATGTCTATATAGATGACTTAATGGAAGATATTGATTAATGTTTTTGTTATGCTTATTTCTAGTACATTTTTCTGTGTCTCTTTTGTTAGCTAAAGTATCAAATTTTGCTATGTACCCGTTGTACTATTTGGCATGGATATTAATATAGCATTTTCTTCCAGAAGAAGAAATGAATGCAAATTATAATGAGACATGCCTAATTGACAGTGCTAGTACGCACACAATATTGAAAAGTGAGAATTATTTTTCTTATATAAAATTGGGAGATGCCCCAGTTAATATAATATGTGGAAGTGCAAATATGATCAAAGGCTCCGGAAGAGCTATAATGTTCCTTCTGAATGGGACAAAACTTATCATTGAAAATGCACTATTATCTCCCAAGTCCCGAAGAAACTTGTTGAGTTTTAGAGATATTCGCAGAAATGGATATCATATTGAGACATTGACTGAAGGGACTGATGAATATTTATTGATTACCAATACAGTTCATAGTATGAAACATGTATTGGAAAAATTACTGTGCCTTGCATCTGGGCTATATTATACAAATATATATAGTGAAGCTCATAGTTTAATAGACCAGAAGTCTATAATCCCAACCAAATTTATGATTTGGCATGATCGTTTTGGCCATCCTGGATGTACAATGATAAAGCGAATAATTGAAAATTCGCATGGTCATCCCCTGAAGGAAAAGAAATTTCCAGGGATGTGTTGCGTGTTCACAAGGAAAATTGATTATTAGACCATCAGCAAGTGGGAATTGAATCCCCTGTATTTCTTGAACGAATTCAGGGTGATATATGTTGGCCTGTAGAACCACCATGTGGACCATTTAAATATTTTATGGTATTAGTTGATGCATCAACTAGATGGTCTCACATTTGTTTATTATCAACACGCTATCAAGTATTTGCGAAGTTACTTGCTCAGATAATTAAATTACGAGCACAATTCCCTGACTATCCAATTAAGAAAATAAGATTGGATAATGCTGCTGAGTTTTCATCACGTGCATTTGATGATTATTGCATATCCATTGAAATAACTATTGAACATCCTGTAGCATATGTTCATACACAAAATGGCCTGGTAGAGTCATTTATCAAAAGATTGCAACTGATTGCAAGACCAATATTGATGAGTCGAAGTTACCTACATCGGCTTGGGGACATGCCATATTGCACGCAGCAACACTTGTAAGAATAAGACCGACAAGTTATCACAAATATTCTCCCCTACATTTGGTTTTCGGTCATGAGCCCAATGTTTCACATTTGAGAATTTTTGGGTGTGCGGTATATGTTCCAATTGCACCGCCCCAACGTACAAAAATGGGCCCCCAACGGAGATTGGGAATATATATCGGATATAAATCACCGTCTATTATTAAATACTTGGGAACCGAAAACAGGTGATTTATTTATTGCATGGTTTGTAGATTGTCATTTTGATGATACAAATTTCCCGACATTAGGGGGAGATATGAATCAACCGAGAAAAGAGATTAATTGGAAAATGACATTTGATTTCCTTGATCCTCGTATGAAGGATTGTGAACTTGAAGTTCAGAAAATTATCCATTTACAAGGAATTGCAAATCAATTGCCAGATGCAATGTGTGACTCCAGAAGAGTTAATAAATCACATACCCCAGCAGTGAATGTTCCAATTAAATTAAATGTCCATGAAGAAAAAATAACAAGTGCTAATGAATCCAGTACACGCCTGAAGCGTGGTAGATCCATTGGATCAAAAGATAAGAATCCTCGAAAGAAGTGAGATTCACATTGTGACAAAACTCAATCTCCTGAAGAGCAAACTCCTGAAGAGGAAGAAGTTATAGAAACTTCAATAAATTTTGTCACTAATAGAAAATACTGGAATAGGAAAGATACTGATGTGAATAATGTATTTTCCTATAATGTAGCACTTGAAATTATGGAACAAGGTGATGATCAAGAACCCAGCTCGGTTGAGGAATGTCGGCAAAGAATTGATTGGCCAAAATGGAAAGATGCAATCCAATCTGAATTGGATTCGCTGGCAAAACGAAATGTTTTTGGACCTGTAGTCCAAACACCTGAAGGTACAAAACCCGTGGGTTATAAATGAGTTTTTGTTAGAAAAAAAATGAACAGAATGAAATAATTCGATATAAAGCCAGATTGGTTGCTCAAGATTTTTTCCAAAGACCAGGTTTTGATTATGATGAAACATATTCACCTGTAATGGATAGAATTACATTCAGATTTCTAATCTGTTTGCGAGTACACCAAAGGCTTGAAATGTGCCTTATGGATGTTGTTACTGCGTATCTATATGGATCATTAGATACTGATATTTATATGAAAGTGCCCGAAGCATTTAAAATACCTGAAGCATTTAAATCAAAGCCCAAGGAATTATATTCAGTAAAATTGCAAAAGTCATTATATGGGCTTAAACAATCAGGGCGAATGTGGTATAACCGTCTAAGTGAATGTTTGATTAAAGAAGGTTATACAAATGATCCAGTATGCCCATGTGTTTTTATAAAGAAAACTGGATCAAATTTTGTGCTTATTGCAGTATATGTTGATGATATTAATCTAATTAGAACTCCTTAAGAGTTACATTCTGCAATCGAATACTTGAAAAAAGAATTTGAAATCAAGGATTTTGGGAAGACAAGATTTTGCCTTGGTTTACAAATTGAACATTTTGAGAATGGAATATTTATCCATCAAGCGACTTATACCCAGAAGGTATTAAAACGATTTTATATGGATAAAGCTCATCCATTGAACATCCCGATGGTGGTCAGACCGCTTGATCCCTTGAAAGATCCATTCACGCCTAAAGAGAAAGATGAAAAAAATATTTGGTCCTGAAGTACCATATCTCAGTGCTATTGGGGCACTTATGTATCTTGCTAATTGTACAATGCCTGATATAGCATTTTCAGTTAATTTATTGGCACGGTTTAGTGCTTGCCCCACAAAGCGACATTGGCAATGTATTAAACACATTTTTCGATACCTTCAAGGTACACATGATCTCGGCTTATTTTACTCCAATAAAGATGATAATGCATTGATTGGGTATGCTGGTGTTGGGTATTTATCGGACCCGCACAAAGCCAAGTCCCAGACGGGCTATATATTTACTTGTGGCAGTACTGCAGTTTCCTGGAGATCTGCTAAACAAACATTAACTGCCACATCTTCTAATCATGCTGAAATATTGGCAATTTATGAAGCCAACCGAGAATGTGTTTGGTTAAGATCATTGACCCATCATATCCTGAAGAATTGTGGGTTAATATCTGATGAAAAGCTTCCCCCAACATTATTGTATGAAGATAATGCAGCTTGCATAGCTCAATTGAAAGGAGGATATATCAAGGGAAATCAAACAAAGCATATTTCGCCAAAGTTCTTCACTCATGATCTTCAAAAGAATGGTGAAATTGAAGTGCAGCAAGTTCGATCAGACAATAATCTGGCGGATCTATTGACCAAGGCATTGCCGACCGCAACATTCAAGAAACTTGTGAATAGAATTGGAATGCGGCGGCTTAAAGATCTCCAATGATGTACAAAACAGGGGGAGCAACGAATACAAGAATACTGTACTCTTTTTCCTTCACTAGGATTTTTTTTCGCACAGGGTTTTTTCCTAGTAAGGTTTTAACGATGCATATTCTTTGTATAGAGGACATCCAAAGGGGGAGTGTTACACACGTAAGTGTGTAGGTTGGATGTCTTCACTACATAATACTACAAGAAGTATGTGGTCTTGTGTATTGCAGTACATAGTACTACAGTTTAAATGTAGTCTTGTGTATTGTAGTATATAGTAGTACAACCTAAATGTAGTCTTGTGTATTGTAGTACATATTAGTACAGCCTAAACGTAGTCTTGTATGAATCACTATAAATAGCTGAGTAATGGAACGAGGATAACATACTTCCTCTTCAATCTCTCAACCTAGCTCTCTAATTCACTGCATTCCGTTGCTATTTCCGTTCCTACTCTTAATTGTCTTCATTTACGTTCTTCAAGCCTATATACATAAGCTAATAGGTCTATAGAGTTATATTTCCATAACAGAAAAAACTTATTAGTATTTCATAATTTAAATAAAATAGTACTTCTTCTTTCATCAAAAAAATTTAACATTTTTTTTGGGTTGTTATGAAATAATTTTAACATTTTTTTTTGGATAAATTTTTTCCATTTCCACTACTTTTTTCCTTTATTTCTCTCTCATCTATTTGAATCTTCACTATTCATTTATCCATTTCTTAAAAACTCGTGCCACTACTCAATGTTAATATTATTTGATTATAGAGGTATTACTTAACTTGGAATTAGAAGTTTAATATTATATGATTATTTTTAATATAAATGTATTTATAGAGGTAGTACTTAATTTGGAAATAGAAGTTTAATAGCATATTGATTATTTTTAATATAAATGTATTTATATATTTATATACTACTATAAAATATTTGAGTATATTTTAAGGGTTGATCGATAGTGCAAGAGTTATAGCCCGTTTGGAAGGGTTTTTGAAAAAAGTAGAAGCCAAAAACAAAAGCAAAAATGTAAGCCAAAAATAAAATTAGATAATTTTTGTATTTGGATGAAATTTTTGAAAAGCAGGGTTTTTTTTCCCAAAAGCGTGTTGGATGAGTAAAAATAAAAAAGTGTTTTCGGAATTAATAATTATGGAAATGTACATGCTACTTATATGAGAATAATATATATTTATAGTGTAATTTAAATAAATTAGTATGTACATTTAAGAATTTGCACACATTTCTAGGAACTTTTGGCATTTTTTTTGGGCGAGACACCCCTAACAAACAAACACCACTTTTCTATCAGAAATGTTTGGAAAAAAAGCAAAAGCAAAAAAAACACTCATCCAAAATCCCATCCAAACGGGTCCAAACGGGACCTTGTTTGGGCCTTTGGACCTAGTTTGAATATAAGCTGTTCAGCAAAAAAAAAAAAATTAGTAATTTTATAAAGTAGCAGTAAGGAATGGTTACTATTTACTACATTAATGCTGAAAAGATTGGAAACAATTACAAAGCTAAACAAAATAAAAAAGAAAATCGACATTGCATGGAAATGGATTTTATTGATTTTTTTTTCTTTTTGGTACAAAACATCTTGGTTGGAGGGAGTTCGCATAATTCCTGAGCTCGAAAGACCGGGAAAGGAGGGGCTTAAACCCAATGTATCATATTAGTGTTTAGTTTTACTAAAGTATGTTGCATATTTATTTCACTATTGTAGTCATAAAAATAAAAGTTATGGTTTTGAGGCTAAAATGATATAAATTGAAAAGTTAAGTGGGGTGTATTTAATTAAGATTTTATAGGATTTTTTTGGACATTTCAAGTTTGGGTATATTCAATTTAGATTTTAAAAGTTGTACAAAAATTTTGAGATATTCAATAGTGATTTTAAAAAGGGGTTGGAGACTTACCTCAGTGGTCAAGTCCACCGACTCCCAATCAATAGGTTGGGGGTTGGATCCCCACCCGACCCCCTATCCCTTTCCTTTATCCGCATTTATAATTTGTGTGGCTTGAGCTCCCACACATCTTTGCCTACATATGAGTGTCAATGTTTACAAAAAATAATAATTTTAAAAAGTTTTTAAAAATCTATGTACTCAATATATATTTTAAAAAATCATTAAAAATTTTGAGGTATTTAATAGTGCATGCATTTAAATCTTTATAGGGTTGGGGGTTCGATCCCCACTCGACCCCCTATCCCTTCCCGTTATCCCCATTTGTAATTTATGTGGCTTGGGCTCCCACACACCTTTGCCGACACATGAGTGTCAATGTTTACCAAAAAAATAATAATTTTAAAAAGTTTTTAAAAATCTATGTACTCAATATAGATTTTAAAAAATCTTTAAAAATTTTGAGGTATTTAATAGTGCATGCATTTTAAATCTTTATAGATTTTAATGAATTTTATTAAAAAAATATAACTATACAAAATCTCTTCAAACAATCAAAGATTTCTACAGATTCTGTCAAGGCAGCCAAACTCTATACAAAATCAACCAATTCTATGTGGAGTCTATGAATTGTCTAAATCCACGGACTTTTTAAAATCCATAAAAATCTCAATTCAATACATCCCTCTAAGTGTCAATTTAATATTATTAGGACTCAATTGGTCACTAAGAGGAAAGATATAGAACTAAAAGGGGCAATAATAATATAAAGGATATAAATATTTAATATAAATTTGAAAGGTAAAAGAAATGGGGACGGTTACGGTACTGTGGGTAAAACCACAGTACATCAAGGCATCAATAATAGCAATTCAAAAACATCCAGCGATTGTAGGTTAACAAGGATATAATTGTCATAATACCATAATAGTTCATTTTAATAACAAATCATTTCACCAACAAGGCAAGTATTTTAGACATATTATTATATCTAATATTTATTAGTATGTTATCATATTTAATATTTGGTAAATTATATCAAATATTTGGTAATCCATATCTAATATTTCAAATAATATCTTTTTATGATCAAAGATACGTATCAAATTTATTAATAGATCATTTTAGCGATGTTACCAAAAATAATTGAGTGATGCTATAAAATATATTTTAGGGACCACAAGTAGAGGAATTCAGCGACCATATCTAGCATAATTCAGCGACACTACCAAGAATAATTCAGCGACACAACCAATAATGATTCTGCGATTTTACTAAAAACAATTCCGTGGTGCTACCATAAATAATGAAAGGATGCAATCAAATACATTTCAGCGACCACAAGTAGAGGAATTCAGCGTCTGTACCAAGCTGAATTCAGCGACACTACCAAGAATAATTCAGCGATGCTACCAAATATAATTCCGCGGTACTACTAAAAACAAATCAGTGATGCTATCAAATATATTTCAGCGACTATAAGTAGAGGAATTCAACGACAATACCTAGAAGAATTCAGCGACTCTACCCATAATAATTTAGCGACTCAACTAAGAAGAATTCAGCGATGCTACGGAACACTTCAGTGATGATATCAAAAACAATTCAGTGACATTTACAGGAACAATTCAGCGACGATACCAAGAACACTTCAGCGATGCTATCAAGAACAATTCAACGACTTTTTCATCAACAATTCAAGGACTCAACTGGAAACATTTCAGGTACATTTTTATACCGAATGATACATGTTTCGTCGCTGAATTATACATTAATTGTCGCTGAATTATATATTACTTATATGTTAGTAGCAAAAAAACTCTCTCATTTCCGTTCATTTATTTTTACGCAAATTTACTATTTTAACCTTAAATTAATCTCAACCATCAATTTACAAAATGCATCAACGGTGTAGGAGCATCCGCAGTACATCATGCAGGGGCGGATCTATGTACATTTTAGGGGTGGGACGTGACACCACTTAAATTGATGAAACTATTATTTTAGGGTAAAATTTTTTTTTTTACATTTAATTAAATTAGGCTTGGTGACACCACTTAATTTTTATGGTGACACCACAATCATTCATTTCAACTAAGTTTTCCTATAGATTTTTGTGTTATAACTACTATCCCTAATTTAAATATAGCTTCCACTATTTTTTGGGACACCCCTTGAAAAAATTTTTGGATCCGCCACTGACATCATGTCTCCGCACCCTAACAACCAATTTGGAATTTATTACAGGGGAGAAATAGCATACTACTATTAGCCAAGATCAGTCTTGATTTTTCTAATTAATAAATATATCATATAAACCACAAAGACCTCTGCATACACGAGGATCATGCAATAGAACCTTTATTATCTATACCGAGACAAATTTACATAAACACCACTTTTTTTTTGTGTGTGTACTTTTTTTTCTTTCTTTTTTTTTTAAGGAAAATGGGAGCAGATTTGGTGCAGGTGTCTGTATATGCAGACACCATGTGTGATGAATGAAATGATGTGTTTTGTGTGATGAGCGATATATTTTTTATGATGGAAAAATATATGGTGAGGGATATCATTTCTGTGAAGCGTGATATGTTTTTTTTATATATATATATATATTTGCACATGCATATGTTTAAAGAAGTTGTACTGTAACTGGATTGGAAAAAAATACTTATAATTCACTTCTAACACGAATGGATATAGGGTGCAGGTGGCTGCATATACAACCACCCTTTATGTGATGTGAGAATTATGTTGTATGATTGATAAAATTGTGTATTTTGTGTGATTGGAGAGATATTTCGTGTGATGAGAAAATATGTGATGAGAGAAGTATTTTATGTGATGCGAGATATGTTTTTTGTAATATCTATGCATACATACTAATAAAGAGGTTGTACTAAGTACCGGATTGTTCAAACACATTCATCTCCTTAGCTTTTAGCATTCGAAACTCCAAACTCTAAACTCTAATTTAAAATTGCATTACCAAACACCATTATTCAAATTTGAAACTATTTTTCACCATTAATTTCAAACTCCGGACTCTAAACTCCAAACTTCAGACGCTAAACTCTAATTATTTCCCAACCATGACCTAACTAATTAATTTATTCAAACGGGGATGAAGACTTTGCCCAAGTGGTTAAGTCACTAGGCTTCCAATGGAAGGTTGGAGGTTCGATCCCCACGGCCCCCTATCCCTCCCTTTTATTCATCTTTGTAATTTGTGTGGCTTGGACTCCCACCACCCCTTTCCAGTATGGCTTGGACTCCCACCACCCCTTTCCAGGCCTTCAATGGCTCCTAAAAAAAATTTATTCAAAGGGTAATTTACTTCTATTTATTGAGATACATAAGATTATATATCACCTTAACTTATCAATTCAATGCTTTTCCCTTCAAAAGTAAAGATACTTGCTGTAATCGTATGATTATATTGTAAAAATCATAAATCTCAAAATCAATTGCTGTGGATAGAGTTGCCTCGAAATTCCGAAAATGAAGCCAAAATTGAACTCTCGAAATGCCCAAATGTGAACATAATCCCATGCTCTGAAAAAGGGAAAAAATTAGGCAGGAAATGTGACAGACGAAAATAACTCACCGTCACTCCCACAACCTGCAGCTTGAACCGTGCCCAAATCATCCATTCCCACTGCAAACAAAATTATGCATTTACTACTACATACCAAAATTAAATTCTTCATTTACTTTTTTAAAGGGTAAAAAAAGATAAAATAAAAAAAGAGAGTCAAACTGGTAAGAATTCAGAATAATTGTCCGAAACTGGAAGCCAGCAGCAGCACACTCGTGCCCTGTCTCTCTGTCTTATAACTCTTGCATTACTAAATTCTTCACAAAGTCAAATTTTTCTTTGAAAAACTGAAAGGCTTTTGCCCCACAAACACGTGTCGAAATTCAATTTTAAAATTTGTAAGGAAACCCCACACGTGTCGGTGAATACAGAACACACATAACACACACAATTATTAATTAATCTTATTCATTTTTATTAATTTTCTGGCAACGGCCAAAAGTGACAAGCACTGGGAAGCTCTTCATAAGAAGTCTCTGATAGTCAGAGACTAGAAAGAAACGCAAGATTTAAAACCCAACTGTGGCTGTGTCTCCCCGTCCTGTGGCTGTAAGAAGTTTTCTTTTTTCTCGAAACAGTTCTGGCCGGGTTAAGGTTGTTCCTGAGTAGCGGGTCACGCCGGCGAAAGGTGCGGATTCCGGTGATGGAGTGGTGGCACAAGGTGGTCTTCCCTGTCCGGCGAGTCTGGTGGGCTGTTTTTTCTCGTCTTAAGTCTCGTAAAAATGGTTAGTTCATTCTTATTGATTAATCAATACTCAACCGTTTCTATATTTATTTATCGTTTGATTTCCATTTTTGGTGATTTGATCAGCCCTTTTGTTTGGGGTCTGATAATTTTTTTATTTTTTTTTTGAAAAAGAAAGATTAGATATCTTAAGTTTGATGAATTCAAGAAATTGATTAGGAAAAATTTGTTGATGGCTGCTACCATAGGAACATTTTTTTGGGGATTTTGATTCAAAATTTGAAAAAAAATAGAAATAAAAATTCAATCTTGGTGTAGCGATCAAACATTCAAACCGCAGATTATGACTTATTTAGTGATAGGTAGGTTTTGAATAAGATGTGATTATTTCTGTGGAGACATGGCATGCTTTAGTTTTCAAATAATTTTGACACTAAAAGGGGATTTTAAAAATATTGCATTAAAAATGGAAAATGATGGTATTTCTGGGACCCAAATTTGATTTTGCCTCTGATATCTCTTGATTAATGAGTTTCTGTTTTGGGGAAGGTAAAATTTAAATAAATCCTTCTCAGCTTCAATTTTTTGCTTTCCCCCATCTTGAAAAAAAGTGAGCATTTGTGAAGATTAAAATGAATATTGAATTTGATTGGTGTCCCAGGGAATTGAGGTGAATGGTATTGGTTAATTTTGTGGATAAAGTTTTCAGGGAATCATGTAGAAGAATCATTTTTACTCCATTTCAAGTGCAGAATAAAGGGAGCCCTTTTTTGCCATATTGACTTGTAGCTTATGTGCTTACCCGAAAGTCGGTTTCAGAATCTTATGGGAAACATTTACCTAATATGACAGTAGATAACATTGAGATCACTATTGTCTGAATTGTGTAATGTACATGAATTAGACCAGAGTGTTTTTTGTAAAATCTTCAGGGTTCGATGATGGAGAGCGGAGAGCACGACTATTTTGAACAAGCCTAGATTTTTAGAAAATACTCAATAGTTTTCATGGTTTGGCATCTTACAATTTGTGGACATGTTGATTCTTGGTATTTTTAACTCTTGTATTGATAGTTCTTGATGTATATAATATCAAGGCACTAATGATGGTCCTAGAGTGACACTGTCTCCTTTAAAACAGTCTTATGAATGTAATAAGTACTCCCTCCGTCCCACTCCAAGTAGGGTTGCAAATGAATCAAATATTTTTGGTTCGATTCGTGATTCGATTCGAAATTATTCGAAATTTTGATATTCGAATAATATTTGATTCGATTCGATATTCGATTAAACATTTTATTTTATATAAAATAATATATAAATATATAATATAATTTTGTTAGATAATTTAAAATTTATTTTTAATGATTATATTTACTAATTTTTTTTTGGAGGAGCCATTGAAGGCCTGGAAAGGAGTGGTGGGAGCCCATGTCACACAATTACAAAGGGGAAATAAAGGGAGGGATAGGGGGCCGGTGGGAATCGAACTTCCAACCTTCCGTTGGAAGTCAAGGGACTTAACCACTTGGGCTATGTCCTCATCCCTTATATTTACTAATTAATATGAGTATATTTATATATGAAATTAAAGTACTAAATTTGATATATAAATTGAACTAAATATTTAATTTCAATAATTAAAAATTAATTTTTTTTAATATAAATTACCTTATAGAATAATTCGATATTCGATTCGATAGTATTCGTGAAGCTTAACAAATCAAATCGAATATTGCAGTATTCGGTTCGATTCGGTTCGTTTGCAACCCTAACTCCAAGTGTCTGGTTACTGTTGGGCACGTGAATTAAGGTAGAGTTGGTTTGTGAGTATATGGTGGGGTCCACATAGTTGTTGGAGGGGAAAATTATTTCTATTTATAGAAAGAAGACATTTGTAATGGGACATCCAAAAATAGTAAGTAGGACATTTGGAATGGGACGGAGGGAGTAATAAACAAATCCAAAGATTCTTATCAGCTGATCAAATAAATCCTCGACTTATTTATTCATTGCTTTGCTATGTTCAACCCTTTTTTTTTCCCCCATTATGTTGTCTCTTCCATTCTTTTGAGATATGTTTGGTCGTTCTCGAAGGAACAATTATCTTTTCCTGTTAATTGGACATTTCATGTCAAAAAGCACATTAAGGCATCAAATATGTTGCCTTGATGCACTTTTACTTGGAACTTATTCTTTCATTAGTCAATGTAGAGGAATCATTATACCATAAATTGAGATATCTTACATTTTACGCTGTAGCGTTTTAGGTTATTGTTTTACAGAAATGTATTGTAAAAAGGGAGTTTATTTATGTTGGCTTTATGTATTCTTAGGTGGGGGGCTTTTGAAACTGCACGATGACATCCAAACCTGTGGGTATGAAGACGTGCAGATCATGTGGGAGATGCTGAGGAAAACAGAATCAGAAGTGTCTCCACGCAGCAAGCGCAGGCGTGGATGGAGCTGGAGGGCATTTTCATCATCCTCCACAAATCGCGCAGACTAAGAAATAAGACGTACAAAAGAGAGGAAAAATAGCTGCAGAAGGCGCCACAATAATACTTTCAGACGTGATTGGTTATGGCCATCCGCGATGATGATGATGATGATGACGATACCGTGCAAAAGTCACTGGGGATAAAAAAAAAAAGTGCATTTATGTATTTAGTTTCTGTTTGTTCAGTTGTGATTTCACAAACAATGGAAGCTCATCTGTAAATATGCAATCTTGCGCTCCACAGCCGGAAAAAAATAACATGGGAGTGACGAACCTGTTGGACGTATTACATAGATTTTTATGCGATCTTTCTGGGTCACACGCAATTTCTGGGCTGCACACGTTCAGACATCATTCCTACCGAAAACAATTTTGACAAGAGACATGGTTGCAAAGCAGGTGGTTGCTGTGCACTGAAGATATAGTCCGTATTGGACATTGTTTAAAATATAACTGATTGTTGTTGAAAGTTTTCCTTTCAACAGTTCAATGTGACATTTGAGACATTGTTGAAATGCAAAACAACAATAATATAGATGCCTAAGCTTGCACCAACTATTGTTGCTGATTTTTGTGCTTCAAATTTGTGTCATCAACATGCCCTGTTTTGAAAAGAACACCAATGCGTACTAGGTGATGGGTTCTTTCAACAATGTCGTGTGGATGCTCGTATGATGTTAGTGCAAGCTTGGGCTTCTATGTTCTGTTAGTTCTAGCTTTACGCGAATAGAGAAGAAATCCTGCTCCTTCCAGGCTCTGTCTCATATTTTCTGCAGCTGCAAAAGGGCAGAAAGTCTAAACCAGAAAAAAAACAGCACAGACAAATAGCATTGAAGTTATTACCTACATTTTCTACCTGGATCATAAAATTCAATTCTTTGAGCTAAAGGGGGACAAACAATTCGCAGGCAATATCTACATCATGTAAAGTGTTGTGGTCCACATTTCCTATGTAAAGAGAGTACCAAACACATCATTGCTGGCGTGTGTTTCATATATGCTATCGGCTGAATTCTTTCTTGCTTAATGAATAAGAGTACCGAAGATAGACCCCAGGTATTCCAAGAAAATTCCTTGTATGCAAAATAAGCATATAATGAAAATAGGAGACAGAATAGAAGTGTTAATTGGTTCTGGAACTGAAATAACGCGAGGAACAGAGTTTCAGTGGTTATGAATATTCATTCAAACACAAAAGGATGGATGTACCAGGTTGTTTCAGGAATTTGGCACTCAGCTATTGCAGGAAATGGATTCTTGGTTCTTGGCTAAGAATATGGTCCAAAACTTTGCTCTGTTCAGTAGTACACCTTGGGGACGACAACCCACCCCCTGATGCAAGATACCTAAGTTGAATCAACTCTGCAACCATATCGTGGATTCTAATCTCATACAAGAAATTGACCCAGACAGATTTTCGATTCTAAAGACATTCTCAGGTAGAACGAAACACAGTTCCTGAAATGATCATAAACGTATTGCACAGCCTTCCACCAAGAGATAAGGTTCTACTGGTCCAAAATCTAATTTTAAAGGTGAGGCTATCAATACGAACAGTGGAATGAAACATAAAAATTAAAATGAGCATTGACATGATTCCCAACCTTTTTCGAAGGCTTCAGTTCCAAATTTTTTTGGGAATCCACGAATCATATTAATTTTTAATTCTCAAGCCCTTAAATCAATATTTGAGGTTTTTATAAGAATGCTGAACTAAAACACCAAGTTATTTGCAGACGTTTACTAAATGGGAAAAACACCCCGACCTTGGGTCAGTATTACACCTAGTCCCATAGCCCTGTTGTTTTATCTTTGCTCCCAACCCTTAGATGTTGCACTAACCAATCCAGTGGAATGTAACGAAATACTTATTTTATAAAACTAGGAGTGAAAACAGAGACAAAATTCTCAAGTACGATCAAAGTGAAATTTAAGTGCTCCCCCAACCCCCTCCTGCCGCCTGGCAAGTCTATTGTGTATACACAAATATAGCCTCAAAATATGCACTAATCTTCATTTCTATAAAAATGAAAGTTGAACAGTTCATACCTGGAAAACAGCACTCCTGCTTCCAAAGTCCATCATGCTCAAGTTTGTTATGGAAGAAGGCAAGTAAGGGTAGGTCATGTCCAATGCAATGAAGTATTTGGCTACAATGCACATCTCTAGAAACATTTTTCACTGTGAGGATAACTGAAATTCTGCACCAGAGTGTTGCACCAAAACTCCAAACTTGCAAGCCTGGAAAAGGCAACAATTCGAGTCAAGCTTATGTAAAGCCATTCTAGTCAAATTCATCATGGAATAAATGAATAGCCAGAAGCCACCACAATCAATTCTATTCATGAAATCCTCCACACCTTCAAGGAATATTGGTTAGGCAAACGTCAGCCACCTGTTTATTCAATGGATGCCCTGGGATGTTGAACAAGACAAAGGAAATGAAAGAAAACTGAAGAAGCAAAGCCTAGGTGGACTCATGCATAGGTTTCTAGCATATTCCCTACTCATGAGGAAAGAATGTGCTTGGTAAAATTGCTATCTACAATTAAGTACCATAGTTCCGACAAAAATACCAAAATGCGAATGAAACTCCAGAAACAAACATAAAAAATGTATTTCATCAAAATACTCATAACTATCCCTGCACAGTGTCGGATTACATTCGCACAAGGATGGTTCAAAGATCTAAATATTCACAAGGTATCGATGTCAACTTGCATCTGTCTACAGGTAACTTTTCTGCCCCTCAAAATGTAAAAAGAATTCCAGAAAGCTATGAATTTAACCACAAGTCCACCACATCCCAAGCCTAAAAAATGTAAAATACACAAACCTCATGAAACAAGGGAGGGATTTGTTAGCAAATTGGCAAGAACACCAATTTAAGGCAGCAGTTTTTCATTAATAACTAAAACGCGAAGTTTACTACTTAAGATTACAAAACACCAATTTAAAAGATGGAACTATCAGAACGTCTGATAACAAGTTCAAAAAAGGCACTGCTGTGCGCCGTTTCATGTATGGAAACATAGAGAGTCCTTTAAGTGTGTTTTTGAATTATAACTTACGACAGCATGAAAAACTAATACAGAATTTAACTGTACCAGCTGTATTCTAGAAATATTACATATTAAGGCTTGCAATTATGACGTAAAATACAACAGCAAAGAGACAGTAAATAGAGGCAGTAAAACTTACATGCTCCCGTGCTTTTCCAACATAGAAATGTTTGACTTTGGAGATGCCATGTATAAGCAAAGTTCTAAACCAGAGCTTCATATTGTTAGAAGATAAAGCCAAAGTTGCAGTTTCCTAGAAAACAAGGAAACCAATGGGGGCCTGACAAAACATACATATGAAAGGAATTTTACAGTGATTGGAAGCCTGAAGAAAGAAGAACACAGAGATTATCATACAAAAAATATTGGGACCCCAGATTAAATGAGGGGATCAGCTTCACATACGAGCTGTAATAATATTTGTAATCAACAATGCCACAAGATAAAAAAAAATGTGCTCTGAAACATGCCAAAATAATATAGGAATTAATACGAATGAAGTCAGAAAAAAATATTAACAGCAAAGCCTACTACATAAGCTGAACAATGAAACTTTAAAATAGTCAAAACACAAAATTCTAAATGCAGTGTAACTTGCAGCAAGGGTAAAATATGCGGAGAACTTTTTTTCAATGGACGTTAAACCTATCATTTATGAGATGAGATAATGAAAAAAGCTCTATTAATAATGAATTATGATCAAATAAATGAAGCAACAGAACATTGAAAATCAACCGAATATTGAAATTTAATGGATACACGTGTCATGCACTCATGCTGGTGTGCACGTGCACCCTCTGTCCATCAGGTCATGCTCCAACAAAATAGAGAGTAACGCCGGATACTCAAAATCAGTGAATGCCACCATAATGAGAGATGATGATTACTCCATAATCAACCATATCTTGGCAACATACATCTTCTATTCAATGGCACAGTTTAAACAAGAAGCTAATCAAAATTTATTTTCCCCTCAATATCTGCAAACTTGGAACATATATTATTTCAGTTCTCATCAATGTTACGTAAGGCAACAGGAAAATCATATAAACTGCTGAAACAGAAACTGCATTGATAAGGTGATATCTATGAATATGAAGTAAATGCTAGAGAATTCTAACTTACATGCCTTCAGTGGGTGAACCAATCTGTTAGGAGATATGAGAATGCTAAGTTTGCTAACCGTACACAAATCAGATGTGAAAATTTATGAGGTTCAAAAACCAAAATAATATATAAAAGCAAAAAAAAAAAAAAAAAAAAAAAAAAAAAAAAAAGACGAAGAACAAATTACGCACTTAGTTAAATTGTATGGTTAATATAAAGATTCCAACCAATCTTGATGGTGGAGGTACATACACATGTCTACTGCATCACGCAAACCCACCACTTTTGCTAACTACAGAAATTATTCCTGCAAAACTGTCTAGAACTTATCATTGGCTGTAAATTACAGGATCAAAAAAATAACTAGGGATACTGCTAATCATACAACAGTGCAACCTAAACTGGGAGCCTTCTCATATGAATAGGCCGCTGATGATGGCTTTATCAAAGAAAACCAGATAGCAGGAGAAAGAATCCCTGCTTGTTCCCTATAATGTTTGAATCGCTAGCTTTATGAGCACTAATCTGATTTGAAAGGCCATGAAGAAAGAATAAATTGATGTCAAGGCCAAAACTGCCATCTCTGTTAAGCATGCCACATGAAACTGCAAGGACCAACTCATTCAACTGGAAACAATGCATCCACGCTCCTTGTTATTCATTGAAAGAGCGTGTAACTATTTTCTCTAGCAACAGTGGCCAGTCCTCACCCAGTTGTCTTGGATTCAGCTCCATAGCAGCCCTAAAATCTTGCAAGGAAATCGGGCAGTCAAGCTTCTGTTCTGGCAGTTGCAAATGAGCTCCACTATTTTGAATCTGAAATTGATGACCTGGTTTGACACCATTAACCAGCTTCTGATGATTTTCGAGCTTTTGCGCTTTATTCTTCACCAAATCTTGCTTTGACCTTGCTCCTGCAAGCTCAATGCAAGACCTAACTAATCCTTTTATGTAAGAATCTAAACCATGGTTCAGTATATTTGCACACTCCAGAGACACCCCTTCAAGACCTTGAGCCACAGCAATATGCTCCACTCGTTCCCTTAAAGTATGACTGTCCAACAAAGTATTGTCAATTAATCCAACAAATCCACTGTTACTTGCAGAGGGCACAGCTCCGTGAGCCCCTCCAATGCTAACCGGACAGAAAGGAACCCCAAGGGGAGCCTGGAGTAGACTCCTAACAGAAGCATCTTCCCTATCATTTCTAACTAATAACTCATTCTGGTCCTCGCTATGTACAGGTGCTGAACCATCTGACGGCCTCATCAAAATCGGCATTTTGGTGGAATGGGGAACCGGGATCTCTCTTTCATTCTCTGCATATCGCATGTGATCTTGATTCTGCTGTCCAGCCCTGCCAATATCAGGCTGATGTGATCCCCCATTCTCCACGATAACATTCAATTCACCTGACTGAGTGACAGAAGGTAGATGAAGATCAGTGCCGATCTTCCCATTTGGCCCCAGAGCACTACGACGTTCTCCACTTCTCCTATCACGAATAACACTCCTGGTCTTCCGGGGTGAGACTGGTAGCATGTCACCTCCATTTGACAAATTCGGGGAACAAGAAGTATGGTTCATATTACTGTGGGACCCATTTTGGAGGTGATTGTCAGCTGAAGTCCCTTCGACACCAACTTGAGCACCATGTTCAAAAACACCATCTCTGTAACCAGCTTGTGGCGGGGATTTAGCACTACATGCATTTCTCAGTATTGAACGAATAAACTGATTGTGAAGCGGAACATTTTCCCGCCCAAGAATTCTTAGACAAAGCTTGTCAAACTCAACCTTATTCAATTTTAAACTCAAAAATCTCTGCAAGTAATAGAAGTATTGCTTAGACCCCTCGGGCCCTAGTTTCCTCACAATCTGAGTTTTCAACTCAGCAAGATTGATCCTCGAATGCTGGTGAGGCGGCTGCATCCCTCTCTATAGCTCTCTTGCCTCCACAATAAGAAGTCACACAACAGAAAATATACCCTCCTGCAACAATTATGGAAATTTTAAACTACGCCAGGGCTGTTTTCTATTTCCAAAAGTCCATCTCCCAAACAACATTTAGTCTTCCTAATAACTGACAGAATAATGTCAAAACAAAACCCATCTCCAATACCTCAACTTCTATGCACAATAACAATTGGAGGGCTGAGTTCACACCATGAGATCTCAAATTTTCAATTAAACCCAACTCTCCCTCCAAACACCCAAATTACAGAAAATTCTCAAATTCTCCTCCACCGTAGAACAAGATTAGAAGCTACAATACGAATGAACCCTTCATTGCCCTAAATCTCGATAACCACATAAAGATACTTCCCTGCATCTCCAAGTAAACACCCGCAATTTATCTGTATCCCGAAAATCAACGCAGCCCAAAATGCCGCACCCTCAAAAACGATTCAAGCTTGAATTCTCCACTTTAAGTTCAAATTTTTATGCTCCAAATTCAAAACTTGAAGCATATGATTCAAATGAGCATATAAAGAATTCAAACTTGATGAGAAATACGACTTCACAGGGACGAAAATTAATGGGCTGACCTTATTGAAGCTCCCCGAATTTGGATTGAGGAGAAAAAACATACATCAAAAACACTCTAAGCTTAATTCTTCCCTTTCTTCTTTTTCCCTCATTCCTCCCCTGAAGCCCAGGTAGCTTATCCCACCATTGCTCCTTATCCCTTCAAAATTCTGCTCCACATTATCCGTTTTACTCCCTCTCTTCGTATTCTTCAACAAAGATTTTCTGAATCGGAAAATTGAAGACCCTTTTCCTTTGCCCCTTCTCCGATCGCTCTTCTCTTCGATACTGCCTCTCTCTCTGTCTTTCTCTATCTAATTAGAACGTAATGGCCTTCCCCTAATTTTTATTCACACGTACAACTCGCGATGCACGCAGTATGACCAACGAGGTAGTACTTTGCCTTTGAATACTTGTACGCAATTCTGGAAGAAGGGAAAAAGATATTGGCGTAATCAATTTCTGATAAGGGAAGTTTTACGAGTGCGTCGCCGTTGAAGTCAGTGAATATCACGCGCCAATCCCGTTGGCTGCTGGGAGATGACGTGGCTGAATCTGATTGGCCAGCGCGGAGGTCTCCTGAACTGCGGTTGATGACATAATTAACTCCAAGGGTTTTTTTTTTTTTTTTGTCCAATTTGTACTAGTATTATTTTTATTTTCTTTTTTGGTGATAATTGGATAATTAGTTGAAAATGGGTTTGTAACATTTTGGGAAGGGATTGAACAAACCAATTATCATCGTGCGCGGTGTGTTTTGGCAATATTCTATTTTGGCTAACGTTGGACGACAAAATGAACACTCAAAGTTAACTACTTTATAGTTTGAAGTGGCCTTATAAATACACACTCAAAGTCTTGTGTATGAAAATAAATATTTAAGGGTTATATGTTGAAAGCATGTGCAAGACCATACAAAAGGTTGTTTACTCTAACAATCGGCCAATATATTTGTTTAGTGAATAGCATATTGGGAGTAGATTTGAATTTTTGAATCATATTGAGGAGCAATGCTATTGCAAAATTTTATGTATTTGATATGTGGTATGCTAATTGTTATCTGCTATCTACCAGATATTTTTAATTAAATATGTTGGTCAAATCTACTCTTAATATTGTTATTCAAATTTGTTAAATTATGTCATCTGTTATATCCAGTGGCGGATCTAGGATATCTGCTTCGGTAGGTCAGTTTTTTTTTTTTTTTTTGTGAACCGCCTATACAAGTTAGGAAATTGATAGTGGAAGCCCATGTCACAGAAATTTAAAAGGACAAATGAGAGTGATAAAAAATTAAGTGGAGACTCGAACTCTCAACCTGAATGTTGGAAGTGGGGGGGAGCTTGACCATTTAGTCAAGTCCTCGTCCCTGGTAGATCAGTTTTTTATAATTAATTTATAATTAGTATCAATATAATAATAATTTTTGTAAAAGTACTAAAATTGCTAAATTTAAAGTCACATATAATATGAAATATCTAGTAATTACATTAAAGTAACTAAAATTATTCATGATGGGTTCTCATATTTTTGGTATCGTTGTACAATAACATCAATACTAATATTCGTAAAGGAATCTCGTTCTATGAAAGTAACGAAAAAACAATCATACAGTAACGTAACTGATCTCTCATGCTATTCCGCAATTTATTCTTGATCGTAGTCATTGTTGAAAAAGCTCGTTGTATTGTTACCATTGCCACAGGAAGAAGTAATACCAACTTCAAAAGCAAATAAACATTTGAATGTGTTTCATGCTTCTTTGTCTTAACAAGTTCTATGAAAAATTCATATTGAAATTCTTCACATCTCAAAATTTCTTATAAGTTCGAATGCCAACAATGAAATTCTCCAACGAATAATTAAAAACCACCAATTTCATTTCTGAAAATTCTTCAGGATAGAACTTCGCAAGTCTTCTCAATTTCTTGTTATCAAAAGAAAAAAATCGAATATAGAATTCAAAGCAAGACATATAAATAAGTAATTGGACCAACTAATATATAATTTTTTTTTTTTTTCTAAAAAGGGTGGGGAATGGTGGGTCAATTGACCCACCTTGCACAATAGTGCATCCGCCCATGGTTATATCTAAACAAGGCTCAAATCATAATTACTCCCTTGTCGGTGTTGGATTCATCAACGACTGATTTGTTACACTGGAGGATGGATAGAAGGGGTGTCTATTCAGTGGCTTCAGCATACTCTTATTTGGAAATGGCGGATGAGGGTAACAATGAGTCTTGGGAGTGGATGTGGAAGAGTGTCATCCCGGAGAAGATTGAGATGCTTCTTTGGCTCATTGGTCATGACTCGGTGGTTAGCAACTCTTTGAGGTTTCGGCGTGGTGTGGCAACTTCTCCCTTGTGTGTGGTGTGCGGACAGGTGGAGGAAGATTGGCAGCATGCCATTTTCCTATGTGCATGGGCACGTGATTTTTGGCGCTACTGCGGGATGAAGGAAACGAAGGAGGTGATTCACTTGGTGAGAGGAGAATTCACTCATTGGTTGGAGTATTGGTGGAGAAGAAAGAAGGCATGGTTCCTAGCTGTCCTTTGGACTTGCTGGAGGGAGAGAAATTGGCGGGTATTCCATGGGAAATGCCACGGCCGTGATCAGCTTTGGTGGTCGGCGAAGAGGCTTGGAGCGGAGTTGGAGGTGAAGTCGGACATGTTGGAATCGGGTGGTCAAGGGCCAAGATGGGTTGGCTGGAATGACTGCAATGGAGAGGGTTTAGTGGTCCATGTTGATGGGTGTGTTCTTAGGGAGCACCACAGATCGGGTTTTGGGGTTGTTTGTAGGAGGGGTAATGGTGATTGGATTAAAGGGGTGGGTGGCTGTCATGGCGATCGTCCGATTCTGGACGTGGAGGTGTATGCCATTCTAAAAGGATTATGCTTGGCGGATGAATGTGGAGGTGGGAATGTGATGCTTTATTGTGATTTATTAGCGGCGGTTCAGCTGGTTCGGGAGGGTGGAAGTGAGTTTCATCACTTGTGGCCGATTCTAGTTGCTATTCAGAGGATGAGGGCGAGGTTTACTAGATGTGATATTTTCCATATTCTGCGGGAGGGGAATCAGGCGGCAGATTTTTTTGGCTAAGAGGGCGGCGGCAAGGTCGGAGCAGTTTTTTACTATTTGGACATTCCTGGCGGATGGTTTGTCGACGTTTCTTGCCAGGAATATTGATGGGCGCAAGTACCTCGGAGCTAAGTCGCTTTGAGCCGATAGTTTACTTTCTTTGGATCTTTCTTTTTTCTCTTTCGCTTGCCTTCATGGCTGCTACCAAAAAAAATAAATATAGACATTGAAAACAATTAAAAACTAGAAGGTTGTTTGTTAGCATTTGAATTTTTGACCCACAACTTTTAGTAAATACGGAATTTTTTCGAGAATAATTAATATTTGGATTAAATAATATTCTTTTGCATTTAGGCTTGAGCTAGTTCAGATATTTAAATTAACATATATATCGTACTATTGAAATCAATAATTCTTAATAAGACGAACATCGCAACTCTATCCACGTGTAAGGTTACTAAGGCTACGTATGCCAAAGTTATTATTTAGAGATATAGATTAAACTTGAGTAAAATCTAACATAAGATCACAAAATATAAACAAATCAAATGAATGTGATCAAGGTGCTTCTATGAGTTCAATGAGTTGGTATCGACTTGAGATCGAAAAATTTTGAGATTTTAGAGCAACTATTTCGTATATAAAAAGTTCTGACTGAATTGCTCATCTATTTTGCTCAATATCATAGCCCGAAGTAAGTCGCCATTATATAGGGATATCAGGAAAAATGTATGATATGGTCTTTTTTCTTTAACAAAAATTAAAAATAGTCATTTATCTTTTTTTGGCCCCTATTAGTCCTCTACGTTTACACATAATATCAAAATGGCCCTTATTTTTACTAATCTTGTAATTTACATAATTATTTTCTTAATTATGTCCACAAAAGATATTTAAAATTTGACTACATATATAATAACATGAAATATTAATGAAATAATAAAATTAATTAAAAAATAATTAAATTGAAAAATTTAATAGAATAATAATATAACAATTAAATTTAAATAAAATAAAATATGTAATACAAATAATTAAAATAAATATTTAATTTTAAAATTAATATATAAATATCAAAATGGAATAATTAAAATATGAATTCAATTTAAAAATAAATTAATTAGATATCTAATAAATTCAAGAATCAAATTTACTAATGTATGTTGACTTTGTTAGATTTGTCCCCTCTTCTAATTTTAAAATATCGAACTTTTAAAATTTCTACTTATACCGAACTTGAGTTATTAATAGTTTGAATGTGCACTGAACTGCTAAAAGGCGGGTACATAACGAGTTTTTAAATTTGACTCTTGAATTTATTAGATATCTAATTAATTTATTTTTTAAATTTAAATCATATTCAATCAATCCATTTTGATAAGTATATATTAATTTTCAATTTAAACAGTTATTTTAATTAATTTATATTTAATATTTTATTTTATTTAACTTTAATTATTGAATTTAACAAGTATTATTCTATTAAAGTTTTTCAATTGAAATATTTTCTAATTAATTTTATTATCATTAATATTCAATGTTATATTGTACTACCTAGCTAAAATGTTATATGTGTAGTCAAATTTTAAACATCTCATGTGAACATAATTAAGAAAATATTTAGTTAAATTACAAGATTAGTAAGAAAAAAGACCATTTTGGATATTATGTGTAAACGTAGAGGACCAACAGGGGCGAAAAATAGATAAAGGACTATTTCAGATTTTTGAAAAAGAAAAAGGACCATATCATATGTTTTTCCTAGGGATATCATATAATCTTCATAGAAATCTCGTAAAGATATTTCAAAATACATATGATCAAATCAAGAAGTAGGTGACTGTATTAAGGGATAAATATGGGATGATGGGACAGAAGTTCCCCGCGCATCACCACCTGGGCACTAAGTTATGGAAGGCGATGGTGAGGGCCGCGGAGTTGCTTGGCGCTGGCTTTGGGGTTAAGCTGGGCAACGGTGAGTCGTCCCTCTGGTTCTCATCTTGGTGGCATGGTAAGTATCTCGGACCGCTCATGCCATTCGTAGATTATCATGATGTGAACGTTTATGTCCGTGATATTGTGGGTGTGGAGGGCTGGAATTTGGATTTTTTGTACACTTGGATTCCGGCGGATATTAGAGCGCAGATTATGGCGACTCCCGTCCCTGTCCTGGATCCCTTCACACATGATTCGATCCATTGGAGAAAGGACGGACGCGGGGAGTATACTGTGTCGTCGGTCTATGCGTTCCTGGAACAAGACGAGGGGGTGGCTGCCGGTTCATGGGAGTGGATGTGGCAAAGTGTCATTCCGGAGAAGGTTGGAATGCTCTTGTGGCTCTTGGGACATGACTCTGTCGCATCTAATGCCTTGAGGGTTAGGCGAGGCGTTGCGACGTCTCCTTTGTGTGTGGTTTGTGGGTTGGTGGTAGAGGATTGGCAACATGCACTTTTTTTATGCGCTTGGGCTCGCGAATTGTGGAAGCATTGTGGGATGGAGGATACTAGTCAAGTGGAGTTCCTGGCGGTTCATGAGTTACCCATTGGTTGGAATATTGGTTTCGGACTAGAAAAGTGTGGTTTTTGGCTGTGTTATGGACGTGTTGGAGGGAACAGAATTGGGCCATGTTCCGGGGCAAGGTTCACAGTCGGGATCAACTTTGGTGGATGGCGAAACGGCTTGCGGCTAGTCTAGAGGCGGCAGCGGCGTTGAAGCAGCCTGTTGAGAGGGGGTTGCGATGGGTTGGGTGGAATGATTGTCATGGGAGGGGGCTGGTGGTGCATGTAGACGGGTGTGTGCTTGGAGATGTTGGGAAATCGGGGTTTGGAGCCTTGTGCAGGACGGGCGTTGGTGCATGGTTGAAGGGGTGTGGTGGTTGTCATGGGAACAGGCCGATCTTGGATGTGGAGATTTTCGCCATCCTCCAGGGTCTGCGCTTGGCGGAGGAATGCGGTGGTGGGGAAGTGCTGCTCCACTGTGATTCTTTATCGGCGGTGCCTTTGGTGAGCAAGGGAGTGAATACCTTTCATCATCTCCAGCCACTTCTAGAGGCGATTAGACGAATGAGGGGGAGGTTTGGGAAGTGCGACATTGTTCACATTTACAGAGAAGGGAACCAGGCTGCGGATTTCCTGGCTAAGAGAGCAGCGTCGATGGAACAGTTCTTCACTACTTGGGCATTCCCGCCAGACGGGTTGGCGACACTTTTGGCATGAGATGTTGCTGGGCAGCGATACCTGCGGACATGAGCGGCTTTTAGATAGGATTTACTTTCTTTGGTTGTAGCTTTTTTCATTTTCTTCTTTAGCTTGCCTTTATGGCAGTTACCAAAAAAAAAAAAAATCAAGAAGTATACTCAATACAATAATTTTCTAATCTAGAGACCGAATATTTTGGTAAAATTTAGTAACCAAATAGGTTAACCATCGAAATTCGTTAGTTACTGTAGAACAGCAAATTTGATATACAAATAACTGCAAATGATTTAATTAATTCACAATTAAAATGTATATACAATTGAATTTAAAACATGAAGAACATAATCAAATGATTGTGGTTCAACTTCTATTACTCCTTTAATTCCTCCAACATTGAAGACTTGGAAGTGTATTTGATGCGCTTCGTTGCTGTAGGATCTCAAGTAGTGTATGAGTCTTGAGAGTGTGTCCCCTCCCCTTTGAGAAGTTGGTGCGTCTATTTATAGAGAAAAACATAGGAATTGTGAGCCGATCCAAGTACGTGGGCCTTTCATCTGTGCTTATTCACATGGGCATATCTTCATGAGTTAGGCTCGTTCCAAGTGTTCATTGGGTCATGTTGAATGTGATCTTTCATTTGAACTTGTCAACAATTGCCCAATACTTCCTCCGTTCTCAAATATTTCTTACGGACCCACTGCGAACTCAGTCCCATGCACATTTTGAATCAATAATAACTCAAGTTCGGTATATGTAAAAATTCTAAAAGTTTGATATTTTAAAACTACACGACGAGACGAATCTAACAAGATCCCTCTTGACTATATTTTAACTTGTATAACTATGATAAAACTTTAAATCAAAGTGCATGGGTGAATAGTGCCCCAAAACCAAATGTCTCAAACATTTGGGAACGGAGGAAGTATAAATCAATTCAACTTGATGAATCCAAGTAGCCCAAAATAACAACTATTTTAAGCACTTAATTATTTAAAATGCTTAAAATTAATATGTAAAAATACGTGTTGCATTTTCAGTGGCGAACAAAATTTACGTGTTTACAGATGCCCCCTCGAGACTTGTTTACGGAAGTGCAACATATTTGAGACGTGAACGAGTCCCGAAAACATAAATTCTTTTCTTTTGGCTGGCGGTGTTGGAAATTATTTATTTATTTATTTTTATTTTCTCAAAATAACTTTCAAAATGACTCCAGTGTCACGGTTATCAGGTCACAATTGAACTTCTCAACCATGAAATTCAAGCAATCTGGATGCATCAAAGCATAGGGTCCATCGAGTCCGAACATAGATTAAGGACCAGATGCCAGTTGGATCCATATCTTCTTTGTCGAAATATATGTGCAATCTTCTTCTCAACCATGTCTTCTTGGTTATTGAAATGATATGTGCACTCTTCCGAAGTTGGGATGTAATTTTTTTTTTTTTTTCTAGATCTTGAATTTCCAAATTTATCTTTGCTGTAGTATTATTTGATTGATCAAATCTACAGTAACTACTCTCACATTTAGTGGGTGTATTGGATTGAGACTCTACAGGATTTTTTTGGACTTTCAAAGTTGGGGTGTATTCAATCTAGATTTTAAAAAGTCTTTAAAAATCTAGATGTATTCAATTCAGATTTTAAAAAGTCTTTAAAAATCTAGAGGTATTCAACACTCTATGGATTTTAATTCTTTATAGATTTTAATGGATTCTCTTAAAAATTATAACTACACGAAATCTCTCTAAAATCAGCCAGACTCTTCATAGACTCTATACAAATCGGTCAACTCTACGTGGAGTCTATAGACTTTCTAAATCCACCGACTTTTTAAAGTTCATAAAAATCTCTCAAAATCTCAAACGAATACACCCTTAATTTTTTAATGGACCAAAACTTCACACTTGCATCAAATCTGCACGACGGATTAGGTATGCGTGTGATCTTCCATAACAAATCAATTTTCCAATGTCAACAAATCTCTGAAATTTTGCTTCCCATTTTAAGCTTTCCTGCCTTATAAATTCTCTTCGAATGAAACGACCAAGTCTGATGATATCCCAGGTCGATCACCGCTCCAGGCCGCTGTGGCGTTGCTGAGCTCGCACGAGGGAGAGGATGGCGTCGATGTGCCCACGCAAAGAAGCCACCGCTACTGTGCCGGTGCTAGAGGGAAAACCCCTGTCATGGAGCACTGCTGATGTTCGTTGTTTCACTGCCCAGTGGACGCTCGTCTTCCAAGCCGTCGCTGCTTCGCCACTATGCCATTCGCGCAAGGAAGGCCGCCGTTGGTGCCTCCGTGCTTCCACCGCTGTTGTCGCCGGATTGAATGGATGAAGAGGCGCCGCTGGAGCCGCCAGGCTTCTGGAGAGAGGGGGTGCCACCGAAGGGGAGGGACGCCGCTGCCCGTTCCGCGCCTTGCTGGAGCGTGCTTTCGGAGGGGGAGGATGCCGCCGCCGCCGCTGCCATTGCTTTTCGCTGCTGCTCCAGGCCATCGTCTGGATACACCCGCTGCCGCGTCGCCGTCCTGTTGATGAGGCTGTTGGACGGAGCGCTGCCGTCACTCATCTCCGTGGAGAAGCCGCCAATGCTGTGGAGTGCCGCCGATGTGATTTACATTCGTGATTTTGTCTGGACAAAGAATGACCTGGCTGCGTTCTTTTTAGAGGGAACAAGTCGTCTGTCACCATGCTTGATAAGTGGGGATGATTGCATTGACCTTTTCTTTGATTTGGAAAAGTGAATGGTTGCTGCTTTCACTGTTTTAATAAATAATTGAAGACACATTTTTAGCCACTGCAATTTTTTTTTTTTTTTTTATCCCGGATATTTTAAGCTCTTGCTTCTCAACTAATTTGATAATTAGAAATGAGCCCAACTTTTTCCTTCGCATTTTTTAAGGGATTTGACTACCAACTTATTTTGTGAAGGTTGGGATTTGTGACCAACTATTATAGTGTATTTTTTTTTTCTTGCTAGCTTCCTGACGCCCATTCGAGATTTTTAAGGTAATTTCATGGGTATCACGTAGCTTCAATTGGCATCGCTCTTGACTTGAAGATTCCTCAATTTGAAGATGATTTGGATGATCAACTTAGAGATGTTGCCATGATGGCGGATTATGGGAAGCATCACGAAGAAGCCCATGTCTAGATGTCTTGGTTCACCGAATGATTGTACTGGAGATGCTTGATTTCTTTTCCTTTGTAATCTCTTCATTTTTGATGATGTGCTTTCCCATGTTGTAAATGTAAAAGGAAAATGTTGAAGCAATAAAGACTACTTTTGCTTACGCCTTCAATGATTGCTTTTTAATCTTCATTCATCATTCTTGAAATACTTGTACTGCACATACTTGACCTGATCCAAGATGTTTTGAAAACACTTTTTCTTTTTTTTTTTGTATTTACGGCTGCACTTGGAATTTAGCCAAGTTGCTTACGTATCCCTTTTGGGAATCAAGCCATATCGTAGTTCGGGTGATGCATTTTATATATTTTCTTTTGCATCTTTTTTTTTTTGCTTTGCCTATTTTTTTCCTTATACTCTTGTAGGCAAAGATTAACGTGCAGTTTAAGCTCGTGCGTCAAGGAGCAATTTCCTTGAGGACTTCGCAACGATCATGTCAACCACCTTCTAAGTTGATGGCTCGTCGCATGAACTTTAGCCCATTGCCCCCATTTATCTTCTGTTGGGAGTTTGGACTTTGCTGAAGATGCGCTTGGTCTTCATGATCATGTTTTAGGCATTTTTTCTTGATGTTTTGGATCAAGGACCTCAATTTGATGATGATCCATGCGAGATATGTTTGACATGGACCATGAAGAACTGGAGGAACTTTCGGCATCCTTGAAGGTGATTTGACTCTCCAGTAATGCGTTTCCTTGCTTCAATAGGGGCTTTTGAGCTTATTCCTGTTAAAGGCATGAAATTTTGAAGAACTTCGAGAGGGGCTTTGAGCTTAATCCTCTTGAAGTCTTAGAAGACTTGAAGATTTGAAGGTTTTCGAGAGGGGCTTCGAGCTTGATCCTCGTGAAGACTTGAAGATTTTAGGCCTCCAAGGGGGGGCTTCGAGCTTCATTCTCGTGAAGGCTTGGAGGCTTGAAAATTTGAAGGACTTCGGGAGGGGTTTCGAGCTTGATCCTCATGAAGGCTTGATGACTTGGAAAGTTGAAGGACTTCGAGAGGGGCTTTGAGCTTGATCCTCATGAAGCTTGGCACTTGAAATTTTGACCGCTTCGAGATGCTTCGAGCTTGATCATCTTAAAGGATTTGGCATTTGAAGGGCTTCATGAGGGGCCTTTGAGCTTTTTCCTCTTGAAGTTGTTTAAATATTCAATGAGGCACTTGCATTGAATTTTCCTTTAATTCTGGTTCGAAGTCTCCAATTCAATGAAGTTCAATTGATGCAAGACTCAATTCTATATCATGAGCATGGATAGCCAATTCTTCAAATGTTTGAGGCTGAATACCTTGCAGAATGTACAAGAGATCCCAATGCATGCCTTGAATGCACATCTCTATCGCCGATGCTTCAGATAGGTGGTCTTTGCAATTGAGGCTTAGACTTCTCCAACAGTTGATGAAGTCGATGACCGGTTCACCTTGTGATTGACACGCGTTTGTGAGTTCCATCATGCTAACGGTGCCCCTTGTGCTGTAGAACAGGTTTAGGAACTCCAGCTCAAGTTGCCCCCTACTGTCAATACTTCTGGGCTCCAAGTCGGTGTACCAGTCAAATGCATTCCCTTTGAGAGATCGTACGAATTGTTTGACGAGTTGATCATCGTATGTCCCTGAATCGTTGCAAGTTTCCACGAAGTGGGCAATGTGTTGCTTGGGATTTCCTCTGCCGTCAAATTTTTGAAACTTGGGCGGTTGGTAGCCGATTCATGGCAACAATTCGAACGGTGTAGGGCTTGGAGTACATCAAAGATGATCTTGAGCTAGCCGGGACATCTAGTTCCGACGATGAGTTCCTTCATCTGGTCCACGTGGATGAAACCTTCAGGAGTAGCTTGGGCATCAACATCTACTGTTTCCTTTTCCAAGATGCCTTGTTGGGATGTCTCCAAGTCGTCATGGATTTCTTTCGGTTGATTGCTGACTTGATCTCCATTGCAACTCTCAAGCATATGCATGATTCTATCCAACCGAGCGTCTCGAATTTCTATGCGTTTGACCAGCATTCTAACGATCTTCATCAAGTTTGCAATTTTTTCTTCCAAAGTGGTTGCGTCCGCCATCATCACAGCTACGTGGGGGAGACTTGAAGTATATTTTTGATCTTCCCGTAGGCTGGAAGGAAACAAAGTCAATCTTGAATCTACAGAGCGTTGTGGAAGAAATAGATCAAACTCCTTCATGACTGCAATATCTTCGATGGTGCTCTTCGTGTTCCTCGTAGTGATGTTGGGATTAGCAGCAACAGATGCGGAGGGGTTGTTCTTGGAGATGTTTTGAATGATCTTCAGAGCCGTAGATTATCTTCAACTTTTTGTTGGAGGAGATGAAAGGTAGAAGTGTCCCACTGGGCGTGCCAAAATCTGTAGAACAGAAAATTTGATAGACAAATAACTGCAAATAATTTTATAAATTCACAATTAAAATGTCTATACAATTGAATTTAAAACATGAAGAACATAATCAAATGATTGTGGTTCAACTTCTATTGCTCCTTTGATTCCTCCAACATTGAAGACTTGGAAGTGTATTTGATACTTCCTCTCTGGCTCTTTGGGATTTCTGCAGCACTTCGTTGCTGTAGGATCTCAAGTGTATGAGTCTTGATAGTGTGTGTGTCTCTCCTTCCCTTTGAGAAGTGGGTGCGTCTATTTGTAGAGGAAAACATAGGAATTTTGGGCCGATTTTGATGGGCCGATCCAAGTACGTGGGCCTTTCATCTGGGCTTGTTCACATGAGCTTATCTTCATGAGTTGGGCTCGTTCTAAGTGTTCATTCAATCATGTTTAATGTGGATCTTTCATTTGGACTTGTCCACAATGGCCCAATATAAATCCATTCGACTTGATGAATCCAAGTAGCCCAAAATAACAACTATTTTAAGCACTTTATTTATTTAAAATGCTTAAAATTAATATTTAAAAACACGTTGTCGCATTTTTTGTGGCAAACAAAATTATGTGTTTATAGCTACCACAATTTTAGCGACCGAAATTCATTAGTTACTAGAATTTTAACTATAAAATTCACAAATTTTCTATTAGAGACTAGATTTGATGCAAAATAAAGATGTCACAAAACATGCATGGTTGTTCAACTGGCAACCCTACATATGGTATTTATATTATCATATGGTATATTTTTCGTCTTTTTTCCCACGTGGGTGTGTTTTACATAACTAGTTGTAATTAAGAAGTGTAGGTGCAAGCTGGAACTGTTCGGAGCTGTAAATTTTGATGATGCTCCCTCCGTTCTTGTTCGAGTGTAACGTTTTAACATTTCTTTTACTGTTCATTGTACCATGTTCATTGTACCACTTTGACTTCTATTTTTGTCATAGTTATACGAATAAAAATATAGTCAAGTGAGATCTTGTTAGATTCGTCTCATCTTGTAGTTTTTAAATATCAAAGTTTTAGAATTTTTAGTTGCACCGAATTTGAGTTATGAATTATTTAAGATGTGTTTTGGCATACGTGCAAATGAGAAACGTTACACTTAATAAAAATAGAGGAAATATTTTTTTAGAAGTAGTTGTAGTTTTTCAAATAACTAAAAAAATAATTAAATTGAAAATAGCTTACAAAAGCTTACGGGAGTGGCTTTGTTCTCGGGAATTTGGCGGCTGATGCGTCCGGTGTTTGGTTCCCCATATTCTAATTTGGCTTTTATTTCCTTTGTTGCTTTATTTTTTCGTTGTATTTTCCCCCTTTTTTCCGGCTTCGGCTACAAAAAAATAAAAAAAAGCTTTTGGAAGTTAGGGATGGGAACTTGACCCAGTGGTCATTTTCCATGACTTCTAACCACATGGTTGGGGGTTCGATTCCAACCCGGCTCTATATCCCTTCCCTTTATTACCCTTTGTAATTTGTGTGGTTTGGATTTTCACACATCTTTGTCGACAAATGAGTGTCAATTTTTACCTAAAAAATATTTTCGGAGTTTTCGATATTTACTTTCCAATTTAATTAAAATTTCTAATTGTTTTGAAAATTACAGATACTTCTTAAAAACACTTTATATCAAATTAAAAACTTCTATCCATATTAAAATCTACAACTCCCAACATTTTCAACTCTCTACCGCTGTCCCAGTTCGCAACTACAGTTAGTCATGCATAACACAACTACTTCTGTCTCCAGTGCTTCGAATTCACAGTTACAATCTTTAAGCTAGTGTAAAGAATGAGATACTTATTTTGATAGAAAAATTAAAAGTTCTCCAAAGTTCTGAAAAACTGTGTTTAGAACAAATACTCAATGGACGAATGGATTCCAACTGTTAATTTTAATTTGTCACAAGACTAATTTGACTGAATAGTAGAATTAAGATTTTAATCTACTTAAAATAAATTATTGTATGTCAACATGAACTATGGTCCATGGATGGTTGCATGTAATTAATTTAAAGGTGCTGCAGATTCAAAAATATTGGAGTATTTTGTTTTTGTTTTTGTTTTTGTTTTTGTTTTTTTTTTTAATTACTCCTCCTCTTCTTCTTCTTTAGTTCGTATTTTTCAACGCTAATCTGGTGTAAAGTAAGGCAACACACCCTCGTATGAGTTGTAGAAATCGCAATTAGTATTTTTACAATTCTTGAGAGAGTCATTAATCTAGAAAGATCCTTACTTTTCAATTAGTTCCGTCGCAAATTTGAAATTGTGCTATTCTAGAAAACAATTCATATATCTTTGTGAAAAGAAGAAGAAACTGGAATTGAATTGCAATTGAAGGAATTACAAAAGTACAGGAATTGAAGTACAAGAATTGAACAAATGCTGTAAGAAAGCAGAAAATTGAATTGAAAGCTTAAAGGAATGAAAAATACAAAAAACTGTAAATGAAAGCAGTTAAAAATCGAAAGAAAGAAAAAAAAAATGTAAGGCGTCTCTTTGAGAGTTGTGTTTCAGGTCCCGATGTTAGAGGCCGACTTCACTATTTATAGATGTCCCACATGCCAAGCTTAAAAACTCCTCATGATGCCACGCTTCAACCGTCATTGACTGCTCCAGGGAACCGTCCTTCATCATCCACCTTATTTTTTTTACGTCGATAATTCCTAGGCTGCATTATGGATTGGGATCAAATGTTTGTTGCCCCCTCGCACAATTTATCTAACTAGGATTTTTAAAACAAATATGCAAGTTCAAAATAAGCCTGCCCTGTCTTTTTCTTTTTTTTTTTTTTTTTTTTTCCTTTCTTCTTCCTTTTTCCTCACATCGGTGTCGGAAGTCGTTTCACGTAGGGCCGCCGTTTTCACACTGCTAACCGCCGTAATCGCCTCAGCTGTCATCGCCCTAGCTCGTCCGCTATCCTCCAGCACTTAGCCGCCGCTAAAGCACCACCAGCCGCCACCAGACGCACCTCAGCCGCCGTTGAGCCTCAGCCACCACCCCGGTGCCTTTGGCCAACGCAGCCTATCCTCAGCCGCCGCTTGGAGCCTTCAGTCGCCATTGCATGCTCCGGGCCATCATTCAACAGCCACCGTTGACATGAAGCAGCCGCCGTTCAGAAACTGAGCCGTCGGTTGCCCGTCGTGAGTGAGCAGCCGCCCGCATTACCTGCTCTGCCGCCTGGTCTGTAATACCCGAGACTTTTACAACATAAAATAAATAAAATAAATAAAATAAATAAATTAAATAAATAAATAAAAAAACAAATAATAACAAAATATAAATATAATAAATGAATAGACATAATACATAGACAAGGAAATGAGAAATGGAATTTAATTTAAGAAGGAATTAAATTTCCAATACTCGTAAAGCCAAAGATAAAATTAATCAAATAAATTGTGCAAGTGTACCCGACACTAATGGACTCGAGAATTCGAGAACAATATTAAATCTAGACCCGAGTAAGAATTAAGATAGGAACTAGGAGCCCGAAAATATCCCGGAAATCCGAATCCGAGAACATAGAGGGATAGAAGTCCGAAATAGAGGAGGAAATGCCCGACGGATCGCACGACCCGCCCGGACCGAATTCTAGGCGTGGGCCGCGCGGTCTTTCCACAAACGGCGCGCCGAGACCGCGCCACTCGACAGATTCGCCGGTTGCGAGATTCACTCGCCCGAATCCGGATTTTCTGACTTCGGTTGAACTCCTTTCGGCTCAAGACTCACCAAGGACCGACCTTGGACGTCCCTAGGTCGTGCCTATCTATAATAACACCTCTTGGCAGCCCCGGACACTTTTCAAAACATCCATACTCTCTATACGTTCGAAAACCCTAATCCCGGAGTCGTCGGAGGCACGAAACCAAGGCGCGGACAGTCGTGGACGAATTCGGAAGATCTCCAACGCCGTGGTAAGTTCCGATCCGAACCTTGTTCCATATGAGATTCGAAAACGAATCCTAACTTCATTCTTTTTCTTCCCTATACCCCGAATCGGATCTAGAACGAAGAACCCGACGAACGGAGAAGATAAACGGTGGACTGGAAGCCACACCTCCGAATCGATGATCCCGGACGCCCAAAGATCTGTAAGTTAATCTTACTATGATTTTGGGAGGATTTAAAATACACTTGATCTAACGATTTAAACCAAGAACGTAAAATCTGTCATAACGAAATCTTTAACGGCGCAACATTTTTGCTTGATTTTTCTGAACCCTGAAATCTGTTTAAACGAGAAAACTTAAAACACGAAAAACGTTCTAAGACATTAATCTAGCTACTGTAAAAATTTCAAAATTTTCCGTTATGATTTGATATCTGAATTCGTTCTCAAACCGAACTGCTTTGAATTTGAATCTTGAAATCTGGACAGAACTTAGTTCGAACTTGATGACATTTTTGACATTAGATCTAGACCGATTTGGAACTTTAGCCGAACATAAAAGTTGTAGATATATGTCTTAGATATCTCTCTGTAAAAGTTCATCAAATTTGGAGTTAGTTTGCTATGATAGATCTTGAAATCTTGAAACTGGCGTTAGAATTTCCGGACAGATTATCATCCTGTTAAAGATTGACGTTTTTCACTTACTTTCGTACCTCGGTTCAAAAAACTTAAAACATGAAACTTGTTCATCTATGTGTTTTGGAGTCACTGGTCAAATTTCAGAATTTTTGGATTTAAACTCAATTTTTAATGAATTTTGAAGTAAACTGTGGTTGACCGAGTCAAATCTTGAAATCTTGTTGAAACGGTGAAACTAGCCTTTAAGGTTTAAACGAGTAGAAGACTCTTTGAAATAAATACATGAAATCTGAAATTTAGGAAATCCCATTACAAACTTGATCTTTTAAAATTAGGGGGTGAGTGCTCTGCAGGGTGCCCTCCTAACGATTCACCTCGTGTCTTTATGGACGATGGTGACCCGCGCGAAATTTTGAGATATGTTGCCAAAACGGCATGAGATATATGGCCTACACTCTCATGAATATCCATATGGGTTTCCCGAGGCTCCGGAGTAGTACTGAGTATGGCAGATACGGCTGCGGCCGCCGGCTTCCGGCTAAACTTGACGAGATTGCGATGCAATCGTGAAATACCTGAAATACTAAATCTTGGGAGTAATGGGGATAGTCAAATATTTATTTATTGTCCTTTTAAATTATTAAATGCTTTATTTAAATTAATTATGGCTTTTATTTAAATTATGTTAAATGTATTATTAGTACCATGAATTAATTATGCAAATTGGTTAAATAATTAAATTGGATTATTTATGATTTATTATCATGCTTTTATTTAAATATTAATTAATGGCTTTGAAACCCCACGATCATGTCTGTATTAACTTACTCAGCAAGTTGTGCTGACCAAACCATTTTATTTCCTTTTTCCTTACAGAGTATGTGGATTGAGCATGAGCACTGTATGCATGGGGGAAATATTTTGGGAACTTATTATTTTAATATCTTGCATTAGACTATAGTACAAACGGGTCTGTTTAACCCGTGTTTTGGCCATGTTGGCTCTATTTACATTTTCCGCTGCAATACTTATACTTAGATACTATTATTCCGCTGCATTATAACATTTATTTTGAATTTATATTGAATGGGTTACTTGAATGGTTTTTAAATATTTTAAATACTGCAATACCTAGCATTGCATCTCTTTAGTAAGCTCGGAGAAACCGTGTCTTACTAGGGAGGTGTGGCGGTGATATCCCGACCTGAGTGACAAAAAACCGGAGTGTTACAAGTTGGTATCAGAGCCCGGATATTTTTAAACTATTATTTTTAAACCATTATTATTTTTAAAATATTATTTTTAAATTATTTTTAAACTACTAGATTATTATTTTTAAACCATTAGTATTTATATTACTAATATAGAAGCCCAAAATTATTATTTTACTTTCCTAGCCCAAAATTATTTTTAGCCCAAACTATAATTATTTTGACCCAATATAGAGGTCCAAGGATTTTAAATATTATTTTAAATTTTTAAGCATTATTTCCATGGAAATGAATTTTTATTTTAAAACCCATGGAAAAAAATATATATATAGTGCATGAACTTTTTTTTGGGTGGGGGGGGGGGGGAATCATCATTTGCATGTGTATACTGCATTGCCTGAACTTAGAGAACCTAGAAGCGTGATACATTCTAACTTAGATCTTTTGCTTGCGCTAGATGGCTAGTCAAGATATGATGAACTTGATGATCAAAATGATGAACGCTCACCTTGATTCCCAACAAACCATACAACAAATGAAAAATCGTATAGCTCACTTGGAGGCAAATCTGCACCAAATGAGAGACTTAAGGGAGGCTGACCTCCAACACTTCCTGAACTTGAGAGCTGCTGATCAAGGTCGCATAAAAGACTTAGAAACTCAAGTGCAAAAACTCACTGAACGGGGCGATGCGATGATAGATAGAATCAAGGATCTAGGGACGGACCTGCTTGACCTCACCGATATAGTAGTACCATATAGCCCTGTGGAAGACCATTTGATGGTAGCACGAAGCCCAACACCCGCATTTGAGAGCCCATCAGGCCTTATCCGTGGACGCTACGGAACCCTTGGACTCTGGCCTCACATGGTCCGCCCGTCGCCAAACCCAAGCCCAAACCTAAGCCCCGTGGAGAACCATCTGGAGGAACCACCAGAACCAGCTCCGAAAGCCGTCGATCCACCATCCCCAGTGTTTCATGGACCTTTGGGCACCGGCCAAGTCTCTGATGAGGATGATCCTAGGAAGACCCCACTACTCTGCTAGAGGACGCGGAGATCTTCTAGATACTTTGTCTTAGATAGTACATTTATTTTGCGCATCCCATTACTTGTATTAAATTTCTTTTAAGGAATATAATGCAAGTTGATTTTTTTTTGAAATCCTTCAGCCCTAAATAATCGGAAAAAAAAACGGACCGGAATGGTTCCACCACATTTTCTCTAAACGATAACAGTCAAACCAAATAACTAAGCAAAGATACAACGGAAGCGTAAACTACTAAACATAATCAGCAAGATCATCGTTATACAGTCTCATAGAAAACAACCGAATAAAACACTACTACTACGAGCCAAAAGGGGAAATGCAGAGACAAAGGATCACTGGTCGGGAGGCGGGAACTGACGACGCATATACTCGTCCATCTGACGCATGTAGGCATACATGTCGGTCATGGTGGCCTGCTGCTCCAGCTGTCTCGTAGTGATCGTATCCATGCGAGCCTGGTATAGATCCATCCTGGCATCCAAAGCATCATAACGAGCTTGCCCGGCTGCGAACCCAGCGTCCATACGAGCGAACCCATCATCTATACTAAGCTGCATACCCTGCATCATCTGAAGTATCAGCGGCATCTCCGGACCCTGCTGGGGAACCACGGGAGGTGGAGGTGGCTGCTCAGAAGGAACAACTAGAATCAAACCATCACTGTTGGGCTCCGGGCGAAGGACAGCCGGAGGAGCCCCATGTCGCAAGGCACTGCGTCGAGCAGCGTAGGTAGGGATACGGTAGTAGTCGCCGGCGGCTAACTCATAAGGAATTCGTCTCTGGTGCCGTACGGATCCCCTGAGCCCCGCACATACCACAAATAAGGTGAACATGAGTAATCACCCTACTCCCTCGTCCTCGGCGCATACCCCTCAGATTGTCTACGATACAAGCCCCAACATTCACCCTACCGCCTCGGGCGATAAAGCAAATGGTCTCATAGACATGATCTAAGACGATATGGCTCCGGGTAATCAGCCGGACGCGGCCTAACCATATCTGAGTAAGCTCGCGCCACGGAGAGTCCATTGTCGCCAATCGCAGCTCGTGATCGTGCTTGAGCCGAGGTGCCACCTCAGTGCACAAAACGCCCTACGCAGGCAGGAGTATACGATCCTCAGGCTGTGGCCGGAATACGCCGTCGTCAGGAAGACCGAAGTAGACGTTGATTGCCCGAGCACTGAAATCTAAGTAGCGACCCCGAACCCAGACTCGAGATAAGTCGCTGTTCTCCCCAAGAACGCCAATGTTGGCGATGACCTCTATAGATAAATAACCGGAAGCAATGCCCTCGGGATGGCGCGCGAGTCCAGTCCACCGAAGATGGTCCAAAACTGCACTAACCCTGTCATCGTCCACATGACGAGGATACATGCCTCTCTCCGGAACATAAGCCCTGTTCCGACGAAGCTCGTCAAAATAGAACTCCTGAGAGGCCATCGTCGCAAACCGATACCTATCGTGTCGACGAGGACGCACCTCATCAGGAAGACCCCTGAGTCACGGGCCCCGCTGCTCCTCGTCCTCCTCAGACTCACTGTCATCAGTATCCGGCATCACCGGAGCAGCAGTACTAGGGCCAGCTGCGTCACGCCGAGTGGCTCATCTCTTGGCCCCTGGAAGAACCATGAGAGACGCCCAGACAACCCATAAGAAAAGCAGCATCCTGCAAATACCCAACCAATACCAAATATAAGGTTAAATCCTACAGAACGATTGTACCAAGTATAGGACAGAAAAACGCGAGAACATGAAGTGTAGGCTCTAACACGAGCAATACAAGAGGATAACCAAACAAAGAATATGTCCAAACAAATTCCAAAACTCCTTGGGACATTTAGTCGAACACGTTATGTGCGCAATTAACCAAATTCAAAAGTTACTTACAAACACATGGGAATCATCCCCAAATTGAAACGATTGCTTAGGCAACAACTCATCATCATAATGTGGCACAAAATAACACAATGAACTCATTCTCATGGCCGCAATACCAATACAAATCGGGAATTTCATATTCTTCCTAAAACCAAGAATCTAGTAAAAATTTCCCAAAACTAGGTATACATTGTTGCACAAATACTTCCTAAACAACGAAAATAGCGTCAAGTATCACATAAACTCGCTAATTCGCACGAATTAAGTCTAGAAATCATAAATCCCCAATTCTAACACATAAATCCTAATCTTGAGATCCGTCCAAAAATCAAGTGATTCAAAGCATAACAGTAGTAGATATATACCTTGCAAAGCAAAATCGGACTCGGAAACGGGAGAATTCGAGAACGGGAAAGCGAATTTGAGAGCAAATTGGAAGTGATCTCGAAGGTGGGAAGGGGTGAAATGGCTCGCGCGGGGCGCGAGCCCCTTTTTCTCGAACTGCCGTGGCCGCGCGATCCCCGCGCGCCGCCGCGCGGACACCGCGCGGGCCTCGAAAAAGATTTTTTTTATTATTATTTTTTTCCATTATGCTACACAATCAACGACATGGCAAATTTTTCAAATGCAATTTTTGGTTGAAGGAAGTAGCATTTCTTGGACACATAGTATCCGCTGATGGAGTTTCAGTGGATCCGGCAAAAGTTTCTGCCGTAACTGAATGGGCAACCCCAAAGAGCCCAACTGAGATAAGGAGTTTCCTTGGATTAGCCGGGTATTATAGACGGTTCGTGAAGGATTTTTCGAAAATCGCACGACCTTTGACCCAGCTACTGAAGAAGGGAGTAAAATACGTGTGGACAGATGCGTGTGAGATTGTGTTTCAAGAGCTGAAGAAACGACTCACAACCACACCCGTATTGATACTACCATCAGAGGATGGTGACTTCGAAGTTTACAGTGATGCTTCGAAGGAAGGTTTAGGTTGTGTCTTGATGCAAGACTCGATAGCCGTTGCATATGCATCACGCCAACTGAAACCTCACAAGGAAAATTATCCGACACACGACCTGGAGTTGGCAGCGGTCGTTTTCGCTCTAAAGATATGGAGACATTATCTTTATGGGCGAAAGTGTCGAATGTTCACCGACCACAAGAGCTTGAAATATATATTCACTCAGAAGGAGTTGAATTTGAGACAGCGAAGGTGGTTGGAACTTATTAAAGATTATGATTTGGAGATATCCTACCATGAGGGGAAGGCAAATGTGGTAGCTGGTGCCCTAAGCCGGAAAACCAAACACGTGACAAACTCGTTGGTAATTCCGCCGGCATTGTACATGGAGTTGACAAGATTGGATTTGGAACTTGTGCATCCGGGCACAGTGAGTGACACAATCAATGCCATGATCGTAGAAACTCCAATATTGGACGAAATTCGACTCCCTCAACCGGGCGACGCGAAGTTGGAGAGAATAAAGGAGTATATTGCCGAAGGGAAGGCAATATGATTTGCTGTCCATCAGGATGGAAGCATTCGCTTCAAAGGGAGATGGTGTGTGCCTCAAAAGTGTGTCGAGTTGAAGCAAAGGTTGATGAATGAAGGTCACAATATACCATACTCAGTGCATCCCGGAGGTGACAAGCTTTACAAGGACCTGAAGAAGATCTACTGGTGGCCGGGAATGAAAAAGGAAGTGGCAGACTTCGTGGCAAAATGCCTCACCTGCCAAAGAGTTAAGGCAGTGAGACATAAACCTTTAGGACTGATGCAACCACTAGAGATTTCAAGTTGGAAGTGGGATAGCATCTCAATGGACTTTGTCTCAGGATTGCCCCGATCACCTAAAGGTATGAACAAGATTTGGGTGATTGTGGATAGGCTAACGAAGACGGCCATATTTATACCGATGAAGGACACGTGGACTATGGACCAATTGGCCCGAGCCTACATTGATAATGTGGTACGACGACATGGAGTACCACATGACATCATTTCTGACAGAGACAGTAGATTTGTCTCTCATTTTTGGACGGAGTTACAAAAAGCTCTCGGTACTCAAATCAAAATGAGCACCGCATTCCACCCAATGACGGATGGACAAACCGAGAGAACAATCCAAACACTAGAAGACATGCTAAGAGCATGTGTGTTGGAGTTCAAAGGAAATTGGGAAGCTCATTTACCCTTAATTGAGTTCTCCTATAACAATAGCTACCATGCTAGCATTGGCATGGCACCTTTCGAGGCGTTGTATGGACGAAAGTGCCGAAGCCCATTGAGCTGGGAAGAAAACGATAAGTCTGTGGTAGTGGGATCACAACTTGTCGAAGAAATGGCTCAACAGATAAAGGTGATTCAAGGGAAAATGAAAGCCGCCCAAGACCGTCAGAAGGGTTATGCTAACGTGAGACGACGAGACCTAGGATTTCAAGTGGGAGATAGGGTCATGCTAAAGATATCATCCATGAAGGGGGTGATGCGCTTTGGCAAATGAGGAAAGTTGAGTCCTCGATACATAGGACCTTAGAGATTCTAGAACGAGTCGGAAATTTGGCTTACCGACTGGCTTTACCGCCACAATTAGATCGAGTTCATAATGTCTTTCATGTCTCACAACTAAAGAAATATGTGCCAGACCCGACACATGTACTTCAACCGGAAGTAATCGAACTCGATGAGGATCTGACTTATGAAGAAGTCCCAGTGCGAATTATAGACACTAAGGAGCGAGTAACGAGGAATAAAACTGTCAAGATGGTCAAGGTTCTTTGGTCGAACCATGAAAGCGAGACAGCAACATGGGAGTTAGAACCGGACATGAGGGAACGCTATCCGACACTGTTCCAAACTGACACCGACACAGTTATGGGGACTTAACTGCAATCTTAAGGGGGAGAGGATGTAATACGCGGTGTCACATCCGTATTATACCATGCATTTCCGTACATTTTTGTAACCAAACAAATTCAAGTTGTTTTGAACTACGTTATGGCTTGATCCCTTCACAGGGTACGTAGGCAGCTTAGAAGTTTTAATTCTAAGTTCAGTCACAAAATAATAAAACAAACAAAAGGATTCGTTCCTAACACGAGAAAAGCCGAAACATAACTTCGAGGACGAAGTTGATTCTTAAGGAGGGTAGACTGTAATACCTGAGAATTTTGCAACATAAAATAAATAAAATAAATAAATAAACAACAAACAATAACAAAATATAAATATAATAAATGAATAAACATAATACATAGACAAGGAAATGAGAAATATAATTTAATTTAAGAAGGAATTAAATTTCCAATACTCGTAAAGCCAAAGATAAAATTAATCAAATAAATTGTGCAAGTATACCCGACACTAATGGACTCGAGAATTCGAGGCCAATATTAAATCTAGACCCGAGTAAGAATTAAGATAGGAACTAGGAGCCTGAAAATATCCCGGAAATCCGAGTCCGAGAACATAGAGGGATAGAAGTCCGAAAGAGAGGAGGAAATGCCCGACGGATCGCACGATCCGCCCGGACCGAAGTCTAGGCGTGGGCCACGCGGTGGCCGCACGGTCTTTCTACAAACGGCGCGCCGAGACCGCGCCACTCGACAGATTCGCCGGTTGCGAGATTCACTCGCCCGAATCCAGATTTTCTGACTTCGGTTGAACTCCTTTCGGCTCAAGACTCACCAAGGCCGACCTTGGATGTCCCTAGGTCGTCCCTATCTATAAATAACACCTCTTGGCAGCCCCGGACACTTTTCAAAACATCCATACTCTCTATACGTTCGAAAACCCTAATCCCGGAGTCGTCGGAGGCACAAAACCAAGGCACGGACAGTCGTGGACGAATTCGGAAGATCTCCAACGTCGTGGTAAGTTCCGATCCGATCCTTGTTCCATATGCGATTCGAAAACGAATCCTAAATTCATTCTTTTTCTTCCCTACACCCCGAATCGGATCTAGAACGAAGAACCCGACGAACGGAGAAGATAAACAGTGGACTGGAAGCCACGCCTCCGAATCGATGATCCAGGATGCCCAAAGATCTGTAAGTGAATCTTACTATGGTTTTGGGAGGATTTAAAATACACTTGATCTAACGATTTAAACCAAGAACGTAAAATCTGTCAAAACAAAATCTTTAACGGCGCAGCATTTTTGCTTGATTTTTCCAAACCTTTAAACCTGTTCAAACAAAAAAACTTAAAACACAAAAAACATTCCTAAGACATTATTCTAGCTACTGTAAAAATTTCATAATTTTTCGTTATGATTGGTATCTGAATTCGTTCTCAAACCGAACTACTTTGAATTTGAATCTTGAAATCTGGACAGAACTTAGTTCGAACTTGATGACATTTTTGACATTTGATCTAGACCGATTTGGAACTTTAGCCGAACATGAAAGTTGTAGATATATGTCTTAGGTATCTCTCTATAAAAGTGCATGAAATTTGGAGTTAGTTTGCTATGGTAGATCTTGAAATCTTGAAACTGGTGTTAGAATTTTCGGACAGATTATCATCCTGTTAAAGATTGACGTTTTTCACTTACTTCCGTACCTCGGATCGAAAAACTTAAAACATGAAACTTGTTCATCTATGTGTTTTCGAGTTACTGGTCAAATTTCAGAATTTTTGGAGTTAAACTCGATTTTTAATGAATTTTGAAGTAAACTGTGGTTGACCGAGTCAAATCTTGAAATCTTGTTGAAACGGTGAAACTAGCCTTTAAGGTTTAAACGAGTAGAAGACTCTTTGAAATAAATACATGAAATCTGAAATTTAGGAAATCCCCTTACAAACTTGATCTTTTAAAATTAGGGGGTGAGTGCTCTGCAGGGTGCCCTCCTAACGATTCACTTCGTGCCTTTATGGACGATGGTGACCGCGCAAAATTTTGAGATATGTTGCCAAAACGGCATGAGATATATGGCCTACACTCTCGTGAATATCCATATGGGTTTCCCAAGGCTCCGGAGTGGTACTGGGTATGGCAGATACGGCTGCGGCCGCCGGCTTCCGGCTAAACTTGACGAGATTGCGATGCAATCGTAAAATACCTGAAATACTAAATCTTGGGAGTAATGGGGATAGTCAAATATTTGTTTATTGTCCTTTTAAATTATTAAATGCTTTATTTAAATTAATTATGGCTTTTATTTAAATTATGCTAAATGTATTATTAGTGCCATGAATTAATTTTGCAAATTGGTTAGATAATTAAATTGGATTATTTATGATTTATTATCATGCTTTTATTTAAATATTAATTAATGGCTTTGATACCCCACAATCATGTCTGTATTAACTTACTCAGCAAGTTGTGCTGACCAAACCATTTTATTTCCTTTTTCCTTACAGAGTATGTGGATTGAGCATGAGCACGATATGCATGGGGGAAATATTTTGGGAACTTATTGTTTTAATATCTTGCGTTAGACTATAGTACAAACGGGTCTGTTTAACCCGTGTTTTGGCCATGTTGGCCCTATTTACATTTTCCGCTGCAATACTTATACTTAGATACTATTATTCCGCTGCATTATAACATTTATTTTGAATTTATATTGAATGGGCTACTTGAATGGTTTTTAAATGTTTTAAATACTGCAATACCTAGCCTTGCATCTCTTTAGTAAGCTCGGAGAAACCGTGTCTTACTAGGGAGGTGTGGCGGTGACATCCCGACCTGGGTGAACAAAAACCGGGGTGTTACATGGTCTTATTTCCCGAGTTTCTTCCGCCAGGCCGCCATCACCTAGCTGCCGCAATGATCTCTCTCAGCCGCCCATCTCCTGGTCGCCCATCTCAACAGCCGTCTTGGAGCTCTTCATTGCAGCCCACGCCGTTCTTTGCCTCGGTCTTACAACCGCCCTCACCTACCACCTCGGAGCACCCTTTGGTTGCCACCGTCAGCTTCCCGGACGCCATGGCTTGCCGCCTATCTGCGTAGCCGCCACTGATCTCTGCCGGGCGACCCTTCATTCAACTTCCGGAGCTCAAACTCGCAGCGCCCTGAATTCTTGCCGCCGTTGTCAGCATGGTTCGCCGTCTCGGCCGAGACGGTCGAGATCTCGCCGAGTCGTAACTGGAACGGCAGGTGCCTTTCCGAGAACGATACCCGGTTCAATTTTTAACTCATTTTCGCGATATCGCCGAGAAATCGCCCGGTACGCCGAGATATTCGAGATATCGCCGAGATTTCACCGATATCACTGAGATTTCGCCGATATTTCATTTAAATATTTTTTGCTGCAAAATGCAATGACCCGATATTTATCCGATACGCCGTGACGATACAACGCGACCGATGTGGAACTACGGCGACCGCGACGTGACCGGTTCCCACGATGGCGAACCATGGTTGTCAGCGTCTCCCTTCGGCATCTTCGCTTGTCGCCTGCCGAGTCTCTGCTGCTACCACCTAGCAGCCGCCCGGAGTATCGCCGTGACCTGTTGCCATCTGCAAGCTTGCCGCCCGGGGAACCTGGTATAAGACAACTTCTTGATGACTTTGTATGAGATGGCGATTCTCAAACACAACTACGGGTTGTCTTCTCCCAATAGCAGTCGTATGGTTGCTCATTTCTACTTTGTAAAATAATCACTCAAAAAAGATACTCTATAATCTCTTTCAACTAAACCTAGGAATGCAGGGACAATAGGCTGTTGAATTTTGAATTGAAATTGAAAATGCAGAAAAACTCAGCAGAGGAGGTTATTATTATTATTAATTTTTTATTTTTTATTTTTTATTTATTTAGGATTTTGGTCTCCGTTAATCTGCCACCAGCTATCCGGCCTCAAGTCCGCCGTTGATGGTGTTCCTGGGTTCTTTCCACCAAGGGTCACTACAACAATCGCCGCCTTGGTTCGTCTTCCTCTTTATCGGTTTCATTTCCTTGAAATGAGTCTCGTATGTAGGCCGACACTTCTCATCTCATTCCTCAAGGAACTTTTCCAAGTGGGTCGCTCTTTCGGCCAGCTGGGCAAGATCAATGGAGTCCTGCACAATTAAATGTTCCTTTGATTTTGGCAGCTTATTTGCCACCGCAATGTTGGTTATTTCCCTATCAGGGACATGCATCTGCATTGACCCTTAAGTCTTTGTAATCTATTAATATATGTACTTGCCGATTCATCGGCAAATTGCTTAGCATGAGTTAAATCTACTAAACTGACCTGTGTAATGGAGTGTAGAACCTATCGTGGAAGGCTATCTCCAGATCGGTCCAATTCAGAATAGAGTTAGGCCGCAATGATGTGTACGAAGCGAAGGCAGGTCCAGTGAGGGATGTACTGAACAACCTTAGCTTTAGCCAATCGTTGGCCGCCATTTCACCGCATTGTGCTGTCAATCTGCCCACGTGTTCTACTATGGACTTGTCTTCGTCTCCATAGAAGGTAGAGAACTCAGGCATTTTAAACCCTCTAGGGTAAGGCTGCATGGTGTCCACCCAGTCTGGATAGGGTTTCCTGTATGTGGGCCGCTCCATCGGCCTCAGCTAGATTCTAAAGTGTTGTTGCATCATATCAACTAACTGTTCATGTGACACCGCTGGTGCCTTCGTAGGAGGCATGGTAGCTGTGGGTGGTGTGGCAGGTGCCATAACCATCCCCTCTGGTTGTGGCGGCTGCCCCCCTAGTGTTGGCGGCGTCCAACTAAGGTTAGGTACGGGCGCTGGTACTGGTGAGTAGTTGGCACATAAGGTGTGATTGGAACGCTTGACATAGGAGGTGCCACTTGACGTGGTGATATGCCAAGCCCACCAGAGGCCGCTGGACAGCCTGATGAAACACTGGAGGCCATCAAACAGCCTGGTGATGCATAAATCGGAACTGGAGGTGCTGCGTACCCAAAATTCGGTAGACTAAGTAATGCTTTTTTGGCATTTTTTTTTTGTATGATCCTTCTTTGGTTGTACTTGTTCATTAAATTTGTGGTTTCTTATTCACCAAAACTATGTTTGCCAGTTCCTTTCTCTCAATAATTTTCATGTCTTAGCTTCCAATAAGCAGTCCAAAAGGGAAAACGGTTCACTAGATTTCCATTTTCAATTCTTTCAGTCGAAGGAATCAAAGGACAATAGCCAGAGCTATGAATTGAAGTCTTGCGATCAAAGGACAATAACGAGGGTATATGCTAGGCGGGATTTTGTAATTCATGTTTTGTTCTCTCCAGATTATGCCTAAAGTTGAGCATGGAATGTGAAAACATTTGATCGTCTCAAAGTTCTTCTGTCATTCTATTGTCCATCATCCTTACAACATTCGTTATTTTGTAATCTCCAAGAGAGTAAAAATATATTTAAATATATTACCTATTGTTTCTACATTCCCACCCATTGGGCGGGTAATACTAGTCCTATCACATTATCTTACCCTTGAAGTTGATCAATTTCTTTAAAAGAAGTATCAGATTTTGGGGCTGTTGTTTTCTACGTTTAAATAACCTTATCAGCTTGCTCGCAAATGTTGTTTAAGATTTATTAGGGAAGCTTGTTCTCGCCTTCAAATAGAAGCACGTAGCATCCTAGGTTCAGAGCCGTCTAATTATTTTCAGTAGCACTGTTCTATAATAAAAATAAGGCCCTCATACTATTTAAAAAAGTTATATTTTTTAAAATTTATTTATTAAAACTCCAGAAATCCCCTACCTATACTCGATCACAAAACTCCAGAAATCCGTCGACAACTATGCATAATTGAAGTTCAATTACACAACGTAGAAACTAGACAACAAATACGAAGTAATAATAGAATGAAATCATAAGTGCACAAGAGCAATAACCTATCTACCTAAGCCAACAAGTTTTTCACTATCTAAACAAAGCACGCTGAACTCCAGTCCTCAATAGATGCTATATCCTCTGCATGAAGAAATGGCTTTTCATGCTGTCGGAGGATTTCTAGAATATTTTTCTGTCCTGCCCAGAAGCATAAATGCTTCGTGGACGCTCTTCTCTCGTTTCTCTATGGCACTGTTGCGGCAAAGCTTCATTATAACTCGTTCTAGGTTGGTAAGACTGGCTGCCAATATATCAGCAATCATGCTGGATATTCTCTCGAACATTGCCTCATCGGAATGCTGCACTTTTTCACCTTGGAATGACAGCAGAATTGTGCTAGCAATACGGTACACAGAATTAGCTGGTACCTGGTATGACTTCAGTCGGCCAGTTAAGAGGACTCTCGGCTGGGAAATCATCCACATCTTATTTGAACCCCAAAACGGTCCTTTCCGCATTGGCAGCTACTTGTTGCAATACCAACTTGGAAGTTTTGCATCTTGAAGATATTGTTCTTAGATCAATCCCTTGCCATTTCTTGTATACGACGACCCCTGTCCAAGCCACATCCGCTGCTTCTCGCACATTTAAAAGTCTTCCATTCATATCAAGGGTTTCATCGATGAGCATTACGAGTAATAGGCCTTCTCCAACGCCACTTACTAACTCGATAGTCTTGTGACCTTCGATATTTGGAATTGAGATGGCAATGGCGGAAAGCATCACCAAGGGTAGAGCTCAGCAACTTGGAAGTTCTTGAGGATGCAGAGCCCGAACTTGATTGCTATCGAATTCTCTGACACCCTTGAAGTTCTGGAATTTATCTAAGAGAAGAATCAACTTTTGGGGCTTCTGTTTTCTGCCTGTTTCGATGAGCTTATCAGCTTTCTGGCAAATGTTCTTCAAGATCCATTTCGGAAGCCTTCCCTCACCTTCAAGTACCAGCACGTAACGCTCGAGATCCAGTTCCATATCAGATCCAACATGAGAATCAGTGGTAGTTGCTTTGGACAAACACTTGGACCACAATGTCATGATTATATTGAAGCATAAGAAAATTGGAGTAGCTAGTAAAGTTGAAATGAAATGAACTAACTTGCTAAAACTCACAATACAAGCTTGAAATCCAATACAGAAAGTAAGCGCACACCATTTGATGCTACGGAAATACCGCCTGTAGTTGTGGTTATAATCAGCATTTGAACTGGAGAAGCTATCTCTCAAGTACACTAATGTCTGGATCCAGTACTTCTCGATCTTGAACACGTTTTTTAAGGTGGAAAGGCCAGGGATGTCTGCTTGGAAACTAATAGAAATAAACCATCTCAGTGTAGGTGCAATGGTGCCCAATGCCAATCCTATCAGCTGAACATATGAGATCCATATGGTGGAGTCTCCATATACACTTCGAAACATTTTGAATATCCACAGGCGCCCAGAGAATAGCCATCGGATATATGAATGATCAATCACGATGAGAGGTACCAAATTTATAGCACCGGAAATGGTGGATAGAACAGAGCGTGCTATCACAAACTGAGGGTTGCTGGTTTCTGCCATCAACAAATATTTCTTCATCTCCCAAACCAACCGTGTGTTGATTTGGGAGGCACAGCAACCCTCTGCTTCACTCGCTCTTCTTCTGTCAATGCCAATGCGTACATCTCCTTATATTTTGATTCCAACCTCCTTTTGCTGCTTGGAAGCATGATTGCTAAAGAAACAAATATGGCAAGCAAAAGAAGCATCAAAATGGTAGGATACAAATTATAAGCCGCACTATATACTTCTACAGCACGGTTCACTTAAATGACATGAATCCACATATTGGCAGAAATTGAGATTACCAAAAGCCCAAGGGCAACGGAATTCATCAAGATCGCTTTATTGCTCATCAAACCTAAAGATGACACAAAATTACACATTGCCATTGACATGAAGAATATGCTATTATGCTTTGCGAACCCATCTGATGTGTCAAGCAGCATATCTGTATAGAGATCCATGGGGAGCTTCATTGCCGCAGCTAATAAGGTCAAGGAAGTGGCATTTAGAGAGAAGTAGTTGGATGGGAACCACCACTTTTTGGTTCGGAAACCATTGAAGAGATCGAGTGCTATTGCAAGAGTGCAGGCTGTACATGCCAATCAGCGGCATGAACTCATCAAGTTTCGTACACAAACATTCTCACAACTAGCCATGGGTGGTGTGGTGTGGTGTGGTGTACACAGTACACTTTACATTACCATACTCAGTGCAATATATAGGACTTGCATATAATTCTTTTGAAGAACCCTTGTATTTGTAGAAATGTGGGGAGTTCAAAAACATCAAGAAGCTTCGGCCGGCCGCCTCCTCAAATAGTGCCAAAACTATATTTATATATCCACTTGTATTTGTTTACTACAAGGTAGGTGTTCATCAACATAAGAAAAATGGTGGTGGTCTGTCCGAGTTGCCCATGTGAACTTGAGACAATAATGTGTCATGTAGCTCCTACGCATATTTTTGGAATAAAGATCATAATGTCTTTCTAGTATTCATTAGTAGCAGTGCAGAATTTAACAATGTCCATCCATGCTGAACCTTTTAAAAAATCCCTGATAAACTAGATTAATAGGAGTATATACTATACTGTCAGAATAGATAAGTATGAACAAAGGCATCTATGTTCAACATGCGTGGAAAACTTCATCGAATAAATTAAAGTTAAGGAGAAATAAATTATCTAATCTGGCTGCAATTAATTATTATCTTTTTATAGAGTTATAGGAATATGCGCTTATTTAATTCCTCATCTGTCTCACTAAAATAATACTACTAGTGTATTTTTCAGCATTCACCTAACATCCAATCACTCATTATTCCTGCAAATGGTAGCCCCGTATTTTGTGGGATGCGTTTCGGTTATTAATACCTTTTTTTTCATTCGATCATTGCTCAATATAATATTATATGCATTACATGTGTATGATACTATTATATATACTAGTACTACCCGGTACATGTATACATTGTACAGTAACACGGTAATGCTTATGCAAATGTATACATTGTCGAACAATTTTTATATTTGACTGTACATTGTACAGATAATGCTTATTGTTCTTATGCAAATGAACACAGTTTGTACAGTAATGCTTATCGTTCTCAGAACAATGTAGAACACAGTAATGCTTATGCAAATGTATACATTGTACACATATTTTCTACTCACGGTTATAATAAAATACATATGCAAATGAAAGTACATGAAATTACACTTGCACACGATAATTGATTATTGATATTGATTCAATCTAAAGCCTTGAGAACTTAGAATTTTTAAAAAGATGTAGATATTTCCAAATTAAATTAGAAAAATATAAGAAAATACTCTTGTGAATGAATCCATTGATAAATTAAAATTTAGAAATGATTATGTGAAAAATATTATTGAATGTACCCTAGTCAAGTGAGATTTTAAAGTGCACTATGCTTTTAATTATATATACTTACTCCAATTTTTAATAGTGAGAAATGATTGATCTTTGTTATCATTTATTATCCAACTTTGACTTATGTTTATATAACATCTATAAAAGAGAAAATATAGTCAAGTGGGAACTCGTTGGATTCATCTCATCTTATAGTTTTAACATATCAAACTTTCAGAATTTTTACTTGTACACATTTTGAGTTATTAAGCGTTAATAATATATATTGGATTGCGTGCAGAAAATGAATATTGAGGAAATTGGAAGATTACTGTTCATAACAGGATTTTTGTGAGAGAGAATTGATAGGTTACTGTTCATAAGGGGTATTGTTTTATATATTACTAGTACTTCCCCGCCCAATGGGCGGAAATTATGGACAATCTGAATAAAATTATACAACTTAACAAATAAAATTAACAATTTTATTATGTCAATTACATTCTCCAACCTCCTTAAACTATTTTAGTATTATATGAGTACGTCTACACATTGTATAGAAATCGACCAACATATGTCATTACCAATATTTATATATTACAATTTAGTATCTACAAAAATACTTATACTACAAACAATAGTTGAATGGACAAAAAAATGAAAAAGCAAAGATAAAAATATTTTTACTCATGACTATAACGTTATATATTGACAAAGAAAGTACGTAAAATCGTATTGTACTCGATAATTAATTATTGATATTGATTCACACCCTAAAGCGTTGAGATATTAGAAATATTAGAAATTTCATAAGGATATAGGTATTTCCAAATTAAATTAAAAAAATATAAGAAATATTCTTGTAAATGAATCCATTGGTAAACTAAAATGATTATAGTTTCATGAACTTATTGTCGTATTGCAATTTATTTAATTTAGTTAATTTATTTGATACAAATATTTGATATTCATTAATAAATATAATATCAATATATAAAGACATTAATAATTTACAATATAGTCTTTAACTATAATTTCAATTAATAGAGTATTGTTTAAGAATAATAACAAATATTGAAATTATATTTAAAGAATAAATATAATATCAACCCATAAAGTTATTGTTACATCCTTTATTTGGTAGTATTTTTTATCTATAATAATTAATGAAATTAAATTATCTAATGTGAATTTCGCACGAATTTAGTTCTCCTATATTTTGAAAGTGTATTATGTTTTTTTTTAATTCTTTCATTTTTATAGTGAAAAGTGATTGATTTTTGCTACTGTTTATTATTCAACTATCAAATCATAAATTTTTTTGTTACATCTTTTATTTGGTAGTATTATTTTATCTATAATAATATGAACTAAATTATCTAACGTGAATTTTACTCAAATTTTGTTCTTCTATATTTTGAAAGTGCACTATGTTTTTTTTTTTTTAATAATTCTTCATTTATATAGTGAAAATGAATTGACTTTTGTTATTGTTTATTATTGAACTTTGACTAATGTTTATACAACATCCTTAATAACATATAAAGTAATAACATTCTACACACACACTTTCCCGCCTCTTTTATTTTCCCCACCCAAACAATTTTTTATTACTTTCTCTTTCACCCACTAAAACAACCACTTTCAACATAAAAAAAAGAAGAATGACATGGAAATGGTCCTCCCTATTATAAATATGTTCCCACCTACCTGCATTCCACTCAAATCCGGCTCTCATCTTCCTCAATATCATTCATTCATTCTTTCTTTTTCTTTTTCTTTGTTTTTTTTAAAATTATTTTTTGTAGGTTTCTCCATTATTGCTCGGTAATTCCTCCTCCTTTGCACACACTTTCTTCATTATCGGCCATGTTATTTTTTTAGGGAAGCACTCAACCATGTTATTTGATTTTATTCTTTATTTTTTGTTTTTATTTTGCAGGTTCCTCTATATTATTTGATTAAGCAGGTCTACCTTCTTGACTATGAAATATATGTGTATTTGGGTGGAATGATTTTGTTGTAGGTTCATCCGCCGCCGCCAACACAATCGATTGCCTCCCTCCGCCGCTAAAGATCTATGTTATTGCCGTGCGTAATTTTGTTCTTCTGGTAAACCCTAACTCATTAATGCGCAACCATCGCCTTTCATAGTTTAGCAAATATGGTCGATTCTTTGACAGAGGAATATATTGCTCAGTTCTACAAAGCTTTCTGCTTCAATGACATAGGTTTCTTAATCCGCATTTCTACCTTCTTCATTTGGGTATCTTCGTTTGTTTTTTGGTCTGTCCATTTTTCATTTTTGTGTTATTTCTTATTTGGTAATTTCTGATTTTTTTGCAATTCATCGGATCGGAGAAAGTGGACTGTTCGTCGTCCGCCTTGATAGTGTAACACCCCCATTTTTCCTAAAGGTACAGCGGAAGCAAAGTGCGGGAAGAATGGGCCGATGTTACCGCCACGTATTCCGGGCCGTCCGAAATACGCTAAGGCTAGCAGGCATACTTGCATAAAATCAGAGTTTAATGTATATGCTAACCACTTTCCGGACAAGTTAACATATAATGTTCACATAAGCTTATAATACTGTAACAAGTATAAAATAAGCTTAATAAAATTTGTGCAGTTTACACAACCAACACGGAGGAATATATTCCTCAAATGTGCGCAACGGTAATAATGGAATAAATCAATGGAAATTTTAATTTAACAAAAAAAAATAAATTATTACCTCGCATTTAAAAATAATATGGTAAAAACATGAAACGCGTTGTTTAAACCGGTAGGTCACAATAATTGCACAAGTGGGATTAAACCCAAATAATTTCTCCATGCTAAAAAAAAAATCTATGCCAAGTAATAATTATTTATCCTATTGGGGATTTTAAAATATACATTCTTAAAATAATAATAATATCCCAAACCGTGCCCGTGCAAAAGATGCTCTACCGAACCTTGCAGATCTCATATCCTGAAAGGAAATTGTGAAAAATGTAGAGTCAGCGAAAACAATCGCTGAGTAAGTAAACCCTTACTCCCGGAGGAGGTCGAGTTGCAGAAATAATTAAAAATGACATTTATGGAATAAGGCATGCTTAAACGAGGATAATTTATACATATACGAAATATTATTCTATATCCCGGGAACATATAATATAGCAATATGCGTTACCGAGAAATAATTATCTCAGCCACCGTGATGTGCAGGTTCCCCGCCGTAGGGCCCAATTCGCACATACACTCAAGGGTGTGGGGGAGGTAAGAAATTTCCTCAAATCCACTGTGAGATAAGGTAATGGCATCGGGCTGAATAATCCCAGTGGTCCCCGTGTGGCTAAAATATGCACAACAAACGCGGGAGTTGGGCAGCAGCGACCCACACACAGTCCCACCCCCGTAACAATGCGCGCTCAAAAATCAGTAGGATTTTGAGAAATGGTTGCAACAATTATTAAGCACAGTTAAAATGGCATACCAATATTCCAAAAGCAGTAGGGAGCAATAAGCATAAATTTAAAATATAAATGCGGTATTGAAATTTATGCTCAAGCTAAAATAAAATTGGGCTTACTCCAAAGAGTAAAAATCCACTTACAGTTACCGTGGCGAAATGGGTATGACACACGCACCGGCTACGAGCAGATACTCCTTTTACAGCTATTTGGCTAGTAAACATTTTAACATTAATTTAGTATAATATAATAGTATTTTAGAATAAATAATAACTATACATTTTTTTTTCAATTCTATTAATTCTTACCGGATAATTTCTGAAATCTTCCTACTGCTCTCAAAATGGCAGAACTAAAATGTCCTAATAGCTAACCTTACAGGATGGAAAAGAAGAAGAAGAAAATAAAAAAAATAAAATAGTTGGAAATGAAATATCAATACTGAAAAGTTGGGAAGGTGGAGGTGAACTGATTAAAGGGTTTGGGGATAGTCTTTTATAGACAAAGTCTTCCTCATTAATACAAAAAAAACAACTAGTAGCCCCACTACCCTACCTATGTCTACCTCTCCCTTCCCCATCCTCCACCATTTTTTTTTTTCTTTAGCCCATGCCCACATTAAATCTGTCCACACCCGGCGATGGAGACAACGGCAATGGCGACCGGTTACCGACGATGGAGACAGCGGCGATGGCGACTGGTTGCCGACAATGGCTCTCTTCTTCTCTATCTCTTTTCCTCTCTTTTTCTTTGTTTTGTGGTTTTGATTAATATTTGGATTGGAAAAAAAAAAAAGATGGGGATGGTGACTTGGTAGCCACCACAGCAGCGGCAGGAACCGACACCCGCGAGCGGCGGCGACGGCGACGGTCAGGCGGCAGCGGCAGCGGCGTTGGCTCCCTCTCTCACTCTCGGATCTCTATCTCTCTTTCTATTCTTCTTTTTTTTTTATTTTGATTGTGGTTTGTTGTTGGGGATTGAGGAGGAGTATCGGTGGTGGTGGTGGTTTGGTGTCGGCAGCCGCGGGTGGTGGTGGCGATGCGGCGGCCGTGGCTGTGGTGGTTGCGGGTGGTGGCTCGGAGGAGGGAGATGGAGAGGTGGCGGATGGTGGTGTTGGCCGGAAAAGAGAGGAGGATGATGGCTCGGTGGTGGAGATTGGTGGAGGCGCTGTCGGCGTGAGGTGGAGGAGGCAGTGGTTGGAAGATGGTGGTGGCGACGCGGCTGCTGGGCGGCGGTGGTGGCGCGGCGAGCTCGGCGGCAGTGGGTTGGTGATGGCGCCGCCGGAATAGATGCCGGAGATGGAGACTGGTGGCGCGGACAGTGGTGGAGGCATGTGGAGTCGTGGTGATTGGTTTCCGGAGATGGAAGTTGAAGTCCGGTGGAGGTAGTGGGTGGCCGGCGACTCGCCGGCGGCGAGGGCGGCGCCGGAAAGGCGGCTAGGCAGAAATAAAAATTTTAGGGTTAGGGTTTCCATTTGGTTAGGGAGTGGGCTTGGGTTGGTTGGGTTGGGCTCACTCAAATTCTTATTTTGCTTATTGGACTATTAAATTAATTGGCCCAACTCCTAATAATAGACTCAATTAACTAGTTAATTTAGATTATGGACTTAATAATTCTTAACACTTAAAATTTAAACTTACGGACTTAATGGAAGCAAAGTGTATTTATTAATTTGACACCAATAATCAAATAATTAAAGGCTTCGAATCCTTAATTTGGGATAATTGGTACTTAAGTAGTACTTAAATAGTTAGACAAAATATAATTTTTCAACACTTGAATGGATTAATATTTTAATCCATATCTAATAATATTAATCCGACATTTATAAATTTATGGTACCATCGGACTTATACCAATTAATTATGTAGATACTACATAATTAATAGATTATTTAAATCCATTAAGTTAATATTATCATTATTAGAAAGAGCTTTTAAATATATATTTATTTTACTACTATTATTTTCAGAATCTTGTTACTATTATTAGTCAAGATTGTATCAAAAGAAAAATAAAATAATGACAAGCCTTTATCAATATTTAACATTATATATAATATAGTTAAATATAATAAATAAATTATCCAATCAAAGCCATGATTCACGTATCCAAGATATACACTACAAATAAAATTGGTGGCTAATATAGTGTTCACACTTAGAATTTAGAAGACATTTTATTTTAGAATCTTTAAATGTCACTATTTGAAATTTAGGATTTTATGCAAAATTTTATGGGGTGTTATAGTCTTCCCTCCTTAAAATAAGGCTTCGTCCTCGAAGCCACACAATGTGGTCATGAAAAAAAATTCGCATTATAATAAGTAGTTCAATACACTAATATATTCCCTTACATGGTACACCGAGTTATTCTTGGTCTTCAAATCTCTTTGAACAATTCGGGGTTCTAGTCGGTTAAATAAGGTTTCGGGTTCAAGCCTGTGTATGTAAATATCTGTTTTGGGAGAGACGTTCTTCATTGTCTATGGAGATCCTCGATGTATTAGTCTTTTAGGTCCAATATAGCTTGGAGATACTTGGTTATAAAAAAAAAAGAAAAGACACTACTTTAGAGTACACTACTTTTAAGAAAAGAAAGCTAGAAAAAAAGAAAAGACACTACTTTAGATTACACTGCTTTAGAGTACTCGGTCTTCATTGCTATTTATTTTTATAAGAGACACTACTTTTTTAAGAAAAGAAAGCTAGAAGAAAAGTATTATGTCAAAAGGCAATTCAAGCATTATGTGTGTCTATATGTGTGTATATTACTTTAGAGTACGTTTCTTGCGATGCATGGTTTGTACTATTATTGTTATTTTTTTTTTGTAGACATATATTAGATAAAATTGCAAACTTCTAGAAACATAAACTGACATAATATATATATATATATATATTTTTTACGCTGTTTGAAAAAAAATTCTAAATATAAATAAACACCTATAAAGCAAAGATTTTCTGCTCGTGCCTATATGCATATGTGTGTGTTCCCATCCCAAAATATTAAAAAAAAATAGTACTTGGCATATTTTATATATATTCAAAATAGTTTCGTGCAAAAATTTGAACAATTTAATTGCACTATTATTACTATTTATTTATTTATTATTCTTTTTTTTTTTTTGAGAAAGAGTTTTATTCATGAACTCATACATGTACATAGGAAAACATCACTGCTTGAAAGCCACACCCAACTAGAAAACAACCAGCTAGCAGATAACACTTCTGTTCATACCACCCCACAAAGCTCATTTATTCTACCGACAGTCCAAAAGAAAACAGCAACCAACAAGAATAAAACAACCAACCCATAGACTTGTTGCCACTATCTCCACTTTTTCAAAGATGCCATTCAAATTTAAATAATGTTTCAAAGATGTTGCCACTATCTCCACTTTTTCAAAGATGCCATTAAATCCGGGCATCATTTTTTTCAAAGTAACCATCAATTAATTTTTTTTATATATATTTTTTTTATTTATTATTATAATTTTTTTTTAAAAAAAAGGGCTCTGATACCAACTTGTAACACCCCGGTTTTGGTAACCCAGGCCGGGATGCCACCGCCACACCTCCCTAGCAAGACACGGTTTCTCCGAGCTCACTAAAGAGATGCAAGGCTATGGTTTTTTCAGAATTTAAAACATTCAAACAGCCCATTCATAAATAATTTAAAAATAATACATCAAAGTTGCAGCGGAAATATAAATTGTGCAGCGGAAATAAAGTATAAGGGCCGACATGGCCAAAACACGGGTTAAACAGTCCCGTTCATGCAAGTCGTAATTAAATGCAGGGATTTAAAATAGATATTTCCCCTAATGTTCCCATGTATGCATATGACGATGCATAATCTTCATACTCTGTAAGAAAAAGGAGATAAATGGTTTGGGTCAGCAAAAACGCTCTGAGTAAGTTAACACATAGCATGATTTAGGGGTTTCAAAGCCTTTAATTAAAATTTAATAAAAACATTTCTTGTAGGTAATACACAATTTAAGTTAATCATCCACTAATAAATAAATGGCATGATTTAAAATAAAGATTTCCACGTGATCATAATTCGACTTGCATAGTAAAATGATTTGCAAGGCATAAATAAATAAATACTTAAAAATATTAAATCTCTTATTTTCCCGTTACGTAACCACTTCTCAATATTTTTCGTTTCTTTTATAGTTCACCATTCACCAGGGATCTTATGACCGCAATCCTCATAATCAATATTTCACTAGGGCTCTTATGTCCGCTAGTCGTACGCTTGGGCTCTTATGTCCACAAGCCTCATAAATAACATTTCACTAGGGCTCTTATGTCCGCTAGTCGTACGCTTGGGCTCTTATGTCCACAAGCCTCATAAATAACCATTCGCCAGGGCTCATAAATAACCGTATGGTCAATATTGATAATATCAAACTTGGTCACAAATCCCCAATGTTTCAAAAGAATTCTTTTAAAGAAAATGTTTTTATTTGGTGTAACGGGATTTTTCAAAAGTATAGATATATCGTATTTCAACGTCTCGACCGTTTGTTTCGAAATTTCAAAATCTCTTTGATTTAAAAGTCATTTGGCGTCACAGTTTGCGCCTTTTCAGTTTAAAAATCCATTTCTTAGGCGATTGATCTGAAATTTTCACAGTAACTCAAAAACATCCCAATGAACAAGTTTCGTGTTTTAAGGTTTCCGGAAAAACGATGGGAAGCATGTCAAAAATCAAGTTTTCTACAGAAACAAAAAGCTGTCAGGATTCAGGTTTGACAACGTTAAAAGATTCGACTTTTTATCATATCAAATGGACTCCAAAAATTCTGAAATTTCATATGCGCATACTAGACATGATTATATACAACTTTTATTTAGATCATGAAGATTAGTTCGGACTAGAAATGATAGGAATAAGCTCCTCAAGATCGGTTATGAAATCTGTCATCTTTCGAAAACTCTTAAAAACGCAGAATATGTCCGACATGATTTGGGGTATCAAAACTCGATGAAAATCTCTGAAATTTTTACACAATATAGCTTAAGATCTTAGGATCAAAATCTTAGTTTTGAGTTTTCAGGTTTGAACACTCGAAGTAAGAGTTTTGCTCGTCAAGTTTGATTATGAAATCTGTCAAGGTTCGTGAATTTGGTTCTAACGCAGATCGGATCGGCTCAGATTCGGAGGCCCAAATCTCAACGAAAAATTCTAAAAACTTACAGTAATATTCCAAACTCATAGATCTACAATTCTTATGTTCAACTCCAATTCTAGATCGGTCTAGATCTAAGGTAAAAATCACCGTCAAGTTCGAACGAAAATTCTGTCAAGGATTCTAAGATCCAGATTTGATGCTGTTCGGTTTTGGGTCGGATCAGGTTTCAAAACAATATGAAAAATTATGAAATTTTTACAGTAGCTAGATTAATGTCTTAGGAACACTTTTTATGTTTTGGGTTTTTCCGTTTGAGCAGTTTTAGGGGTTCGAAAAATTCATACGAAAACGCTGCGCCGGGGGTCTTTCTTGTTGACAGATTTTAGAGTTTCTAAATCTCTATGTTTGGTTGCATTTTAAGTCACCCAAAACCATAGTAAGGTTAACTTACAGTGGGGATAATGTCTAGGAGATCACGGGGTCATCCGGAATCCACGGGATGTCACGAACGAATCTCTTCCACCCGATTTATTCTTCCCTTGGCTCCGATTTGTGTTTGAATATGAAGATTCGTAAGTTAGGATGATGGTTATGATCTTAAAACCATAAGGAAACTTGATTAACATCTTACCAACAATCCAAAGCTTGCAATCCTTGATCTACACACTTCCTCGGTCGGATTTGGTTGCCGGAAATTCGCCGGAAAGTCGCCGGAAGAGTGTTTTGGCTTTGGGAGAGTTTTGGGAGAGTTTTGGAGGAAACTTTGGGTGTTGATGACTGAAATGGGGTGTTAGGGACATCTAATAACGTCCAAAATGTGCCTCCCCCGTGATCAAGCAAGATTCCCGCGTTGGGACCAAAGAATATGGCAAGAAAGTCGCCAAAACGCGACAAAGGGCTGCTGTCCCGACTCCCACGCGGTGGTGGCACGGTTTCTTGCAAGAAACCGCGCGGAGAGCGCGCCAAACTCGCCTGGACTTCGGTCCGGGCGGGGTCGTGCGATCCGTCGGGCTTTTTCTCCTCTCTTTCGGACTTCTATCCTCCTACGTTTTCGGGCTCGATTTTTCGGGTCATTCTCGGGTCATAAATTCTTATCTTAAGTTTATCTTGACTCAAATGAATTTCATGTTTGAGATCTTAAGTCCGTCGGTCTCGGGTTCGTCGGCTTCCAATTCGTCGTCTTTTGATTCCCGTGCAATAACTTGTATCATTAAATTTCTTCCGACTTTACGGGCTCTTGGAATTAAAATTCTTTTCCTTCTTGAATTTAATTCCAATTATTTTGACTCAATTCATGGAATGTCTTCGGGCTTCCTTTCCCTCTTTTATTCCATTTTGAATTTAAATCTATCGGCGTTTCATTTCCGAGCAATAATTTATTGTGATAAATTATTTTCTTCTTCTCGGAGATGTTTCGACATTGATCGGAATAAATTTTATTCCTTTGGACGATGATAAAAATATGGGGTATTACAGTCTACCCCCCTTAAGAATCAACTTCGTCCTCGAAGTTGTGTTTCGGCTTTTCTCGCGCTAAGAGTTAGGGTCCTTTTGTTTACTTGGGATACAAACTATTCGGGTTTCGAAAATAAATGCTTATGCATTCTTACGGGGTATTACATCCTCCCCCCCTTAAGATTTCAGTTATGTCCCCATAACTGCCTATGTATTATTCACAACCAGGTTCGGGTATCATCGCATATGATCCTTCCTCAGTTTTCTTCTAGGTGCCATTTTAGAAGTACGCGAAGATGAGTTTCTAAGTGATCAAGATTTATGACTAAGGCAACGTTAGTCTTAAGTTAGTGCTTCTAAGCCAAGACTCAAGGTCATGTCGAGTTCTAAGGTAGGAGTGTTTCTTATCACCGATAATTCACATAAAAAGAGTTAGTGCCAATATTTATGTATGCATATGCATATGTGATCTCCCCCCAAAAAAAAAAAAAAAATTTATGCATGCATTTATTTATCCATGGGTTTTAAAAATAAATTTATTCCATGGATAGGTTAAAATAAGGATAAAAGGTTTGGGCCACTATATTGGGCCGAAAGAAATAAATTATTTGGGCTTTAAATAAAAACAAGGCTATTGGGCCAAAATAATTTCTTGGGCTTCAAAAAAAATTTTGGGCTAAAAATTTGGGCTTTAACTTCAAAATAATAATTGGGCTCTTTGAAATATACTACTAGTTTAGAAATGATAACTTTAAAAATAATAATACTTGAAAATAATAGTTTAAAAATATTCCGGGCTCTTTAAAATAGTAGTTTTAAAATATTCCGGGCTCTGATACCAATCTGTAACACCCCGGTTTTTCCTAAAGGTACAGCGGAAGCAAAGTGCGGGAAGAATGGGCCGATGTTACCGCCACGTATTCCGGGCCGTCCGAAATACGCTAAGGCTAGCAGGCATACTTGCATAAAATCAGAGTTTAATGTATATGCTAACCACTTTCCGGACAAGTTAACATATAATGTTCACATAAGCTTATAATACTGTAACAAGTATAAAATAAGCTTAATAAAATTTGTGCAGTTTACACAACCAACACGGAGGAATATATTCCTCAAATGTGCGCAACGGTAATAATGGAATAAATCAATGGAAATTTTAATTTAACAAAAAAAAAATTATTACCTCGCATTTAAAAATAATATGGTAAAAACATGAAACGCGTTGTTTAAACCGGTAGGTCACAATAATTGCACAAGTGGGATTAAACCCAAATAATTTCTCCATGCTAAAAAAAAAAATCTATGCCAAGTAATAATTATTTATCCTATTGGGGATTTTAAAATATACATTCTTAAAATAATAATAATATCCCAAACCGTGCCCGTGCAAAAGATGCTCTACCGAACCTTGCAGATCTCATATCCTGAAAGGAAATTGTGAAAAATGTAGAGTCAGCGAAAACAATCGCTGAGTAAGTAAACCCTTACTCCCGGAGGAGGTCGAGTTGCAGAAATAATTAAAAATGACATTTATGGAATAAGGCATGCTTAAACGAGGATAATTTATACATATACGAAATATTATTCTATATCCCGGGAACAGATAATATAGCAATATGCGTTACCGAGAAATAATTATCTCAGCCACCGTGATGTGCAGGTTCCCCGCCGTAGGGCCCAATTCGCACATACACTCAAGGGTGTGGGGAGGTAAGAAATTTCCTCAAATCCACTGTGAGATAAGGTAATGGCATCGGGCTGAATAATCCCAGTGGTCCCCGTGTGGCTAAAATATGCACAACAAACGCGGGAGTTGGGCAGCAGCGACCCACACACAGTCCCACCCCCGTAACAATGCGCGCTTAAAAATCAGTAGGATTTTGAGAAATGGTTGCAACAATTATTAAGCACAGTTAAAATGGCATACCAATATTCCAAAAGCAGTAGGGAGCAATAAGCATAAATTTAAAATATAAATGCGGTATTGAAATTTATGCTCAAGCTAAAATAAAATTGGGCTTACTCCAAAGAGTAAAAATCCACTTACAGTTACCGTGGCGAAATGGGTATGACACACGCACCGGCTACGAGCAGATACTCCTTTTACAGCTATTTGGCTAGTAAACATTTTAACATTAATTTAGTATAATATAATAGTATTTTAGAATAAATAATAACTATACATTTTTTTTTCAATTCTATTAATTCTTACCGGATAATTTCTGAAATCTTCCTACTGCTCTCAAAATGGCAGAACTAAAATGTCCTAATAGCTAACCTTACAGGATGGAAAAGAAGAAGAAGAAAATAAAAAAAATAAAATAGTTGGAAATGAAATATCAATACTGAAAAGTTGGGAAGGTGGAGGTGAACTGATTAAAGGGTTTGGGGATAGTCTTTTATAGACAAAGTCTTCCTCATTAATACAAAAAAAACAACTAGTAGCCCCACTACCCTACCTATGTCTACCTCTCCCTTCCCCATCCTCCACCATTTTTTTTTTCTTTAGCCCATGCCCACATTAAATCTGTCCACACCCGGCGATGGAGACAACGGCAATGGCGACCGGTTACCGACGATGGAGACAGCGGCGATGGCGACTGGTTGCCGACAATGGCTCTCTTCTTCTCTATCTCTTTTCCTCTCTTTTTCTTTGTTTTGTGGTTTTGATTAATATTTGGATTGGAAAAAAAAAAAAAGATGGGGATGGTGACTTGGTGGCCACCACAGCAGCGGCAGGAACCGACGGCCGCGAGCGGCGGCGACGGCGGCGGTCAGGCGGCAGCGGCAGCGGCGTTGGCTCCCTCTCTCACTCTCGGATCTCTATCTCTCTTTCTATTCTTCTTTTTTTTTTTTTTATTTTGATTGTGGTTTGTTGTTGGGGATTGAGGAGGAGTATCGGTGGTGGTGGTGGTTTGGTGTCGACAGCCGCGGGTGGTGGTGGCGATGCGGCGGCCGTGGCTGTGGTGGTTGCGGGTGGTGGCTCGGAGGAGGGAGATGGAGAGGTGGCGGATGGTGGTGTTGGCCGGAAAAGAGAGGAGGATGATGGCTCGGTGGTGGAGATTGGTGGAGGCGCTGTCGGCGTGAGGTGGAGGAGGCAGTGGTTGGAAGATGGTGGTGGCGACGCGGCTGCTGGGCGGCGGTGGTGGCGCGGCGAGCTCGGCGGCAGTGGGTTGGTGATGGCGCCGCTAGAATAGATGCCGGAGATGGAGACTGGTGGCGCGAACAGTGGTGGAGGCATGTGGAGTCGTGGTGATTGGTTTCCGGAGATGGAAGTTGAAGTCCGGTGGAGGTAGTGGGTGGCCGGCGACTCGCCGGCGGCGAGGGCGGCGCCGGAAAGGCGGCTAGGCAGAAATAAAAATTTTAGGGTTAGGGTTTCCATTTGGTTAGGGAGTGGGCTTGGGTTGGTTGGGTTGGGCTCACTCAAATTCTTATTTTGCTTATTGGACTATTAAATTAATTGGCCCAACTCCTAATAATAGACTCAATTAACTAGTTAATTTAGATTATGGACTTAATAATTCTTAACACTTAAAATTTAAACTTACGGACTTAATGGAAGCAAAGTGTATTTATTAATTTGGCACCAATAATCAAATAATTAAAGGCTCCGAATCCTTAATTTGGGATAATTGGTACTTAAGTAGTACTTAAATAGTTAGACAAAATATAATTTTTCAACACTTGAATGGATTAATATTTTAATCCATATCTAATAATATTAATCCGAAATTTATAAATTTATGGTACCATCGGACTTATACCAATTAATTATGTAGATACTACATAATTAATAGATTATTTAAATCCATTAAGTTAATATTATCATTATTAGAAAGAGCTTTTAAATATATATTTATTTTACTACTATTATTTTCATAATCTTGTTACTATTATTAGTCAAGATTGTATCAAAAGAAAAATAAAATAATGACAAGCCTTTATCAATATTTAACATTATATATAATATAGTTAAATATAATAAATAAATTATCCAATCATAGCCATGATTCACGTATCCAAGATATACACTACAAATAAAATTGGTGGCTAATATAGTGTTCACACTTAGAATTTAGAAGACATTTTATTTTAGAATCTTTAAATGTCACTATTTGAAATTTAGGATTTTATGCAAAATTTTATGGGGTGTTATAGATAGGATTGTGAAAGAGAATGAGAAGATGATGAACTTCATAACACTATTATTTGAGAAGAACGAAACTCAGACAAGAATGCCGATCGCACTAACGCACCGGGTGGAGGCATTGGAAAAGGCCTTTGCTTTCGAAAGGCAGAGGAAGAAGAAGAAGAAGAATGCCCCTCCTCGCCGAAAAGATTGAGATTCTGGTTTACCAGTCTTCCTCCCATCAGCACAGTAATATATAGTAGTTGATTGAGGCTTTGAGTTAGATTTTGATAGCTTTGCTTGCTCGGTTTGTTGCTACTCTGATAGGAATTTTCCTTTGGATGCTGGATCAATTGAAATCTTGGTATTAACATATATATTTGCCACTTCCAGTCTGGGATGAATTGGTTTCTCCGATGTTCCTTAACTTTCATTCTGCCTTCTATGAATTTCATACTTTGTCTTTTCTTGGGGGTTTGAATTTGAATAAACAATTCTGTAGTAGAGATGAATTAAGTGTCTTGAATTCTATGTTGAAACAAGATGGGCACAACGTGTCTTCACAATATATATATACATAGTATATTATTAGTATTAGTATTACATGGATGGTTGGTGTTCTATGGCATTGAAAGTTTTAGCAGGGTCATACTAAGTTTTGCTACTTGATGCTTATGAGACGTGTTTACGGGCCAAATTTATGATATTGCGAATCGGGTGATATTTTGTTGAACACACATAAATGTTAGTAGCATTATTCAAGGAAAGGTCCCTCCGTAGAGTTCTTGCATTGGAAAAATTGTAGATTGAAAATATCAAAAACAGTGGACCATTAGATCACTCAAAAAAAAAAAAAATTTTACGTATCCCAAAAGCAATGTACGTTTGAGAACTCATAATTCAAATCACATCGGTAGTGATGTTTCTGCCTCCACCTCTTCCTGGAATATTGAATATATTTGAAAACTCAAAAATTCAAAATCACATCGGTAGTGATGCTTCTGTCTCTACCTCTTTTCCCTAAATAATGATTACATTTGAAAAATTAAAACTTCAATTGATGCTTCTGCCTGCACCTCTTTTCCCTAAATAATGATTACATTTGAAAAATTAAAACTTCAATTGGTTGTTACATTCCTTTTTTTAATTGATGGATTGGTTTCAAAATTTCAATGAGAATAAAAAAAATTTATGAGAGTAAAAAAATAAATTGTTAAGTGACGAGAGTAAAATAAATTGTTCAGAATAAAAAATTTAATGAGAATAATTGAATTTGCACAATTTTTTCAATAATATTCTTGAGATTTTTAATAAGTGACGAGAGTAAGTGTTGCAGCACTTCAATTGTCTTGAAAAGCAACTGCACACATAGATTTTTTTTCTTTTTTATGAATAGTTGCAACATATAAAAAATACAGTACTCCCCCGTTCCTTTTTAGTTGTCTTTTTAGAAATAAAAAAGTGTTCCAAAATAGTTGTCACTTTCCATTTTTATATCACATTTTTCCAATATTACCCTTTTACTTTCATAAATATTATTGATTCTCTCTCCACTCCAACTCAATTTTACTTGATTTGTGTGTAAATAAATGAGGGCAAAATTGGAAAACTAGATGATAATGATTACTTTTCTTGGTATTTATAATTTGTGGTAAAACGTCCACTAAATAGGAACAAAGGAGTATATGACAAAAATCTGAAGTAATAGAGTACATTTATAGTTTGAACCTAAAAAGAGAACTCTACTACTTTAAAGCTGTCATAATCACCGACACGGATGACGTGGAAGGATGACTTTTTTCTCAATAAGTTAAAATATTATTATAATTTAAATATATATTTTATGTTTTTCAATAAATTGCGGGGAAAAATTCATCATATTTTATATAGTACCGCATAAAATATTTTATATTCTTTTTTTCGGTAAAAAATAATTTATATTCTTTATTTATGTAAAAAATTAAAAATATTTAAAAAATAATTTATCAAATATCTTTAATTTACCCATTACTTTCAATTATTTTTGTATTTTATTTTTCATTTTTTAAATTTGACTTTGTCTATATCCACAAATTATTCAAAATTACCATATTATACATAAAAATAAATTATTTATGAGGAAGATGTGTATATAAAATAAATAATTGGTTTCTAAAATTCAAAAATAATCATTGTGATTTAGATTATGTATATTTTTTTGTAAATTAAATAATAGAAATATTATGTATGTGATTAGAGGTATCCAAAAAGATATTGAAGTAAAAGATTATTAGTACTATTTTGTAGTTCCCATAAAAGTTTTTTCTGTGTAATGATGATTTATTCTAAATAGTTGTGCAATGGTTGCAGTAATAAATGTAAATCTACACCATCAATGACTGTAATTATAAAGTATATATAGAAATCTACACAAGACTTGCATTTCGTGATTAGTAATGAATTAATGAATGAACATAATTGAATAAGTAATGGATTTTATATAATTATCAATTTTTATTCTATTTCATATAATTATTTTTTTAAAAAAAACTGATATCATATTTTTAATGAATTTTATATATTATCATATCTTTTATTTTAAAATGATTTTAAAAAGACTAATTTGGTCCTGTACTTTAAGTGTTAGTTTTAATTTCACAGTTGTATCTATCCTCTTTACATTTTTTAAAGAAATAATAAGATAATGCACATATATATTACAATTATATATTTACTAGCAATTAACCTGTCGAAATTCGACGGGCATAATTCAATCACAATTTGCAGAAAATGTCATTGCTGAAAATCTCATTGTAGGAGGGGCTAGTATAGCACTATTTTTTAAAAAAAGTATGAATTTGAAGTGGTGCAGTTTATATTTGTATATTTACTATAAAAAATTGCCGCTATAGGATCACCCGTAGAGTTTATTAGAATATCACCTTGAAATGTCACATCTGATTGTACATCTACAAAATCAATATGGCTTTATCATCGTCTACATCAAGTATTCATTTTGCAAATTTTCTGTCGTATATAAATTTCATTGTAAATATTTCTTATGGTATCTTGAGTCAATCATTCTTAATTCCATATTAATACTTTGAGCTACATCTTGCTAGTGACACAAAATATTGCAACATAATTGTTTATGGCTAAAAATTGTTTTTGGAAGATAAATTTCAGCATTGTTTAAAGATTGATTGATTTTTGTTTATAATTATAGCAAAACAAACTGCGAGTGAGAATTTTCTCATTTGAAATCGAATGAGAAATTTGGTTAAATCAGGTAGGCTCATAATCATTCTACCAATGAAGAATTTTCTATTTTCATGTGTTCCATGAAAATTAGTTTAATCTCAATTATTTGATGGATCTATATTCCTAAGAAGTATGACTATGCAACCCCCATTCAACTATATTTCATTATTCTATAATCCAGAACAATTGATCGTGTTTTGATATTTCAGTGAAAATAATTCATTGGCATTATCTATACTTTCATCCTCTTGATAAATATTGTTAGAACTATAATATATACATTTTATTTGCGGACATACGTTCCATGATGTAACGATTGATCGTATCAACAATCTCATTGGTAGGAGTTAGTATAACATTATCTTTAAAAATATATGAATTTGAAGTGGTGCAGTTTATATTTGTATAAGTACTCTCAACGATTTCCGCTATAGGATCTCCCGTAGAGCTTATAAAATTATCATCTGGAAATGTCACATCAAATTGTATATCTCCAAAATCAATACCAGTTTTACCAATTACCATCACGTACATGAAGTATTCATTATGCAAATTTCTGTCATATATAATTTTCATTGTAAACAATATTTCTTGTAGTATCCTGAGTTAATCCATTTTAATACATACTAATACTTCGAGTCCCCTATTTCAAGCAAGCAATTCGGGGCCACGCGCCTTTTATTAGAAAATTTGAGCATATAAAAGTCGAAGATATCCATACTATTGGTACTCTTACTAAAGAAATGAATATCTTCTTTCACTCCCTTAGGGCATAGGAAGAATGAGCTATCTTAGGATTTCGATCTGTCTTGGGAAGGTTTCTCTGTCTACTGAGCAACATAAAAAGAACATAGAAGACCTGGGAAAAGCAACCAATTCGACCTTTGCCCTATAAACTAAGTCCTATGAAGCACAAGATATTGCAACATATCACTGACATGGGTAAAAACTGGTTTTTGAAGATAGAGTCCAACCTTCTTTAAAGACTGACATTGACTTTCTTTTTTTTATAGTCATAGTAAAACAAACTGCGAGTGAAAATTTTTTTCATCTGAAATCGAATGGGGAATTTGGTTAAAGATGGGTTCATAATCATTCTACCAATCAAGAATTTTTATCCCAAATAATGAGCTTCGTTTTAATGAGAAAAGAGGTTAAATAATTTTCTGGGATATTTTTTTTTCATGTATAATTCTCGTCACAATCTAGTGGAATATCAAATATAGAATGTACAGTTCTACCTCTTGGAAGAAGTGGGGGTGCTATTCCACTGGATGCTACAAGCAGCACATTATCACATCTCCCACGGAGGGCTAAGCATAATATTTTCTAGATAGAGTGTCGATAAATGTCTTATCAGTTCCACCACGTAAAGAAAAAAGAATAAGCTCTGCCTCACTATCAATTACAGATATTATTTTATTATAAACATTATTTTGATCATCAATCAACAAAGGTAATAACTTCATATGATCCACCTTCATTTCTTTCTTATCATAATATGTCTCTTCTAGTATCAATATATTACTTTTATTTAAGACGTTAAAACTCCATTGAGTAATGGCATTCGAGAGAAAATTTTCACACTTATAGAATTTGCAGCAGTTAGTCATTCAATTTCTAAAAAGCTAGATTTATATTTGTTTTTTCGTCAATTGCAAATCTGTTAAAATATAGATTAATGAATAACTTTTTCCGATTTTTTTAAAAGTGTTACATTTTTCTTCTTTGAGTGTTTGGAAATCAGTGTTACGTTACCATATTTGGAATGTTTTGAAGATTAATAATTTTCTACTAATTATACTTAAATTATTAATTTTTAGGTATTCATTAAAATAAAACTCAAAAAGAATAAAGTCAAATGTGACCCATCTTATATTTATTTATTTTGGCGTCACTTGGTATTAAAAAAAAATCAATTTTATTAACTTACCTTAAATCCCGTGTCATTTCCTAGTGTTACACTTATTATAAAACGGAGAGAATATTTCTTAAAAATAGAAATAGAAAAATTAAAATATTCTTCTTTATTCACTGATGGATCTATTCGAACTCCCAATAATTTTTTATACACCTGACTCTTTTATTTGTAATATGCTTTAGAAAATAATTAATTTACTCTAAATCAATTATTCATAGAATATGAATATTCACAATTCATCTATAATTATAATTGTTTTATATTATTTTTAATATAATAAAACATATACTATAAGATTTATATTATTTTGTATATATTTATATACAATTAGAATGATATAATTATAAAACATATTTTTTAACTATTATCAACTATAGAATTGTATATTACTTTTAGTCAATATATAATTGTATATTACTTTTAGAAGAAATGACATATTTTTGTGAAAATGTGGCCTATATACACATTAATTAATATATACAAATCATTCTCATATATTCATTAATGTATCTTTTAATAAATATAAATTACATATGTACAATGTGAATTTTATATAGATTTAAAATTCCAAATCTTTTAAAAACTAAAAATTGTGTGAACTCCATATAGATTGGAAATTAAATATTTTTTAAAAATAAAAAATTGAGATTGCCATATACACACTAATATATCTTTAACATTAATAAATAAATATAATGTGCAATGTATATTTTGATTAATCATTTACCACACCCAAAAAATATAACAAAAATTGAGATCAAACCTATACAAAATTACCGGGATTACAATATGATCACCATATTAAAACATAAATGCAACATAATTAACCTCGTCATAATAATCATATAGTGCCAACTGAAAATGTCTATTCATGTCATAATAATCCTATGATGTAAAAATTGAAAATTTATGAATAATAATAAATGCAGCAATAAAATCTAAAATAAATAAAATAAAAAATGCAAAATAATAAAATCTAAAATAGATAAAACAAAAATGTAAAATAATAAAATCCAAAATAAAGAAAATAAAAAATATAAAATTTCAAATTTTATCTTTCAAATCTTTTTAAAAGTGAATATATAGTGACAAAATTTCAAATTTTAAATCTTTCAAATATATTTAAAAGTGAACATTGTGGAATTCCATATAAATTAAAAATTCCATATATTTCAAAAATTAAAAATCTATAATGAATAAATAAATAGATAAATGCAAAAATCTAAAATTGATAAATTAAAAAATACAAAAATCTATAAAAATTAGAAATTAGAAATGGAGACACCACATTAAATTTAGGATGGGTTGTTCACTAATGCTTTAATATATATAGATAAAATAAAATTATTACTTAATTCAAAAATAACCCCATGTGGTTCGAAAAATTATATCTACCACTACCCTAATTAAATAATAAAATTTTCTGACTTCGATTCTTTAAAAAAATAACAAAATAATATATCGGAAAAATAATGATTGTTTTTGGGAATCTTCAATATTTGAATTGTCTTGGTAACCTACAATATTCGGTTCCCTATAAAGGTGCACAATATTGTATTTATCAGGTAATTATTTTATTTTTGTATTTCTTAAAAGTACTCTTTAGTTAAATTTTATGAATAACAGAGAATAAGTTGTTATGGTCTTAATATTCTTGGGTAATATAATGATTTAGATAGTGTAAATTTTTAATTAATTGGGCTTAAGGTTATATTGTTATGGGCAACCCGTATTCTTCAATTGGGGATGGTGGTTTCAATAAAAATACTTAATTTATTTATATTATCCACATTATTTAAGGAGTTTACGGTTAAATATTCTATAAAAAGCTTATATATTAAATATTCTATATATTGACATTTTATAATATATATATATATATATATATTATGAAAAGATACATACTACATTAATATATTTTAAAATAGGGATCCATCTACAATATTTATCTTCCATAAAGCTATTAATTTATGTATATTATATAATAAATAATATTTTTCTTAATAAAATTATTATACCTATTACCAGGAGCAATCATCGTTTTTTGGATATAGATATGTTTTACTCCCAAGTCCCAATGCAATTCAAATTTTTTTGGAATAAAATAAATTCATATAATTTAGTTACAGATAGTGGTAGTACTCCGTATAATTTAGTTAGATTGCCAATGCAATTCAAATTTTTTGAGTTCCCAGAGGCCTCGGGAATCAAGTATCAAAAACCATGATGATGGTCTTGGGAGTATTTTATTATGTCAGCTCAAGGTTGAGTAAATGTTATACATTTTGTATTCCCAATAAAGTCTTGACAATATGCTGGGTAGTATAGTAGTATAATTATTGTGCCAACAAATGGTGTAATAAATTAATGTGCACAATATCTTTAAAATGACTTCAAATTTAAACTACTACGAGTATAAATATATTAGGGTTGTTTGTGCCCAGTCAAACAAACTATTTTTATTATTAAAAAGTATTTATTTATAAATTATATATAATAATAATCTTTTTTGGTGACAATTTATAACAATATAACAATAAATTTTTAAAGTACAGAACAAATAAATTTATTTTTAAAATATAATTCTAAATTATGGTGAAAAATTCAAAATATATTTTTAAATTTATTTCTTAGTATTATTTTAATTTTATGCTTTCAAATTTAAAGAAATTTAAACATTGATTGTTCAGGGTGGTGAGTGATGACAAGCTTATAGTAATATATTTTTGCGTAAAAAATGATGGTTTTTTAAAACAACGACTGAGCAAAAAGATGGAAAAATAATCTAAAAGTAAATTGATATTAGAATTTGAATATTACACATTAATGAGGTAGAATTTGTTTAGATCAAAATTAAAAATTATGTGTTTAAATTTTCTTAATTACGTCATTTATTCTTATGTAAAAAATGAATGAGATATAAGAAATATACACTGACATATTAATTTTACATTTAATTTTGAAACGTTTATATATTAAAACTATTTCAAAATTGGATTATATGGTTTTTAGAAGTATTATTTATGATCGAGGTAATATTGATTTAAATTTTTAACTATTTTTTTCCCGGGGGTAAGTGTTTAAATGTGAACAGACATTAGAATTTGAATATTACACATTAATGAGGTAGAATTTGTTTAGATTAACAAATGTGCATTTGGAATGCTACAAATAGGGACTCATGTATAATATTTTATATTCTGTAAAATTATTTTTTATATATATTATGATAAATGATATTTTTCTTTAATAAAATTATTATACCTATTACTAAAACAAATATTCAATTGAATTGAATCTAATTGGTCAGTCCGTGGGCGGGCCGCCCGCGGACTGGCCAATTTAGGCCCACTTCTAATTATAAAGTTTATATATTAAAACTATTTCAAAACTGGATTATTGGTTTTTAGAAGTATTATTTATGATCGAACTAATATTGAATTAAGTTTTTAACTATTTTTTTCGGGGATAAGTGTTTAACAATTTCAAAACTGCATATCTATTTACAATATTACATTTAATTTGTGTTTGTATAATTTGTATCAAGTTATCTATTTATGAAACCCGCGAGTGCATAACTAGAGAACATTCAACTTATTTTTGTATAGAGATTTTAGTAATTATCTTATATTATAAGATAAAAGAAAGTACATTCTGTGATTGAGATGATCTCAATGTCATTGAGATTAAATTTAATTGTATTCATGTAAAACATTTTATAAAATAAACATTTCATTGGACGATTAATATATTAATTTATAAGATGTTTATTTTATTTTTAAGAGATATTAATTTGTTTAATTTTTTGTTCAATGAATTTTTGCGTGAGTAATATTTGTCAGTCATTTTATATAATAACTAAAGTAATTGATTTAATTTAATAGTTATGTAACAAAATAATTGATTTTGTTAGAAACACCAATATTCAATAAAACCCGCGGGTACCGCGGGTGAAAAAACTAGTCTTTATAAGAAAAGAACATAGTCATGTGGGATCTCGTTAGATTCGTCTAATCATGTAGTCTTACAATATCAAATTTTTTGAATTTTTTCTTCTACACATTTTGAGTTATTGATAATTAGAAATGTGTATTGGATTGCGTGCAGAAATTGAATGTTGGGGAAATAGGTAGGCTACTGTTCATAGGGGATTTTTGTGAGAGATAATTGATAGGTTACTGTTCATAAGAATATGTTACTTTTCATAAATGATATTGTTTTTATATATTATATAGATATAGAATATATATATATATACTTCCTCTATTCTTGAATGTTTTTGACATTTAAAAATATATTACTATTCACACACAGACTTTTACTTAAAGTTTTATCATAGTTATACAAGTTAAAATATAGTCAAGTGAGATCTTGTTAGATTCGCCTCGTTGTGTAGTTTTTAAATATCGAACTTCTAGAATTTTTACTTGTACCGAACTTGAGTTATTAATGATTTTATAATTTGCATTGGACTGCGTGAAAAGTTGGTTTGTAAAAAACATTGAAGGACGGAGGAAGTATATAGATATAGATGCAGTGGTGCACATGACAACTTTGACTGACTGAAAAAATCTTAAGTTGGCAATGTAGCACCAACATCGAGTAAAAGCATTCTCTTGCATTCTCTTTATGATTAAAAAAGATGATGAAATGGTCTTTTTCTTTTATGTGAAGCCATGTCCAACATTAAGCATTACTTTTTGTACTCGGTGGAGGACACAATCAGATAAGTTCACATTTATGTTATAACCTCGCTTCACACTCAACTTCTTGTTAAAATTATCAACGAACCTGGACTGCTCAAATTACTCGTGTCAAAAATTCAATCTCTATTACTATTTGATCTTTATATCTGGTCAAAACTTCAATCTCTATTTTCTTCAGAGCTTTAATTTTCACATACCTTCTTTCCCCTTGGCTTTGTTTTTCTCTATTTTTAATGCCGGTGAGATCGGATTTCTTGAACCAAGTGAAGTGATAGGAAGAGAAGACGGCTGGCGAGAGATCTCTAGTCATAAAACCCCCATTACGGCTTGAGGGGAAAACGAAAGTGCGCTCCTACGCACCAGCTGAAGGAGTGAAGCCAGCCACTGGGCCTTGATGCGACGCAAAGCGTGATTGGCCTGCACCGGGGAGCATTGTAACACCCCGATTTTTTGTCACCCAGGTCGGGATGTCACCGCCACACCTCCCTAGTAAGACACGGTTTCTCCGGCTTACTAAAGAGATGCAATGCTAGGTATTTCAGTATTTAAAATATTTAAAATATTTGCAAACAGCCCATACAATATAAATTCGAAAATAATAATATCATAATGCAGCGAAAATAATATTTAAGTATAATATTGCAGCGGAAATGTAAATAAGACCGACATGGTCAAAACACGGGTTAAACAGGCCCGTTTATTCTATAGTCTAATGTAAGAATTTAAAAATAAAGTTTCGCAAAATATATTTCCCCCATGCATGAACGTGCTCATGTTTGTTCCACATACTCTGTAAGGGAAAGGAAAAATAAACGGTTTGGTCAGCACAACTTGCTGAATAAGTTAACACATGCATGATCATAGGGTTTAAAAGCCATCTATATCTATATCTATATAAAAGTAATATAGTCAAGTTTCCCCCCACTTCCCCACCCCCTTTTTTCAACAATCACATTTAATTCATCCAACAATGTTTAATCCTAAAATTTTAATATTATATATTGAAATATCCATAAATATATGTTAATATCCAATATTAATTAATATACGTTTAATATAATTCTTTTATCAATATTCATCAATATCCTAACAAATTCTTAATAAAATATTATAATATCTTTAACTAATTTAAACTATTATATATTTTTAGAAGATCACGTCAAATTTGATTCTATTCATCCAATATTTGCATATATATCTCCATCAAACCTCCTCCTATTTCTCTATAAATATTCCATTCATTTATCTAATATCATGGTTGTCTTGAAATTCTCATCACCTCACATTTTATTTCTTCATTCTTTGTTTATGTCTTCTCAACATTGATTTTATATTTAAAACAATGTCTTTTGTTTCTTCTTATCATTTATTACAATGTTTCACACCCCAATATTTTCATATATTTCTTTTGTTGCAGGTTAATTTTTATCAGATTACAATATATTATTCGTATTGCTATTCATGTAAGATTTTTTTTAATCAAACGTGAATATTAGTGGGTTTTTTTTATTTTTTCTTATGTACTACTATTAAATATATATACATTTCTAATGGTTTTCCAATGACTTTTACAGGATTACATGTTGTAATTCAAGATTGCAATTAAGTCATATTCTACAAATTATTTTTATGATTCTCCTTTGTATACTACTCAAAATCTTTGTATATCATGAATCTATTTTATGTTGATTTTTTTTATTGTTTGTTTTTTTGTCTTTATTCAAAATTTGAAAAAAAAAACTGAAGAGAATAAATTTGGAGCTATTTCCACTTTATTTTTTATTGATGTATTTTTTCCATTTTGTTAATAGATCATTCCCTTTCTGACATCTTTCCTTTTGGATACATTTTTTTACATATTTTTTAATTTATTTAAGTTCACTATAAAGTAGAAAACAATCATTATTTAATTGAATTTGGAAAAATTGGGAATAATCTAATAAATTGGATAGGGAATGATTTAAATTAGTTTATTTTTTCCCAACTTTTTATTTACCATAGTGATTTGTTATTATTTTAGAAGATCTCAATCTAATTTTGAATGGTTGATATATATATATATATATAAGATGGATACCGATATATATATAAAAGTAATATAGTCAAGTTTCCCCCCACTTCCCCACCCCCTTTTTTCAATAATCACATTTAATTCATCCAACAATGTTTAATCCTAAAATTTTAATATTATATATTGAAATATCCATAAATATATGTTAATATCCAATATTAATTAATATACGTTTAATATAATTCTTTTATCAATATTCATCAATATCCTAACAAATTCTTAATAAAATATTATAATATCTTTAACTAATTTAAACTATTATATATTTTTAGAAGATCACGTCAAATTTGATTCTATTCATCCAATATTTGCATATATATCTCCATCAAACCTCCTCCTATTTCTCTATAAATATTCCATTCATTTATCTAATATCATGGTTGTCTTGAAATTCTCATCACCTCACATTTTATTTCTTCATTCTTTGTTTATGTCTTCTCAACATTGATTTTATATTTAAAACAATGTCTTTTTCTTCTTATCATGTATTACAATGTTTCACACCCCAATATTTTCATATATTTCTTTTGTTGCAGGTTAATTTTTCTCAGATTACAATATATTCTTCGTCTTGCTATTCATGTAAGATTTTTTTACTCAAACGTGAATATTAGTGGGTTTTTTTTGTTTTTTCTTATGTACTATTAAATATATATATTTCTAATGGTTTCCAATGACTTTTACAGGATTACATGTTGTAATTCAAGATTGCAATTAAGTCATACTGTACAAATTATTTTTATGATTCTCATTTGTATACTACTCAAAATCTTTGTATATCATGAATCTATTTTATGTTGATTTTTTTATTGTTTGTTTTTTTGTCTTTATTCAAAATTTGAAAAAAAAAACTGAAGAGAATAAATTTGGAGATATTTCCACTTTATTTCTTTATTGATGTATTTTTTCCATTTTGTTAATAGATCATTCCCTTTCTGACATCTTTCCTTTTGGATACATTTTTTTCATATTTTTTAATTTATTTAAGTTCACTATAAAGTAGAAAACAATCATTATTTATTGAATTCGGAAAAATTGGGAATAATCTAATAAATTGGATAGGGAATGATTTAAATTAGTTTATTTTTTCCCAACTTTTTATTTACCATAGTGATTTGTTATTATTTTAGAAGATCTCAATCTAATTTTGAATGGTTGATATATATATATATATAAGATGGATACCGATCCTATATTTTTAAGAAATTATTAATTAATATAAACGGTATAATAACACTACATAAATTAAAAAGATTTACTATGATATATATCTTTTAACTTCGTCTAATTGAATAAATATAGTACTATATATTTGTATAATATATATACTTATAATTAGGGGTGAAAGGGGTACGGTCAATATCAGACCGATCCGATACTGTATCCGATTATATTCGAATCCGAATCTGTATCCAACTATCCAGCCAAATATTTCAATAGTCGCATCCAAATTTGAATCTGTAATTTAATATATGCATTCGTATTTGTATCCAAAAATATCTGACCTTATCTAAAAACTGATAGGATATTATCCAGATTTTAAATATGGATATCCGAATATATTAATATATTATTATTTATTAATTAAAAATTATCAATAATTATAACAAAATATAAAATTATTACTCCTATATAATTACCAAATTTTCAAAAAAAGATTAAAAATTATCCGATAATCTGTATCCAATTAAATCTATATCCGACATGTATTTGTATCCGGTATATCTATATTCGATCCGAATCCGAGAAAAAAAATGTGGGATAATATATATTCGTATCCAATACTATCTGATCATATCCATACCGTTTTCATCCCTACATATAATATAATACTCCCTTCATTTCAAAATAAGTGTAACATAAAGAAATGACCCGAGATTCAATGCAAGGAATAAAAGTGCTTTAGTGGAAGTTTTATACCCTTAAAAGCATTTATATATGGTAATGTAACATTTATTATGAAACACCAAAAAAAAGAAAGTGTAACACTTAAAAAAAATGGAGGAAGTATAATATAGTATAATATGATAATTATATATTCATGATTAGATTTGTATTAGTCACTCCATATGTGTGTGAACAATGTTCTAAAATTATTAACATTATTTTGTGGGAAGCTGACGCCAAATAACAAATTGAAAAGAAAATAAAGGGAAAAAAGAGCAACAAAAAGAGGTGTCCAAAAGCAAAAAGGAAAAAAAGAGCTAACACTTTGGCTCTTGGAACCATACGCCGGAAGAATCCGCCGCTAACACCCTGTGCGTGAAGTCTGGGGGAATGTCCAAGTAGTGTAGAATTCTTCTAAAGATGCACCACATTTTGCTAGACAATCCGCGACCATTTTACACTTGCAAAGTACATGATGAACTGAACATCAGTCAAAGACGTCTCGCCAGGTGCGGTAGGCATGCCATTGGTCGAGTAGTCCAGTAGCATTATTAGTGTAATATATAATAATAAATTAACATATAAAATATAAAATGGAGTTAAAATTATATCTCGGAAATTATAAATTTCAAAATGTAAAATCAAATATATTACATAATTCGTATCAGGCAAAAATGTATTAATATAAATTAAATAATGTAAAATCAAATTGATTATGGGCTAAGAGGATGTTTGGATGTGCGTTTTAAAAAGTGCTGCAACATTTAGAAAATGATAATCAGATAATTGTTGTAACAAAACATGCTGTAGAAAATTAAGTGTTTGGATGAGCTTATGTTGTTTCAAATCGCAATAATAAGATAATCATGAAAAAGTGTTTGGATTTGTATTTTTCATTACCTCAAAATGCAACAATGTGGTAAAATATATTTTTGGCTACACGCAATTTTCTTGCAGCACCAAAGTGGGGCTGCAAGAAAATAGCGTTTTCATTCCATCAAAAGGCAAATAATAGATTATTGGAAGTTAGTACAAAAACAGAATTAACTGATTATTTGCGTTTTGCAAACGCAATAATCAGATAATTCCGCCCAAAATGCACAAACAAACGCCCGCTAAATCAATAAAACAACAATATTAGGAAAATAACTTAATTGACAAAGTTGCTAAACCACTTTGTCACATTTTTTTCTCAATAATGTGGTCAGAAAATTAGCATGAACCAAATTTTTTTGAAGAAGCCATTGAAGGTCTGGAAATGGTGGTGGGAGCTCATGCCACACAATTACAAAAGGAACAAAGGAAATGGATAGGGGACCGGATGGGGATTCGAACCCCTCAACCTAAAGATTGGGAGTTGGGGGAGTTACCACATGATTAAGTCTCCAACCCAAATTTTATGTAATAAGTACAATATTTGAATTTTTGAAATCTTATCTTATTTTAAAATTATATATATAAATTTTACTTACCGCGCATTGCGCGGGCGGGTATGCTAGTTAATTTAATATTTACATAGAAACATGATAATAAGCCATAAATAATTCAACTTAATTATCTAACCAATTTGCATAATATTTCATGGCACTAGTCAATAATACATTTAGCACAATTTAAAATGAAAGCCATAATTAATTTAAACAAAGCATTTAACAATTTAAACGACAACGATAAATAATCCAATTTAATTTAAATTCCCCATTACATCTCCGATTTAGTAATTTCAAGTGTTTCACGATTTCATCGCGATCTCGATAAGTTTAGTCGGAAACCGTCGGCCGCAGCCGTATCCGCCATACCCAGTACCACTCCGGAGCCTCGGGAATACCATGTGGACATTCTCGAGAGTGTAGCCCATATATCTCATGCCGTTTTGGCAATATCATATCTCAATTTTCGCGCGGGGTCACCATCGTTCATAAAGGCACGAAGTGAAGCAGTTAGGGGGCACCCTGCAGAGCACTCACCCCTAATTTTAATTTATCAAGTTTGTAAGGGGATTTATTTCAAAAATTCTGGTTTCACTAAATTTATTAAGAAAATATTTCGACTCGTTTCAACCCTAAAGGCTAATTCCATCGTTTCAACAAGATTTCAACATTTGACTCCGGTAAACCGCTGTTTACTCTAAAATTAATTTAAAATCATATTTACGTTCAAAAATTCTAAAAATTTACCACTGACTCTGAAACACCGAGATGAACAACTTTTGTGTTTTAACTTTTTCAATCCGAGACACCGAAACAGGTCAAAAACATTGATTTTTGTAGAAACATTAATCTGTCCGAATTTATCATACAGCAGTTCAAGATTTTCAAGATCTACCATAGTAAATCAACTCCAGACCTAACGAAATTTTGCAGAGACCTTCTTAAGACATTTATCTACAACTTTCATGTTCGGCTAAAGATCTAAATCAGCCTAGAACCCTAGTCAAAAACATCATCAAGTTCAGACCTAAGTTCTGTCAAGAATTTCAAGATTCAAACCTTATCAGTTCCGTTTCGGGTTGATTTCATATACCAAATCATCAAAAAAATTCTGAAAATTTTATAAAAGATAGATCTAAGCCTTAGGAGCATTTTTCGTGTTTTAAGTTTTCTCGTTTGAAGAATTTTAAGGGTTCGGAAAAATTGTACAAAATCACTGCGCCGGTAGAAATCACATGTTGACAGATTTTTGAAAGTCTTGATTAAGCTTTTAGATTTAAGTGTTTTAATTATTTCCAAAACCATGTAAGTGTCAACTTATAGATTTACAGTCGTCCGGGAACGTCGATTTCGGAGGCGTGGCTTCCAGTCCACCGTTTATCTTCTCCGTTCATCGGGTTCTTCGTTCTAGATCCGATTCGGGGTGTAGAGAAGAAAAGAAGAAGGTTAAGATTCGTTTTCGAATCGTATATGGAACAAGGATCGGATCGGAACTTACCACGATGTTAGAGATCTTCCGAATTCATCCACGACAGTCCTTGCCTTGGTTTCGTGCCTCCGACGACTCTAGAATTAGGGTTTTCGAACGAATAGAGAGTATGGATGTTTTGAAAAGTGTTCGGGGCTTTCAAGAGGAGTTATTTATAGGTAGACATGACCTAGGGACGTCCAAGGTCGGCCTTGGTGAGTCTTGAGCCGAAAGGTGTTCAACCGAAGTCGGAAAATCCGGATTCGGGTGAGTGAATCTCGCAACCGGCGAATCTGTCGTGTGGCGCGGTCGTGGCGCGCCGTTTGCCCTTTCACCGCGCGGCCACCGCGCGGCCCATGCCTGGACTTCGGTCCGGGCGGGTCGTGCGATCCGTCGTGCCTTTCCTCCTCTCTTTTGGACTTCATCCCTCTATGCTCCCGGATTCCGATTTCCGGGCCATCTTCGGGTTCCTATTCCGTATCGTCATTTCCCTCGGATCTAAATTTATGTTTGGACTCGAGTTTTCGAGCCCCTTGGTGTCGGGTACACGTGTAACAATTTATTTATCTTTATTTAATTCTTTTTATTTAATTAAATTCCTTTAATTCATTTTTAAGTTAAATTTCATTTCTCATTTCCTTATCTTTATTTATTTATTTGCTGTATTTATTTATTTATTGTATTTATTTTATTTATTGTAATTATTTTATGTTGGAAAATTCTCGGGTATTACAAGCATAGCATAGGGAGGAAAGGGAGACCGGACAGTGGCAGAGCCAGGGGACGCTGGGTCATTTGACAGAAATGGAAGGCTTTTCCCTATCCGAGAAGCTTTGACAGGCAACGTGGTTCGTAGGCCTACTTTACCTACTTTTACAAAGGGAACAAACTTGCTTTCGTTTCCGTGTTTATGGGTTGGATCCTTTTGATACTGTTCAAAATTGACCGTATTCTTCGTCTATTTTCAGTTCCCGTTTTAAAATTTTTGGATTAATTTTGACTACATTTGGTAGCAAATAATCAATTTTTTTTTATAGAAAATAAGAATTTGTAAGTAAAACTAGTTTAGGACATTATTTTAATTTTTAGTGTAATTTTTTGTAAAAAATAGTTATTTTTGGTATAGTTTTGGTGTAAATTAAATTGTGCATAATACTTGATATATTCCCTAGCTTAATTTCATTTTAGGTTGTTTATGATTGTAAATAAATTGTTTGATTATTTATTAGATTCATTCTTCCCCATTCTTATTTTATTTAAGATTTAGCTTACATTTTTGGTTCGTGTAAATAGATTAAACTTTACTGTTGTTTGGCTTTGCGTTGAGCCAAGGACTTTTTTTTCCTCAAGGGAGGCTATCGGAAAAGGATCAAACCGATTACGGATCCGGAATCTTTAGAACGCGCCCAAACTTGACTGAATTTCACTTGAATTAATGGCAAAAATTAAATACAACGGAAAATCCGCCAGTTGCTAAGAAACAACGGCTGATTAACCAAAATGAGGTACCAAACTACCAGTTGTTGAAAAACAACGGTGAACTTTGGAAAAAGGTAACTGCTAACAACTAGACTAAGCTCTAGGAAAACTGTAAAGGAAAGCAGTAAAGATACAAGGAATAAAATTGCATAAAGGAAATTTGGGGGTGGATTGGTCTCTCTTGATTATGTGCATGGCATCCCCTATTTATAGCCGGAGCTGCTGTAACCGTTCCTCGGCCGATTCTCGCGAGCCGATGTCGGACCTCCTTCCTTCGGCTGCTTTTACTCTATTTCGGCCGAAATTCCTTGTCCTCGGGAATCTTCTTTCATCCGGACTTTCGTTTGCTCCAAATTGTCCGTCTTTAGTTTTTCGGCCCAATCAACTCTAAGTCCATCTTTGTTTTTTAAATTCCTTTCTTAGCCCATTTTGTATGGCCCAATCATTTTCTCGCGGCCCACTACCCTTGCGGCCCCAACAGATGCCCTCCTTACTTGGGCGAATTTTCATTTCTGGAAGGAGCCCAAGTAAACCTAACTCTTCCACTTTCTCCTTTTCGTGCACCAACTCCTCCTTGGAATCCGGTCACGCCTCTTCATATTCTTTATATTCCATTATCTTTTAATCGTTGCCTCTTCTCCTCATCCTTGTGCATCTCCCCATTTTCTTTGTAATCTTCTTCCCTCTTTCTCGATGGCGCAACCAGATCTTTCGCCTTCTTCCCTTAAGATCAAGAATATCGAAGACTCTTTCGCCGATCGAACTTCCCTTCGTCTTACCGATGACGGTTTCACTACTATTGGGCCCTTGGCGACTTCTGTTGAAGCCGCCGCTTCTGTTTCTACTTTTTTTGGTGATTCGAAGACGATCCCCTTGTTCTCGGACCATTTCTCCACTAAACTTTTTAGAGGGTGTTTCGTATAGAGAAATGAAGGTAGAGAAAGGGAATTAATTGCATTTCTCTTGTTTGGTTACATTAAAGATTTGAGAGTTGAGAAATAAATGTATTCTCATTCCCAACTATGGATTTCCTATTATATATGGAGAAATGGGGAGAATTGAAATTTGTGGGTTCAATATACAATATGGATAAATATAAAAATATCCAAATGACTTTAAATTAAAAATATAAATAATGAAAATTGAATTAAATATATTAAAATAGTTAAATATAATTAATCATATAAATTATTAAATTAAACGTAAATTAAAATATATGTATATATATAACTGAATAATGAAATTTAGTTATGTTAAATAAAATAAAATTATATTATATCTTATTAAAGTAAATATAAAAAGTAAAGTAAAACATATATATAAAATAATATAAAAATATAAAATATTAAAATTTAACAGTAAATAAAAATATAAAATCAATTCATAATTTAAATAAATTAATACTATAAAATAATAATTAAATAAAATATATATGCAATATAACAAAAAAATAAATAAAATTATATTAGTTTTTATTTAAATTGAAAAATTATAATTAAATATTTTTAAAAATATAATATTAAATAAAATTAATAAACTATAATTATATGATAATTAAATTATCTTAAAATAAATTATAATATATAAAAAATAGAAAATAAATATTAGTATATTATATTATATATATTAAATATAGAAAATTCAGTTGATTATTTGTTGAATTTCTATGTTGAATTTTCTGTCATACTCAAATAGAAACAAAAGTATCAATTCTCATTCCTGTGTTACCAAACAGGAGAATCAATTCTATTTCTCTGTCTCAATTCTCTTTCTCTGCAATTCCATTCTCTACCACCATTTCTCTGCAATTCCATTCTCTGTACCAAACGCACCCTTAGTACCTTCAATACTTGGCCTATTGTGACTCCAGAATATACTGCTTGGTATGCGCGGGTACGGCCTCACTGCGAACCGATTTGGTCATCCACTGATATCAATCATTTGATTAAGCTGAGTGTTCAACCCTTTCCTTCTGAATATCGGCACATTCAGGCACTCCTCTGTTTTTGGAATTCTTCTATTAACTGTTTTTGCTTCCCTTGGGGCATGATGACTCCGACTATTGAAGATGTTAGCTTCTTCTGGATTTGCCTTATCTTGGAAAACACTTTTTGGGGGTTACTGACTCTGAAAAACCTTCGACGAAGACTACTGGCTATATTTCAAGGCTCACTTTAGCCCTGTGGACTACGCGGTATTGTGGTAGTACGCCTGACCTTCTCCAGCCAGAACATGTGGCTTTTATGATGTGCTTCCTTAGCCGATATTTCTGGTGTGCTCCTGCCAAGAACGTTATTCTTGAAACTTACCCTTTGGCCAAGTCGCTCATGGAAGATACTCGTACGTCTCTTGCTGATTATTTCTTTGTCCATTTGTACGCTGGTATTTCATCTCAGGTACATAGTTGGGCCGATGGTCATCTTGACAGGTCTCACGGCCCTCTTTGGTTTCTTCATCTTTGGCTCGCCTGGCACTTCAGAGATATCTCTGGTTTTGAACCTCAGTCATCCGACACTATTCCTCCTTCGGGCAATGACCTTCTTGGGGTTTGTTTTCCTGACATGCGTGTCGAACAATGGATCTACTATTTCATGAACAGACCCCCCCTTGACTCCTTCTCTCGCTGTCTTTACTTTGGCCCTTCTAAAAGTTAGGTTTCGGCTATCGGTGCACCTCTCTTGAAGCCGTTGGCTCAAGTTTGGAACGCTTGCATCGTTCCTCATCATATCTTCAACTGCTCAATGTTTGTTTCTTCTGACCATTCTATCCTCTCTGAAGTTTATAATCCTCATCTGGTCAGTCGCCAATTTGGTTTTGCTCAGAATATGGTCCTTCCTCTCCGTAGAGATCCGAATTTGTATAATAAATCCTTTAAAGGACTCGGTTCCGAAGAGAGCCGTCGTCTTTGCCGAACATGGGCTCTTAAAATCTGTAATTTTGAGGTCCGTTCTTTCAATGTCCGCCCTGGTCTGTCGACTAAGCGTTTTGACGACTGGTGGGAAAAAATCCTTTCTTGTGCTAATTTCGGGACTGACTTGCAGACCCTTCTTATTTCCCGCGGTTTGCCAGGTATTATGATGTTTTCCGTTATCAGATCAGCCCCCGATTACTCCTGTTCTTCTCAAGAGGATGATCCTTTACTTCCTTTGCTCAGTAAGTCTTTTCGATTTCTTATTTTATATACTGTGTGTCTCTCTCAGACTTTTTCTTCATTTTTCCTTGTCTTGCAGGATCCTTGGACGATGTTTCGTCTCTTCCATCTCGCCCACGTACTTCGTCCGCTCCTGCTGCTTCTTCGAAGCGAAAGCGTGCTGCTCCGAGCTCCGGGAAATCGAAAGGCGACCCTGCCCCTAAGGTTCGAAGACGGTCAGCTCGTTCGCCTCTTATTGGATCGGCTGCGACAGCTGATCAGGTTTTTTGTGATTCCCCTCTCTCTCTTTTTTTTTTTTTTTTTTTTTTTTTTTTACTTCTAGTTACTCGCTATTTTATTGATAATTATTTCCCCTCGTTTCTTTTAGACTCATCCGGCTGTAGGTTCCTCTAGCCGTTCTGTGTCCCCTGGTCATTCGTCTGGTCCGGATGATATGCTACGTCGTTCTCCTGTTATTCATTCGGCCCTTGATCCCATTGATGAGACTTCGGCCGTTCTTTCCGATACGCTTCCTGCTGCATCAACCATTCCTGCACCATCGGTTGGCTTAGGACCAAGCTCAATCCCTGCTGTTTCTAGGGCTGGTGATGTTGATCTGGTTGTCCCCGATCCGACTGTTTCTTCGGCGGCTGCTCTTCCTGACCCCTCTTTTGCTTATGTTCATCAAGAAGGGCTGACCCTTAGTGATAATATTCATTCTTCTCCTTTTCCGGATAGGAATATTTTGGACGATTTCTTTTCCTCGCCTTTTCCTTTTCCTTCGTTGGAATTTCCTAACACTTTTGGGGATTGTTTGGACAAATTGGATCGTCTGATCACTTATCAGTCGGATGCCCTTTTAGTTGAAACCAAGCCTATTCTCCTACTTCTTTCCCACATTAAGCGATCTTTCTCTGAAGAGCTCCTCACTTCGGGTTTGGAAGACACCCACCAGGCGATGCTCACATGTATTCTACGTATGGACCTGGAGCTCCCTGGTATTATGGCCGCTCGTAAGGAACTCGAAGATGAGCAAGCCTCTATTACCCTTCATAAGTTGGAATTTGATAAGCATGCCTCTGATTATCAAACATATATGAATAAATTGTCGGCCAATGACAATCTTAAGCTCAAGTATTCAGAAGATATTTCTGCCATCGATCTGGAAATTAGCCGACTCCAACGTGAGGTACAAAATGTAAGGAATGCCCTGGCTGAGGTAGACAAGGAGTCGGTTCATCTCCAATGTCTTGTCAAACAACTTCACAAATCTACCCAAGCTCTAAGAGATAAGCTTGCCAGTCTCCAACAAGAGATGGGTTACCTCTCCCTGTGGTCTTCTTTTAGCGATGAAGTCATCAACGTTTTCCGTGGTTTGTGGTCGGACACTCAGGCTGGGGTTGATAAAGTCCGATCTACTGCAGCCCAATTCGGCTCTGTGTCTGATGCTTCCATGGTTCTTGATAACTCTGTCATTGATCCTTCTCTGGGAAATAACCCTAGGGATTCTCATTGTCAATTCGTTCTTTTAATAGAGATAGTATGGTACGATTACGTCGTTCTTCTATTTTGCTGAACTTTCTCTCTCTCTCTCTCTCTCTCTCTCTCTCTCTCTCTCTCTCTCCTTCCTTAAGTATCCAGTCTGGAGTTCTTCACGAGGCTTCTGAATATCTTCTCTCGTCTCAGCCCGAAGACCCTCATGTCTCGGCCGAAGCTGAAGCTCGGACATTTCAAGAATTTCAATCGGCCTTGGATCCTGTAACTGTCCGTAATTCGGCCGTTGTTTCTCCTCGCGGTTCTGACGATGATGTTGCTTATGACCTGAGTGGAGACTGATATTTCTTTATCGTTGTTGTTACCCGATACTGTTGTTATGAATTTTTGAATTCTCTTTTTTCGGCTGGATTTTGATGTATCATTTTGTGTACTTTCGACTTTTCTCTTTCTTTAGCCGATTTTTTGTACTCTTGATCGGCCTGTTATCTAATATTTATCTTTTGTGAATTACTGCATCCGTTTCCCGTAACCCTCGGGATCTTTCTTTGACAGGGCAATATTCTCCGCAACTTTATCGAAAATCTTGAAACGTCTTTTCCATTATTAGTATTTACTTCTTTTACGTTTCTACCCTTGCTGTGAATGCCATTTCCTTGGTATTCTATAAATACCAGCATTCCCTTCCTTTTCCATCACAACACCTTGCAATGCTTGTTATAATTCCCTCAATATGTTTCATTCCTTTTTTTTTCCCTGGCCCCCTTGGCATACTGACTCTTCATTTGAATCTTCATTCATGAAATGAAAATCCCTCCTCCGTGCGGTACGAGTTCAGCTAATCCTTTTATCGCCACCTTCATGTGGAAGAGGATCTCTCAACACTTTCCCTAACATATGTTTCAACGGTCATGTTCAGGCTTCGTCCTGTCTCTTAATATTGATATGACCTGTCGTACCTTTGCTTATATCGGTCCCAAAGTCCTCGGCGGTCGAATGATCATCACGCCTTTTTATGGGACCATATAATCTTTTTCGCTCTGAAGGACATACCCCTCGGACTTCTTTCTGCTGTATGTTTTTAGTGTGGTGTCCTTGTTAGGGGTGAAAATTATATTTTCTATTGTTTTTCTTTACGATCGGGGAGCTGGCTTCAATAGCACAGCCTTCGCCAATCCTATAGGCGAGACGGACTTGGGAATGAATATGAAATTCTACCACTTCAGATCCCACTGCCTTCCATCCCTTCCCTGCCCTGCCGGATTAGGACGTTTCCCTTGTATATTGTAATTTCGGACTATCGACGCCGCTTTCGGCCGAAGTAGCCCCTTCTTTGTAACTTTCGTCCATGAAATAAAATATTTACTTCTACTGTTTAATCCCAAACTGAAGCATAATGTTTCTTCATGTATCTTGCATTGACTGGATTTGATATTTGTTCTCCATTTTCGTCCACTAACATGTATGCTCCATTTGGCAATTTCCTCTGAACAATAAACGGCCCCTCCCAATTGGGGCTCCACTTTCCTAATCGGTCATCCTTCTGCTTGGGTGGCCATATAACTTTCCAAACTAAATCACCAACTTCAAACCGCTTAACACGGTGTAATACCCGAGAATTTTGCAACATATAACAAATAGTTAAATAAATAAACAATAAATAAATAATAAATAAATAAATAATAGATAAATAAATAATAAATAAACAAACAATAAATAAATAAATGATAAATAAATACACTAAATAAATAAAGAGAGGAAGAAATGAGAAATGAAGTTGAATTTAAAAAAGGAAGCAAAGTCCCAATAGGCAAGACAATTTAATCGAATAAATTGTACACCGAGACCCGACACCAATGAACTCGAGAATTCGAGTCCAAACATGCATTTAGACCCGAGTAAAAATTTAGAGAGGAAATAGGAACCCGAAGATACCCCGGAAATCGGAATCCGGGAGCATAGAGGGATAGAAGTCCGAAAGAGAGGAGGAAAGGCATGACGGATCGCACGACCCGCCCGGGCCAAAGTCCAGGTGAGGGCCGCGCGGTGGCCGCGCGGTGAAAGGGGAAACGGCGCGCCACGACCGCGCCACACGACAGATTCGCCGGTTGCGAGATTCACTCGCCCGAATCCGGATTTTCCGACTTCAGTTGAACACCTTTCGGCTCAAGACTCCCCAAGGCCGACTTGGACGTCCCTAGGTCGTGCCTATCTATAAATAACACCTCTTGGGAGCCCCGAACACTTTTCAAAACCCTACGATACTCTCTATACACAAAACCCTAGATCCGGAAGTCGTCGGAGGCACGAAACCAAGGCAAGGACTGTCGTGGATGAATTCGAAACTCTTCCATCGTCGTGGTAAGTCTGATCCATTCATCCATCTCGTTTTTAATTCAAAAATGAAAACCTAACTTAGCCTTTTTCTTTCTACACCCCGAATCGGATCCAGAACGAAGAACCCGACGAACGGAGAGAATAAACGGTGGACTGGAAGCCACACCTCCGAAATCGACAATCCCGGACGACTAGAATTCTATAAGTTGACACTTACATGGTTTTGGGAGTAATTAAAACACTTAAACCTAAAAGCTTAATCAAAACTTTCGAAAATCTGTCAACATGTGATTTCTACCGGCGCAGTGATTTTGTCCAATTTTTCCGAACCCTTAAAATCTTCAAACGAGAAAACTTAAAACAAAAAAACGTTCCTAAGGCTTAGATCTACCTCCTGTAAAATTTTCAGAATTTTTCGTGATGATTTGGTATATGAAATCAACCCGAAACCGAACTGCTAAGATTTGAATCTTGAAATTCTTGACAGAACTTAGGTCTGAATTTGATGACGTTTTTTACTAGGATTCTAGGCCGATTTAGATCTTTAGCCGAACATGAAACTTGTAGACAAATGTCTTAAGAAGGTCTCTGTAAAATTTCGTTAAGTTTGGAGTTGATTTGCTATGGTAGATCTTGAAAATCTTGAACTGCTGTATGATAAATTCGGACAGATTAATGTTTCTACGAAAATTGATGTTTTTGACCTATTTTGGTATCTCGGATTGAAAAAGTTAAAACATGAAATTTATTCATCTCGGTGTTTCCGAGTCAGTGGTAAATTTTCAAAATTTTTGGACTTAAATCGGATTTTAAATTAATTTTAGAGTAAACAGCGGTTTACCGGAGTCAAATCTTGAAATTTTGTTGAAACGATGGAGTTAGCCTTTAGGGTTGAAACGAGTCGAAATCTCTTCTTAATAAATTTAGTGAAACCTGAATTTTTGAAATAAATCCCCTTACAAACTTGATAAATTAAAATTAGGGATGAGTGCTCTGCAGGGTGCCCCCTAACTGCTTCACTTCGTGCCTTTATGGACGATGGTGACCCTGCGCGAAAATTGAGATATGATATTGCCAAAACGGCATGAGATATATGGCCTACACTCTCGTGAATATCCACATGGGTTTCCCGAGGCTCCGGAGTGGTACTGGGTATGGCAGATACGGCTGCGGCCGCCGGTTTCCGGCTAAACTTGTTGAGATCGCAATGCAATCGTGAAACATTTGAAATTACTAAATCGGGGATGTAATGGGGATTTTAAATTAAATTGGATTATTTATAGTTGTCGTTTAAATTGTTAAATGCTTTGTTTAAATTAATTATGGCATTCATATTAAATTGTGCTAAATGTATTGTTGACTAGTGCCATGAAATATTATGCAAATTGGTTAGATGATTAAATTGAATTATTTATGGCTTATTATCATGTTTTTATGTAAATATTAAATTAATGGCTTTTAAACTCTACGATCATGCATGTGTTAACTTACTCAGCAAGTTGTGCTGACCAAACCGTTTATTTTTCCTTTTCCTTACGGAGTATGTGGAACAAACATGAGCACGTTCATGCATGGGGGAATTATATTTTGCGAAACTTTATTTTTAAATTCTTGCATTAGACTATAGAATAAACAGGCCTGTTTAACCCGTGTTTTGACCATGTCGGTCTTATTTACATTTCCGCTGCAATATTATACTTAAATATTACTTCCGCTGCATTATGATATTATTATTTTCGAATTTATATGGTATGGGCTGTTTGCAAATGGTTTAAATATTTTAAATACTGAAATACCTAGCCTTGCATCTCTTTAGTAAGCCGGAGAAACCGTGTCTTACTAGGGAGGTGTGGCGGTGACGAGGTGTGGCGGTGACATCCCGACCTGGGTGACCAAAAACTGGGGTGTTACAGGTTGGTATCAGAGCCCGGAATATTTTTAAATCTATTATCAGTATTATTTTTAAACTATTATTTTTAAACCATTATTATTTTTAAACTACTATTAATATTTTGACTATTATTTTAAATTTTAAAGTATTATTTCCATGGAAAAATTTTTTTATTTTAAAACCCATGGAAAAAATAATTCATATAGTGCATGAACTATTTTTGGGGGGAAGTCATCATTTGCATTTGCATATTGCATCTCCTTTATGTAAAGAACTTAGAATCTTGGCGAATTTTAACTTAGAATCTTGGCGAAGTTTAACCTAGAATCTTGGCGAATATTAACTTAGATCTTTTGCTTGCGCTAGATGGCTAGTCAAAATATGATGAACTTGATGATCAAAATGATGAACGTTCACCTTGATCCCCAACAAACTATACAACAGATGAAAAGTCGTATAGCTCACTTGGAGGCAAATCTGCACCAAATGGGAGAATTAAGGGAAGCTGACCTCCAACACTTCCTGAACTTGAGAGCCGCTGATCAAGGTCGCATAAAAGACTTAGAAACTCAAGTGCAAAAGCTCACCGAACGGGGCGATGCGATGATAGATAGAATCGAGGATCTAGGGACGGACCTGCTTGACCTCACCGACATAGTAGTACCATATAGCCCTGTGGAAGACTATTTGATGGGACCACGAAGCCCAACACCCCCAGTAGAGAGCCGATCAGGCCTTATCCGTGGACGCTACGGAACCCTTGGACTCTGGCCCCACATGGTCCGCCCGTCGTCAAACCCGAGCCCCGTGGAGAACCATCTGGAGGAGTCACCGGAACCAGCTCCAGAAGCCGTCGATCCACCATCCCCAGTGTTTCATGGACCCTTGGGCACCGGCCAAGTCTCTGATGAGGATGATCCAATGGAAGACCCCACTACTCTGCCAGAGGACGCAGAGATCCTTTAGATACTTTGTCTTAGATAGTACATTTATTTTGCGCATCATATTACTTGTATTAAATTTCTTTTAAGGAATAAAATGCAAGTTGATTTTTTTTAAATCCTTCAGCCCTAAATGTTCGAAAAAAAAAACGAACGAACCAGAATGGTTCCACAACATTTTCGCTAAACGATAACAGTCAAACCAAACAACTAAGCAAGGATACAACGGAAGCATAAACTACTAAACATAAGCAGCAAGATCATCGTTATACAGTATCATAGAAAACAACCGAATAAAACACCACTACTACGAGTCTAAAGAGGAAATGCAGAGACGAAGAATCACTGGTCGGGAGGCGGGAACTGACGACGCATATACTCGTCCATCTGACACATGTAGGCATACATGTCGGTCATGGTGGCCTGCTGCTCCAGCTGCCGCGTAGTGATCGTATCCATGCGAGCCTGGTATAGATCCATCCTGGCATCCAAAGCGTCACAACGAGCCTGCCCGGCTGCAAACCCAGCGTCCATACGAGCAAACCCAGCATCCATACTAAGTTGCATACCCTGCATCATCTGAAGTATCTGCGGCACCTTCGGATCCTGCTGGGGAACCACGGGAGGTGGAGGTGGCTGCTCAGGAGGGACAACCAGAATCAAACCATCACCGTTGGGCTCCGGGCGAAGGACAGCCGGAGGAGCCCCACGTCGTAAGGCACTGCGTCGAGCGGCGTAGGTAGGAATACGGTAGTAGCCGCCAGGGGCTAACTCATAAGGATCCGTCTCTGGTGTCGTACGGATCCCCTGAGCCGCACACATACCACAAATAAGGTGAATATGGGTAATCACCCTACTCCCTCGTCCTCAGCGCATACCCCTCAGGTTGTCTGCGATACAAGCCCCAACATTCACCCTACCACCTCGGGCAATGAAGCAAATAGTCTCATAGACGTGGTCTAGAACGATATGGCTCCGGGTAATCGGCCGGACACGGCCTAACCATATCTGAGCAAGCTCGTGCCACGGTGAGTCCATAGTCGCCAATCGCAGCTCGTGATCGTGCTCGAGCCGAGGTGCCACCTCAGTGCACAAAACGCCCCACGCAGGCGGGGGTATACGACCCTCAGGCTGTGGCCGGAATACGCCGTCGTCAGGGAGGCCGAAGTAGATGTTGATCTCCCGAGCACTGAAATCTAGATGGCGACCCCGAACCCAGACTCGAGATAAGTCGTTGTTCTCCCTAAGACCGCCAATGTTGGCGATGACCTCCATAGCTAAATAACTGGAAGCAATGCCCTCGGGATGGCGCGCGAGTCCAGTCCACTGAAGAAGGTCCAAAACTGGACTAACCCTGTCATCGTCCATATGACGAGGATACTTGCCTCTCTCCGGAACATAAGCCTGTTCCGATGAAGCTCATCGAAATAGAACTCCTGAGAGGCCATCGTCGCAAACCGATACCTATCGTGTCGACGAGGACGCTCCTCGTCAGGAAGACCCCTGAGTCTAGGGCCCCGCTGCTCCTCGTCCTCCTCGGACTCACTGTCATCAGTATCCGGCATCACCGGAGCAGCAGTACTAGGGCCAGCTGCATCACGTCGAGTGGCTCGTCTCTTGGCCCCCGGAAGAACCATGAGAGACGCCCAGACAACCCACAAGAAAAGCAGCATCCTGCAGATACCCAACCAATACCAAATATAAGGATAAATCCTACACAACGATTACACCAAGTATAGGACAGAAAAACGCAAGAACATGAAGTGTAGGCTCTAACACGAGCGATCCAAGAGGATAATTAAACAAAGAATATGTCCAAACAAATCCCAAAATTCTTTGGGACATTTAGTCAAACACGTTGTATGCGCAATAAATCAAATTCAAAGTTTACTTGTAAACACATGGGAAACGTCCCCAAATCGTAACAATTGCTTAGACAATGACTCATCATCATAATAGGGCACAAAACAACAACAACGAACTCATTCTCATGCCCGCAATACCAATACAAATCGGGAAATTCATATTCTTCCTAAAGCATGGAATCTAGTAAAAAACTTCCCCAAACTAGGTATAGATTGTTGCACAAATACTTCCTAATCAACAAAAATAACACCAAGTATCACATAAACCCGCTAATTGCACTAATTAAGTCTAAAAACGACAAATCCCCAATTCTTATCCCTAAACCCTAATTTCGAAATTCACCCAAAGAGTAAAGCTAAACAAGGCATAAAAACTGAAATTGACAAGTAGAAGTAGTATATACATACCTTGCCAAGCAAAATCGAAGCCGAAAATGGGAGAATTCGGGAACGGGAAAGCGAATTTGAGAGCAAAGTGAAAGAGGTTTCGGATTTGGGAAGGAGTTAAATGGCTCGCGCGGAGCGGGAGCCTCTTTTTCCCGAACTGCGATGGCCGCGCGGGCCTCGGAAAAAAAAGGGGGGGGGGGGGATTTTATCTCCCAATATTCTACACAATCCACTATACAGCAAATTGTCCAAATGCGATTTTTGGTTGACGGAGGTAGCATTTCTAGGACACATAGTATCCGCTGATGGAGTTTCAGTGGATCCGGCAAAAGTCACTGCCGTAACTGAATGGGCAACTCCAAAGAGCCAAACTGAGATAAGGAGTTTCCTTGGATTAGCCGGGTATTATAGACGGTTCGTGAAGGATTTTTCGAAAATCGCACGACCTTTGACCCAGCTACTGAAGAAGGGAGTAAAATACGTGTGGACAGAGGCTTGTGAGACAACGTTTCAAGAAATAAAGAAACGACTCACAACCACACCCGTATTGACGCTACCATCAGAGAATGGTGACTTCGAAGTTTACAGCGACGCTTCGAAGGAAGGTTTAGGTTGTGTCTTGATGCAAGACTCGAGAGTCGTAGCGTATGCATCACGCCAGCTAAAACCTCACGAGGAGAATTATCCGACACACGACCTGGAGTTGGCAGCGGTCGTTTTCGCTCTAAAGATATGGAGACATTATCTGTATGGGCGGAAGTGTCGAATGTTCACCGACCACAAGAGCTTGAAGTATATATTCACTCAGAAGGAGTTGAATTTGAGGCAGCGAAGGTGGTTGGAACTTATTAAGGACTACGATTTGGAGATATCCTACCACGAGGGGAAGGCGAATGTGGTAGCCGATGCCATAAGTCGGAAAACCCAACACGTGACAAACTCGTTGGTAATTCCGCCGGCATTGTACATGGAGTTGGCAAGATTAGATTTGGAACTTGTGCATCCGGGCACAGTGAGTGATACGATCAATGCCATGGTCGTAGAAACTCCAATATTGGATGAGATTAGGCTCGCCCAACCGGACGACGCAAAGTTGGAAAAGATAAAGGGGTATATTGCCGAGGGAAAGGCAATAGGATTTGCTGTCCACGAGGATGGAAGCATTCGTTTCAAAGGGAGATGGTGTGTGCCCCATAAATGTGCCGAGTTGAAGCGAAGGTTGATGAAAGAAGGGCACAACACACCGTACTCAGTGCATCCCGGAGGCGACAAGCTTTACAAAGATCTAAAGAAGATCTATTGGTGGCCGGGAATGAAGAAGGAAGTGGCAGACTTCGTGGCGAAATGCCTCACCTGCCAAAGGGTTAAGGCAGTGAGACATAAACCCTTAGGACTGATGCAACCACTAGAGATTCCAAGTTGGAAGTGGGATAGCATCTCGATGGACTTTGTCTCGGGATTGCCCCGATCACCTAAAGGCATGAACAAGATTTGGGTGATTGTGGATAGGCTAACGAAGACAGCCATATTTATCCCGATGAAGGACACGTGGACTATGGACCAATTGGCCCGAGCCTACGTTGATAATGTGGTACGACGACATGGAGTACCACATGACATCATTTCTGACAGAGACAGTAGATTTGTTTCTCACTTTTGGACGGAGTTACAAAAAGCTCTTGGTACTAAAATCAAAATGAGCACCGCATTTCACCCGATGACGGATGGTCAAACCGAGAGAAAAATCCAAACACTAGAAGACATGCTGAGAGCATGCGTGTTGTAATTTAAGGGAAATTGGGAATCCCATTTACCCTTAATCGAATTTTCTTATAATAATAGCTACCATGCTAGCATTGGCATGGCACCATTCGAGGCGTTGTATGGACGAAGGTGCCGAAGCCCATTGAGCTGGGAAGAAAACGATAAGTCGGTGGTAGTGGGATCACAACTTATCGAAGACATGGCTCAACAAATCAAAGTGATTCAAGGAAAAATGAGAGCCGCTCAAGACCGTCAGAAGAGCTACGCTGACGTGAGACGACGAGACCTAGGATTTCAAGTGGGAGATAGGGTCATGCTAAAGATATCACCCATGAAGGGGGTGATGCGCTTTGGCAAATGAGGAAAGTTGAGTCTTCGATACATAGGACCTTATGAGATTCTAGAATGAGTCGGGAATTTGGCCTACCGACTGGCTTTACCGCCACAATTAGATCGAGTTCATAATGTTTTCCATGTCTCACAACTAAAGAAGTATGTGCCAGACCCGACACATGTACTTCAACCGGAGGTAGTCGAACTCGATGAGGATTTGACTTTTGAAGAAGTTCCAGTGCGAATTCTGGACACTAAGGAGCGAGTAACGAGGAACAAAACCGTCAAAATGATCAAGGTTCTTTGGTCGAACCACGAAAGTGAGACGGCGACTTGGGAGGTAGAATCCGACATGAGAGAACGCTATCCGACACTGTTCCAAGCCGACACCGACACAGTTATGGGGACATAACTGCAATCTTAAGGGGGAGAGGATGTCATACCATGTATTTTTCGTGCATTTTTGTAAACAAACAAGCAAATTCAAACTTTTTTGAACTACGTTATGGCTTGATCCCTTCACAGGGTACGTAGGCAGCTTAGAAGTTTTAATTCTAAGTTCAGTCACAAAATAATAAAACAAACAAAAGACCTTAGCACGAGAAAAGCCGAAACACAACTTCGAGGACGAAGTTGATTCTTAAGGAGGGTAGACTGTAATACCCGAGAATTTTGCAACATAAAACAAATAATTAAATAAATAAACAATAAATAAATAAATAATAAATAAATAAATAATAGATAAATAAATAATAAATAAACAAACAATAAATAAATAAATAATAAATAAATACACTAAATAAATAAAGAGAGGAAGAAATGAGAAATAAAGTTGAATTTTAAAAAGGAAGAAAAGTCCCAATACGCAAGACAATTTAATCGAATAAATTGTACACCGAGACCCGACACCAATGAACTCGAGAATTCGAGTCCAAACATGCATTTAGACCCGAGTAAAAATTTAGAGAGGAAATAGGAACCCGAAGATACCCAGGAAATCGGAATCCGGGAGCATAGAAGGATAGAAGTCCGAAAGAGAGGAGGAAAGGCACGACGGATCGCACGACCCACCTGGACCGAAGTCCAGGCGACGGCCGTGCGGTGGCCGCGCGGTGAAAGGGGAAACGGCGCGCCACGACCGCGCCACACGACAGATTCGCCGGTTGCGAGATTCACTCGCCCGAATCCGGATTTTCCGACTTCGGTTGAACACCTTTCGGCTCAAGACTCCCCAAGGCCGACCTTGGACGTCCCTAGATCGTGCCTATCTATAAATAACACCTCTTGGGAGCCCCGAACACTTTTCAAAATCCTAGGATACTCTCTATACACAAAACCCTAGATCCGGAAGTCGTTGGAGGCACGAAACCAAGGCATGGACTGTCGTGGACGAATTTGGAAGTCTTCCAACGTGGTGGTAAATCTGATCCATTCATCCATCTCGTTTTTAATTCAAAAACGAAACCCTAACTTAGCCTATTTCTTTCTACACCCCGAAGCGGATCAGAACGAAGAACCCGACGAACGGAGAGGATAAACGGTGGACTAGAAGCCACGCCTCTGAAATCGACGATCCCGGACGACTAGAAATCTTTAAGCTGACACTTACATGGTTTTGGGAGTAATTAAAACATTTAAACCTAAAAGCTTAATCAAAACTTTCAAAAATCTGTCAACATGTGATTTCTACCGGCGCAGTGATTTTGTCCAATTTTTCCGAACCCTTAAAATCTTCAAACGAGAAAACTTAAAACACGAAAAATGTTCCTAAGGCTTAGATATACCTCCTGTAAAATTTTCAGAATTTTTCGTGATGATTTGGTATATGAAATCAACCCGAAACCGAACTGCTAAGATTTGAATCTTGAAATTCTTGACAGAACTTAGGTCTAAATTTGATGACGTTTTTTACTAGGGTTATAGGCCGATTTAGATCTTTAGCCGAACATGAAAGTTGTAGACAAATGTCTTAAGAAGGTCTCTGTAAAATTTCGTTAAGTTTGGAGTTGATTTGCTATGGTAGATCTTGAAAATCTTGAACTGCTGTATGATAAATTCGGACAGATTAATGTTTCTACGAAAATTGATGTTTTTTACCTGTTTCGGTATCTCGGATTGAAAACGTTAAAACATGAACGTTGTTCATCTCGGTATTTCCGAGTCAGTGGTAAATTTCAGAATTTTTGGACTTAAATCGGATTTTAAATTAATTTTAGAGTAAACAGCGGTTTACCGGAGTCAAATCTTGAGATCTTGTTGAAACGATGGAGTTAGCCTTTAGGGTTGAAACGACTCAAAATCTCTTCTTAATAAATTTAGTGAAACCTGAATTTTTGAAATACATCCCCTTACAAACTTGATAAATTAAAATTAGGGGTGAGTGCTCTGCAGGGTGCCCCCTAACTGCTTCACTTCGTGCCTTTATGGACGATGGTGACCCCGCGCGAAAATTGAGATATGATATTGCCAAAACGGCATGAGATATATGGCCTACACTCTCATGAATATCCACATGGATTTCCCGAGGCTCCGGAGTGGTACTGGGTATGGCAGATACGGCTGCGGCCGCCGGTTTCCGGCTAAACTTGTTGAGATCGCGATGCAATCGTGAAACATTTGAAATTACTAAATCGGGGATGTAATGGGGATTTTAAATTAAATTGGATTATTTATAGTTGTCGTTTAAATTGTTAAATGCTTTGTTTAAATTAATTATGGCTTTCATATTAAATTGTGCTAAATGTATTGTTGACTAGTGTCATGAAATATTATGCAAATTGGTTAGATGATTAAGTTGAATTATTTATGGCTTATTATCATGTTTTTATGTAAATATTAAATTAGTGGCTTTTAAACTCTACGATCATGCAAGTGTTAACTTACTCAGCAAGTTGTGCTGACCAAACCGTTTATTTTTCCTTTTCCTTACAGAGTATGTGGAACAAACATGAGCACGTTCATGCATGGGGGAATTATATTTTGCGAAACTTTATTTTTAAATTCTTGAATTAGACTATAGAATAAACGGGCTTGTTTAACCCGTGTTTTGACCATGTCGGTCTTATTTACATTTCCGCTGCAATATTATACTTAATATTACTTCCGCTGCATTATGATATTATTATTTTCGAATTTATATGGTATGGGCTGTTTGCAAATGGTTTAAATATTTTAAATACTGAAATACCTAGCCTTGCATCTCTTTAGTAAGCTGGAGAAACCGTGTCTTACTAGGGAGGTGTGGCGGTGACATCCCGACCTGGGTGACCAAAAACCGGGGTATTACACACGGATTCTCTTGTTGTACCAATTGGCCACAACATCTTTATTTTTCTGTAAATTCTTGAATGCTTGCACCCTATTGGTGTTAACTTCTAATAATTCGTCCTTCATCAGCTGATCGTACTGTTCCGTCGACATCGAATCCGCTTGACTTGTTCTCAAGGTTGGGACTGTAATTTCGGCTGGAAGAACTGCATCCATCCCATACGTCAGCCGAAATGGCGTGAACCCAGTGGCTGAAGTCTTAGCATTCCGATAAGCCCATAAGGCTTCGGTTAACTTTTCGTGCCACTTTCTAGGCTGATCTTCAATCATCTTCTTTATGATTCCTATCAACTGCTTATTCGTAGCCTCTGCTTGTCCATTTCCTTGCGGATAGTATGGTGACAAATGCACTATCTTTATTCCGAATTCATCCGCAAAGGCCTTAATCTTTTCACCCACAAATACTGTTCCTCTGTCCGTTAGAATCGTCAGTGGGATTCCAAACCTGTAAATCAATTGTTTCTTAATAAACTCAATAACCTCTTCTTAAGAGATGCTGACGTATGCATGTGCTTCGGCCCACTTCGCGAAATAATCTGTAGCCACCAGAACATACTCGTATTTTTTAAGAAGAGGGATGAATTTTCCCAATGATATCCATGGCCCATCCACGAAATGGCCATGGCTTGATCATTATATGCAACTCTTCGGCCGGTAGCTTCTGTATCGGCCCGTGCTTTTGACACTCTTGACATCCCTTTGCGTACCTCTCACAATCTGCTCCCATATTCAGCCAATAATTTCCTAGCCGAATAATGCTCCACTTCATTGATCTTCCCGCACGATGCGCACCACAGATTCCTTCGTGAGCTTCTCCCATCTCTCTTTTAGCATCTTCTTCTCCTACACATCGGAGCAATACCCCATCAATGGCTCGCTTGAAGAGTATTCTACCAACTATTATGTAATCCATAGCTTTCCATTTTTCGGCTGGGTTTGCGGCGGCTGGATTCTCTAAGACTCTTGCTATCTCTTTGATTCATTCGGCCTTCTCGGTTTCAGGCAAACGTACGTCTATATTCCCTGCTATCGGCATTAGCCGATATCTAGCTGCATGCTGAGCTAACTCATTGGCCAACTCATTCTCTTTCCTAGGGATGTATTCAATATAAACCTCATCAAACTTTTCCAAGAGAACAGTTGCTTCCTCGTATAATCCAATCAATTGTGAGTTCTTGACAGAAAAATCCCCCAATAGTTGTTGAATAACCACTTGAGAGTCTCCCTTGATTACTATAGACTTGACTCCTTCGTCTATCAACTGTCGTAATCCCGAGATTAACGCCTTGTATTCCGCCTGGTTATTCGTATAAGAATTAGGCAACTGCATATAATATTTGTATACCATGCCCTCCGGTGTATGTAGCGTGAACCCTGCCCCTACTCCAGAAGCAGCCTTGGAGCCATCAAACATCATCGTCCACGGATGCAGGTATACTATTCCGATTTCGTCCATTACTTTCGGCTGAGCTTGTTCTTCAATATCGTGAGATATTGGAGTCATTGGATGATCGGCCAGAAAGTCAGCTACGATTTGTCCCTTCATAGCCTTTAGAGGTTGATATTTCAAATCGCACGCATTCAACTTCATGGCCCATTTGGCCATTCTTCGGCTGCTGATCGGATCATTCATCATGATCTTGACTATGTCAACCGAAGCTACTACTATTACTTGCCTTGGCTGAATATAATACTCCTGCTTCTGGCACGCATGGTAAAGACTCAAACGTAATTTGTGAATTGGCGAATACCTTAATTCTGCATCTTTAAGAATTCTGCTTAGATAGTAAATCGCCCGATCTCTTCCTTCATCGTCTTCCTGAGCCAATAACGCTCCAATTGACTCTTCGGCCGCGGCTATATACAACTTCAGAGGTCGGCCGAGTATAGGTGGGACCAACACTGGTGGGTTGATCAGTGCCTGTTTTAATTGTTCAAAAGCTCTTTGTTGGTCTGCTCCCCATCTGAATTCGTCTTCTTTCTTCAGTCTTAGCAGATCGGTTAGTGGTTTTCCCTTCCCGGCTGTATTTGCCAAGAATCTTCTTAGAAAATCGATCTGACCTAAGAATTTTTGCAGACTCTTCCTATCGTACGGAGGTCTAGCTTCCTGGATAGCCTTGGTTCTGTTAGCATCAACTTCTATGCCTTTATTGTGTACTAGGAACCCAAGAAAATTGCCTGCCTGTACTCCAAAAGCACACTTGACTCGGTTCATCTTAACTCCGTGTAACCTCATCTTTGCAAATACCCTTCTCAAATCGGCCAAATGGCTTTCGACATCTTTAGATCGGACCATGACATCGTCAATGTAGACTTCTACACAATCGCCTATCAAGTCATGCAATACATAGTTCATGGCCCTTTGGTATGTAGCCCCTGCATTCTTTAAGCCGAATGGCATTACTACCCATTCGTATATCCCAATAGCTCTTGGGCATATGAATGAGGTCTTATGAACATCCTCTTCGACCATAAAAATTTGGTTGTATCCGGAATATCCGTCCATAAAAGATAACATTCCCTTCTTTGCGGCCGAATCAATTAATAAATCGACAATAAGCATCATGTACTCATCTTTGGGAGTGGCTATATTGAGATTTCTAAAATCTATACAGACTCTCAACTTCCCATTCTTCTTTATTACAGGAACAATATTCGACAACCACTCCACATACTTAGCTGGCCTAACAAATCCGGTCGCTAACAGTTTTTCTATTTCTTCCTTTATTCTTGGAACTGTCTCGGGCGCTGCCCTCCTAGCCGGCTGCTTGTGCGGCCTAAATCCTTCTTTGATTGGAAGCATGTGTTCAACAATAGATCTTTCCAATCCAGGCATCTCTGTATAGTCCCATGCAAAACAATCTTTAAACTCATTCAAAATTTCTCTGAATCGGTTGGTCATGTGTTGATCCAGGTTTGCACTGACTGGGATCTCCCTTGGACGATCGTCTGTGCCAACATTAACCATCTTTAGAGGATCTTGTGATTTGAAGTCGGGCATCCGCTTTGGGATGGCATCCATGAGTTCACTCCATCTTGCTTTCTCATTTGTGGAATCGAGTTCGGTCGACTCGAACTCGATCGCCTTCTTAACTTCTTCGTTCATCATTTATTTTCTTTTGTGTCCGGCCATAAATCGGCCTGGTACCTGACTTCGAATCCCAGATCTGTCCAATCACATTCAACCACCTCCGGATATCTATCCCCTACCACCACAAGAAATGGTTGTATGGGTTCCTCTAACAGGATTGCGTCAATTCGTCCGGCCGAACTGACCGGAAACGGAGGTTGATCTCCATCCACTTCCTCTACCGTGACATCATCCTTCCAAAACAATATCTTCTGATGAAGGGTTGATGGCAAACACCTCGATGTATGAATCCAACATCGGCCTAGCAAGGCCGCGTATGGAACTTTGGCATCCACCACAAAAAACATAGTCGGAATTGATCCGACCGTCACATCAACCAAAATGCATCCTTCGGCCGCAGTTTGTGCCCCCACGAAACTTAATACCTTCATCCTTGTGGGTAGCAGATCCTCTGATCGGCCGATCTTAGTCAATGTGTACAATGGCATAACGTTGACGGTTGCTCCACCGTCGACAAACATTCTCCTTAATGGCCTTCCATTCACCCAGCCCTTAAGATAAAGAGGTCTCACATGTTGAGACATCTTCGCAGTCGGTGGTAGAATCGTACTAGGTTGGGCCTCTGGGATGAAAGCCTTGTATCCTTCTTCCACTATATTTTCACCTTCGGCTGCTGGCCGAAATGTTTCCAACTTATTGAAAGAGAAGTCCACAATGGGTTCTTATTCACCAACGTATTCTCCTTCTCTTTGGCAAAATACTACAGCTGATTCATAATCGGATCAATATTCTTCATAACTTACTGCGGTTGTGCCAACCATGTTTGCACTAGACCCGAAATCAAACTTGAATTGTCCCACTGTGAGGGTCTCATTGCTTGGGACGATAGAAGTCTTTGGTTTCCATTCTCTGGTTCGCACTGGTCTAGGCTTCCACTCCTCTTTTGGCTGTGTATGCTCGTTATCGACCTTAGGCTCCTTCACTTTCGGCCGAAATTCGACTTTGTTCTTCAGCCGATCTTGGTTGCCTTTCGGCTCATGATTCTGCTCCTTTATATTTTTCGGCTGATTTCATTTTAGCCGAAAATACCTTCTCCAGAATTATTCCTTCAGACGAAGAACAATCGTCTTGGAAGTCTTCTTGCATGTGCACCATTTCGTACTCTTCTTCGTATGTCCTGGCTGCTCTCAGCCGCTGCATTCTCCGTTTGTAAGTACGATACGATCCCTTCCCCTTTTGCAAATTTTCGCCTTTTGCCCTCCAGGCTGAGAACTCGGATCGGCGCTGGTCAATACGCTTTCGGTCTGGGGAATTTCGGACCCACTGGCCCACTTGGGTGTTGGCCGGTGTCTTCTGAATTTCTTTATCTCCGGAGACACAGCCTCTTCGGGTACTGTAATCTGAATTAAAGTCTTTCCATTTTTTTATCAGCTGTTAATTTCATCTCCGAATCCCAACCGTTTGTAATGATTTTCAATGTTGGTTTCTCCCTTTCATCCTTGAGTCCCTGCTTCTGTTGTCTGCCCGTTCGCTTGATCCATTCCTCGACTTCATACTCGCCCAATCGGTCGAACACATCAGATGCCTTCTCTTTTCCTTTTCTTGGAGAACCTAATCGTCTACAAACTCCTGTTGTCTTATGAACAGATGGCCGTACTCCCAGCCGATCGTGCACGGAGCTCTTGCTGGACGATGGTTGGTCCCCTAGACGATCATGTACACACTTGTTTTGATCAGGGTGAACCATTACCATATTTGCAACAGGAAACGGATTCTGATCTATTGCCATTAATCTATCTGGGAACATAAGTTTCCCATCATCCACGTGCTTCTGGATCATCTTCCTAAAGTATCCACAAACCGCTGTAGTATGGGTGGCCGATGCGTGAAATATGCACCATCCTGCCTCTACCTGTTCTTTAGTCGGTTGTGGATGATTTCCCATGAACTCAAACAATCCGTTCTTCAAACAATAGTAAAAAATCTCATCCATCTGAGAGAGATCGAAAGAATAGAATCGTTGTGACTCATCTCTAATTTCTCCTTCTTTCTCCTTGCCTCTCACTGGACGAAGAGATGGACAAGTCATCGGCTTCTTAATCACCAGCTCAGCCCTTGCTACTTCGGCTAGGGCCGGGATATCGTCCATGTTATATTTTTCCGCAACTTCACACCTATCAAATGACCCAACAAATGATGCAGCCGACTGGATAGGTTGTGATCTTCCACTTTGACTACGGCTTGATTTAAAAGCTGCTTGCTTTGCCAAGTATGTCTCCATCCTGATGGCTTCAGCCGTCAATTCGGCCACCGTCCTTGGTCTAGTAACCATTAATCTGTCCTTGATAGCAAACTTCAGGTTTGCTTTAAAATTTGAATATACTCATGCTCCGGGAGCATCGTCTTCATTTGAGCCTTAATAGTATAGAACCTTTCTAAAAACTCATCGACGGATTCTCCACCCTTTTGTTTAGTAGAAGTCAAATATACTACTGATACCTCGGGGCTGGTATTGTAGAATCGGTCATGAAATAACCGCTCCATTTCGGACCAAGTGTTGACCGAACCTGGTGGTAAATTGATATACCACTCAAATGCTGGACCAGTAAGTGATAAGCTGAACAAAATCAGCTTGTGGAAATCATTCTGTGCGATCCTTGTGCATTGAGTTGTGAATCGGCCGATATGTTCAATGGTTGATCGACCAACTTCTCATGAGAATGTGTTAAAATCAGGAACCTTTACTCCTCTAGGTAATGGATATTGCTCTTCTATGTAGTCAGGGTATGGTTTCCTGTACATCAGCCTATTCTCCTAGCCGATGAGATTTCCGAATTGCGTGCAAATAATTTCGGCGATGAGCTCTCTATCGACCAATTGTGGCAGATTCTGCGCCGGCAGATATTGCTGCTGCATGATCGGTGCCGGCGGTTGAGGTTGATAATGCTGCTCCTGCCTCGGTTGTTGAGGAGGAACAAAAGGACGTGGTCCTTGCCCTCCGAGCGGCCGATAGGCCTGCTGTTGGAAGTTATGTACGTTTTGTGGCACAGGCGGTGGATTTTGCGCTGCCTGTATGTTCTGTGTTCCCATCGGATACATATTCCTTGCTAATTCGGCTCTGAACATGGCTGGTATCGCCGCCAATATGTTTCCTTCTATCTGTCGAACCGAATTAGTAACCGCCGCTGTAACATCCCGAATAATTAATTCATGATTAAATTAATTCAATTATGATAAATTAGTCAAAAATGGGCATAATTAATTAAATGAAGTGAGTGTATAATTATTTCAAGCCCTATGTAGAAGTATTGATGGTCCAAACCAAGTTGGATTTAACAATGGGTGTTTAAGATTATTAAGAAGAGTTGCGGTCAAAATCAGAATAAGGAATATTACAAAGGGGTCCCTTGTCTTTAAATTGGGGAAAATTAGAGAGATGGGCATTTTTCTCTTCTCTTTCCCGTCACCACCATGGGACCAAAATTGGGGATTTCTCTTGAAGCTCAAATCGCGATTCGAAGGAGAAGGGATGCCATTGTTGGAAGCTTGAAGCTTGAAGGTGTAGAAGAACCAAAGGTAAGGGTTGCACTTTCAATTTCCCCCAGTTTTTCCTTGTCCCCATTATTCTTCCCATTCTTGTTTGAACTTTGAGTTGGGGCTGCGGGTGGTGGTGCCGCCGCATCCGCGGCGGGGTGAAGGGAAGACGGAGGGAGACGGTGGCGTGGTGGCGGGCGCCGCGGACAGCGGCAGCGGGCTGCTGCCCGCTGCTGCGCGTTGCCGGCGGCGACGCCGCCGCCCTCCGGCGATGGCGGCAGGTGGTGATGATGGTGGACTTTTGGTGGTGGTGAATAAATGGAGTGAAGTTTTTGATTGAACAAAGTTGGATTTTTATTTTAGAACTTGGAAATGCATTCTTGGTTTTAACGCTTAAATGGATTTTAAGATGTTGAAGTGATGCCCTTTTTTAAATGTTGTTTGTCATATTTATGTTAAATGAGTTACTATATGAGTCTTGGTGTGCTAGTTAAAGAATAAAATGAATTTATTGGATTATGTTGATAATTGAGAATTTGATATTATATATGTGATTTAAGTTAAATTTGTAATTAAGAAATGGAGGGATGACTATTATTTATTTATGTGTTTAAAGATCTTGAATTTGAGAATTAAATGCTATTGTTATGTTGCCTTGAAATTATGTACCTTGTGAACATGGGACTATTGTGTATTTGGAAAGCATGAGTTATTTTGATATTTTGGCTATGCTTGAATTAATTAGATGATATTGCTAGTGTTTTAATATTAGAATACTTTGAGTGCTTAAGCTTTAAGATTACCAAGTTGGGTGTTGGATCAATCTTCATTATTTTGCCTTGTTGAATTATTTTGGGGTTAATTCTATGTTGATAAACATAGAATGTGAATTATTGAGTGGTTAGCGGGAGTTTGGAAGGAGATTGGAGATGGATGTTGGAGTTCGAGGTAGGGGATGATGGTTTTGATGGTATGGGAATTATTATTTTAATTCTTATGATGTTATTTTTGTGTAGGAGATCAACCGTTAAGCCATTGGGAGATTGAAGACGTACGAAGGAAACCTTGAAGAATTATGAAAGGCAAGGTTTAGTTAGTAATATGTAGATTAGGGAGTTAGGCCGAGATGACTAACTAGTGTTGATTTATAAATCGTATAACTCTTGGCATGTTAACCTAGACGTTTAAGATGTGATCCTAATTAGGTTGTGCTTTAGATGTAGGGACGTCTATAATTAGACTGTTTCCCTAGGAAATGATTAACCGTTAAGGTGGATTGTTGTAACACCCCGGTTTTTGGTCACCCAGGTCGGGATGTCACCGCCACACCTCCCTAGTAAGACACGGTTTCTCCGGCTTACTAAAGAAATGCAAGGCTAGGTATTTCAGTACTTAAAAATATTTAAAACATTTGCAAACAGCCCATACGACATAGTCTCGAAAATAATAATATCATAACGCAGCGGAAATAGTATTTAAGTATAGTATTGCAGCGGAAATGTAAATACGACCAACATGGTCAAAACACGGGTTAAACAGGCCCGATTATTCTAATGTCTAATGCAAGAATTTAAATAACAGAGTTTGCAAAAATATAGTTTCCCCCATGCATGAATGTGCTCATGATCATTCCACATACTCTGTAAGGAAAAAGGAAAATAAATGGTTTGGTGAGCACAACTTGCTGAGTAAGTTAACACATGCATGATCGTAGGGTTTAAAAGCCATTAATTTAATATTTACATAAAAGCATGATAATATTCATAACTAATTTAAATAAAGTCATAATTAATTTAAATAAAGCATTTAATAATTTAAAAGACAACAATTTAATATTTAACTATCCCCATTTACTCCCAAGATTTAGTATTTCAAGAGTTTCACGATTGCATCGCGATGTCAACAAGTTTAGCCGGAAACCGGCGGCCGCAACCGTATCTGCCATACCCAGTACCACTCCGGAGCCTCGGGAAACCCATAAGGATATTCACGAGAGTGTAGGCCATATATCTCCTGCCGTTTTGGCAACATATCTCAAATATTTCGCGCGGGTCACCATCGTCCATAAAGGCACGAAGTGAATCGTTAGGAGGGCACCCTACAGAGCACTCACCCCCTAATTTTAAGGATCAAGTTTGTAAAGGGGATTTCCTAATTTCCAGATTTCATATATTTATTTCAAAGAGTCTTCTACTCGTTTACTCGTTTAAACCTTAAAGGCTAGTTTCACCGTTTCAACAAGATTTCAAGATTTGACTCGGTCAACCACAATTTACTCTAAAATTCATTAAAAATCGAATGTAATTCCAAAAATTCTGAAATTTTACCACTGACTCAGAAACATCGAGATGAACAACTTTCTTGTTTTAACTTTTCCAATTCGAGATAGCAAAATAGGTCAAATACATCAATTTTCGTCATAACATTAATCTGTCCGAATTTCGTGTACAGCAGTTCAAGATTATCAATATCTATCATAGCAAATCAACTCCAAACTTAATGAACTTTTACAGAGCCCTTCTTAAGACATTTATCTACAACTTTCATGTTCGGCCAAAGATATAAATCGGTCTAGAACTAATGTCAAAAACGTGATCAAGATCGGAGCTAAGTTCTGTCAAGAAATTCAAGATCCAAGTTTCAGCAGTTCGGTTTCGGGTGGATTTAAATATCAAAACGTCTCTAAAATTCTGAAAATTTTACAGTAGATAGATCTAAGCCTTAGGAATGTTTTTGTGTTTTAAGTTTTTCCGTTCGAAGTCGTTTTAAGGTTTGGAAAAATTCGACAAAACTGTTGCCGGTAAAAATCATACGTTGACAGATTTTTGAAATCTTGCTTAAACTTTTAGGTTTGAATGTTTTAGTTACTCCCAAAACCATGTAAGTATTAACTTACAGATTTCTAGATGTCCGGGATCGTCTATTTCGAAGGCGTGGCTTCCAGTCCACCGTTTATCCTCTCCGTTCGTCGGGTTCTACGTTCTAGATCCGATTCGGGGTGTAGAAAGAAAAAGAAGAAGGTTAGGATTCGTTTTCGAATCGTATATGGAACAAGGATCGGATCGAAGCTTACCACGATGCTGGAGATCTCCAAATTTTTGTCCACGCAGTCCTCGCCTTGGTTTCGTGCCTCCGACGACTCCGGAATTAGGGTTTCGGACGTATAGAGAGTTGTAGGGTTTTGGAAAAGTGTTCGGGGTTTTCAAGAGGGCTTATTTATAGGTAAACAAGACCTAGGGGCGTCCAAGGTCTGCCTCTAAGAGTCTTGAGCTGAAAGGTGTTCAACCAAAGTCGGAAAATCCGGATTCGGGCGAGTGAATCTCGCAACCGGCGAATCTGTCAAGCGGCGCGGTCGTGGCGCGCCTTCTCCCCTTTGACCGCGCGGCACTCGCCTGGACTTCGGTCCGGGCGGGTCGTGCGATCCGTCATGCCTTTCCTCCTCTCTTTCGGACTTCTATCCCCCTATGCTCCTGGATTCCGATTTCCGGGGTATCTTCGGGTTTACGGAAATAGAAACCTCGTATAATTTATGTTTAGACTCGAGTTCTCGAGTTCATTGGTGTCGGGTTTTGGTGTGCAATTTATTTACCTTTAATAATTCTTTTTATTTAATTAATTTCCTTTTAATTCCTTTTTAAGTTAAATCTCATTTCTCATTTCCTTATCTTTATTTATTTCTTTATTTGCTGGATTTATTTATTTATTGTAATTATTTTATTTATTGTTTATTTAATTATGGTTTATTTATTTAATTATTGGTTTTATGTTGCAAAATTCTCGGGTATTACAGTCTACCCTCCTTAAGAATCAACTTCGTCCTCGAAGTTGTGTTTCGGCTTTTCTCGTGCTAAGGTCTTTTGTTTGTTTTATTATTTTGTGACTGAACTTAGAATTAAACTTTTAAGCTGCTTACGTACCCTATGAAGGGATCAAGCCATAACGTAGTTCAAAAGTTTACAAAAAAAATGCACGAAAAATAGGTGGTATGACATCCTCTCCCCTTTAAGATTGCAGTTATGTCCCCATAACTGTGTCGGTGTCGGTTTGGAACAATGTCGGGTAGCGTTCTCTCATGTCGGATTCTACCTCCCAAGTTGCCATCTCACTTTCGTGGTTCGACCAAAGAACCTTGATCATTTTGATGGTTTTGTTCCTCGTTACTCGCTCCTTAGTGTCTAGAATCCGCACTGGGACTTCTTCATAAGTCAGATCCTCATTGAGTTCGATTATCTCCGGTTGGAGTACATGTGTCGGGTCCGGCACATACTTCTTTAGTTGTGAGACATGAAAGACATTATGAACTCGATCTAATTGTGGCGGTAAAGCCAGTCGGTAGGCCAAATTTCCGACTCGTTCTAGAATCTCGTAAGGTCCTATATATCGAGGACTCAACTTTCTTCGTTTGCCAAAGCGCATCACCCCCTTCATAGGTGATATCTTTAGCATGACCCTATCTCCCACCTGAAATTCTAGGTCTCGTCGTCTCACGTCAGCGTAACTCTTCTGATGGTCTTGAGCGGCTTTCATTTTTCCTTGAATCACTTTGATTTGTTGAGCCATGTCTTCGATAAGTTGTGGTCCCACTACCACCGACTTATCGTTTTCTTCCCAGCTCAACGGGCTTCGGCACTTTCGTCCATACAATGCCTCGAAAGGTGCCATGCCAATGCTAGCATGGTAGCTATTATTATAAGAAAACTCGATTAAGGGTAAATGGGATTCCCAATTTCCCTTAAATTCCAACACGCATGCTCTCAGCATGTCTTCTAGTGTTTGGATTGCTCTCTCGGTTTGACCATCCGTCATCGGGTGGAATGCGGCGCTCATTTTGATTTGAGTAACGAGAGCTTTTTGTAACTCCGTCCAAAAGTGAGAGACAAATCTACTGTCTCTATCAGAAATGATGTCATGTGGTACTCCATGTCGTCGTACCACATTATCAACGTAGGCTTGGGCCAATTGGTCCATAGTCCACGTGTCCTTCATCGGGATAAATATGGCTGTCTTCGTTAGCCTATCCACAATCACCCAAATCTTGTTCATGCCTTTAGGTGATCGGCGTAATCCCGAGACAAAATCCATTGAGATGCTATCCCACTTCCAACTGGGAATCTCTAGTGGTTGCATCAGTCCTAAGGGTTTATGTCGCACTGCCTTAACCTTTTGGCAGGTGAGACATTTCGCCACGAAGTCTGCCACTTCCTTCTTCATTCCCGGCCACCAATAGATCTTCTTTAGATCTTTGTAAAGCTTGTCGCCTCCGGGATGCACTGAATATGGCGTGTTGTGACCTTCCTCCATCAACCTTCGCTTCAGCTCGGCACATTTAAGGGGCACGCACCATCTCCCTTTGAAATAAATGCTTCCATCCTCGTGGACAGCAAATCCTATTGCCTTTCCTTCGGCAATATACCCCTTTATCTTCTCGAGTTTCGCGTCGCCCGGTTGGGCGAGCTTAATCTCGTCCAATATTGGAGTGTCTACGACCATGGCGTTGATCGTTTCACCCACTGTGCCCGGATGCACAAGTTCCAATTCCAATCTTGCTAAATCCATGTACAATGCCGGCGGAATTACCAACGAGTTTGTCACGTGCTGGGTTTTCCGACTTAGGGCATCGGCTACCACATTCGCCTTCCCCTCGTGGTAGGCTATCTCCAAATCGTAGTCCTTGATAAGTTCCAACCACCTTCGCTGTCTCAAATTCAACTCCTTCTGGGTGAACATATACTTTAAGCTCTCGTGGTCGGTGAAGATCGACACTTCCGCGCATAAAGATAATGTCTCCATATCTTTAGAGTGAAAACGACCGCTGCCAACTCCAGGTCGTGTCGGATAATTCTCCTCGTGAGGTTTTAGTTGGCGTGATGCATACGCTACGACTCTCGAGTCTTGTATCAAGACACAACCTAAACCTTCCTTCGAAGCATCGCTATATACTTCGAAGTCACCATTCTCTGATGGTAGTGTCAATACGGGTGTGGTTGTGAGTCGTTTATTCAGTTCTTGAAATGCTGTCTCACAAGCCTCTGTCCACACGTATTTTACTCCCTTCTTCAGTAGCTGGGTCAAAGGTCGTGCGATTTTCGAAAAATCCTTCACGAACCGTCTATAGTACCCGGCTAATCCAAGGAAACTCCTTATCTCAGTTTGGCTCTTGGGAGTTGCCCATTCGGTTACGGCAGAGACTTTTGCCTGATCCACTGAAACTCCATCAGCGGATACTATATGTCCAAGAAATGCTACCTCCTTCAACCAAAAGTCACATTTGGACAATTTGCCGTATAGCTGATTCTTTCACAAGGTCCCTAACACTTGGTGCAAGTGTTGGGCGTGCTCCTCCTCGTTTTTCGAGTAGATCAGGATGTCATCGATGAACACCACTACGCACTGATCTAACAGCTCTCAAAATACATTGTTCGTGAGGTTCATGAAAATTGCCGGAGCATTTGTTAACCCAACGGATAACACTGTGAACTCGTAGTGACCATATCGAGTTCGAAATGCCGTCTTCGGAATGTCTTTCTCGGCAATTCTCAACTGGTGATACCCAGATCGTAAGTCGATCTTCGAGAATACTGAAGCTCCCTTCAGTTGATCAAATAGATCCTCTATTCTCGGCAATGGGTATTTATTCTTGATAGTCACTTGGTTTAACCCTCGATAGTCTATGCAAAGACGTAATCCTCCGTCTTTCTTCTTAACAAATAAAACCGGTGCTCCCCAGGGGGAAGTACTCGGCCTTATGTACCCTTTTCCTAACAGCTCATCGAGTTAGTCTTTTAACTCCTTCATTTCCAGTGGTGCCATCCGGTACGGAGCTTTTGAGACAGGCTCTGTGCCCGGAATGAGATCTATCGTAAACTCAAGATCTCTCTCAGGTGGCATGCCCGGGATGTCTTTAGGAAACACATCCGGGTATTCTCTTACCACTGGTATGCTATCAACCTTGTTCTCTTCCGCCTCAAGTTTGTGCACATAGCACGCATATAGCTCATACCCCTTACGCATCAAGTTACTTAGTTTAAGTGCACTAACGATTTTGTTACTCTTCTTAGGGGGCTGAGAGTAAAAGATAACCCTCTTTCCCCTACTTTTTGACAAGGTGATCTTTTGCTTTTGGCATTCGATCACCGCCTTATACTGGGATAACCAATCCATCCCCAGTATGATGTCAAAGTCTCTTAAGTTAAATTCTACTAAGTTCGCGAAGAATTCTACGTTCTTTATCACTATAGGAATTCCGTTATATCGTTTAGAGCAAGATACTACTTCTCCAGAAGGCAATTGAATTCCTAAGCTAATTCTCTCGCACTTAGGTAGATCTAACTCAGGCACTATCCTTGATGCTATGATTAAGCAACTAGCTCCAGAATCAAATAGGACTCTAAGGGGTGTATTCAAAACATGAAATGTACCTGCCATCACTTCTCCTTGTGCAGGCACGTCCGCTTGGTTAACCACGTTGAGCCTCCCCACAGGGCGTCCATGGTTGCCCTGCTGATTCGCATTCTGCTGCTGATTTTGCTGTTGGTTTTGATTCTGCGGTGGCGGAGGTCATTGGTTCTGGTTCTGATTCGGCGTCCTAAATTGGTTTTGAGGGGGTCTATACCCCTGGTTATTTCCGTTCCGCCCATTTTGGTTCTGAGGCTGTTCCTGCCCCGTGACCAAGTCTTCCCTTTTCGTTATGTTTTCAAGCCTAGTTCGGCACTCCCGACGTATGTGACCCATTCGACCACATCGGAAACAGGCGCCCTGTTGAGGGCATCCCCTCGCCAGATGGGGTCGTCCACATCTTGGGCAAGGTGGTACCGGATCTTCTTGGTCGAACCTCCTCCCATTGTTGTTTTGTTGTGGCCTATTCGACCCTCTCCGCTGTTCGTTCCTTCCAGTGTTGTTCTCGCTTCTCGAGTCCCGGTTTCTCTTGTCTTGGGGGCCCCTGCTGGACTCCCCACTCACCCTTCTCTTCAGTTGCTACACACGCGCTACCGCCACAGCGCGGTCATACACAACTTGCAGGTCGGGGTAGTGTACCCCCGCGATCACCTCGCGAACAGACAGGTTCAGTCCCATCTCGAACTTCTATGCTTTCTCTGCATCCGTGGGTACGAGTCTTGGTGCGAACCTCACCAGCTCCTTGAATCGAGTGTAGTACTCTTGTACGGTTTGGCCTCCTTGCTTCAGTGATAGAAACTCCTCGTACATCGCCGATTTAGTACTCAAGGGATAGAATCGATCCCTGAGTAGTTCCATCATTTCCGCCCAAGAGTAGGGCTCGTCATCTTCAATCAGCTTGGCTTGAGTTGCCTGCCACCAGTCGTCCGCTTTGCCTCCCAAGTAGTACGAAGCAACGTGCACTCTTTCTCCTTCCGGACATTTGACTGCTCCCAGCAGCTTGTCGAAGGTTCGGATCCATTCTTCCAGTTTGGCTGGATCCTCCTCACCAGCGTAGTGGGGTGGCTGGTAGGGATTCACCATTGCCAGATAGTTAGGGCGAGCTTGGGGCGGAGGTACCGCCGCAGCTTGGCCCTGGTTGACTTGCGCGTTCCCTAGCGCAATCAAGACCTCCTCTATCGTCCGAAGACGATCGCCCACATTGTTCGGTGCGGGGCGTCCTGCGCACCTTGGGGTTGTTCCTCTACAGGTTGGGCCGGTTCCGTGACATTTGGAGGTGTTTTAGTAGGTGTTTCAGTAGTGGTTTGGGGAGCGGGTTGAGTTCTTCCTCTTCCTCTTCCTCTGGGTGCCATTCTGGTACAAATAGGGTGGATTAGGACTTGCGAAACTAGCATGTAGTCTAAACAATTCCTATAAATATGCATGTGTTTTGTAATTTCGCACGTGGTGCTCGATCGAACTAAGAGGCGCCGTACGCTTCTGGGTTTTATTTTAATTTATTATTTTATTTTATTTTCGATTTTTTTTTGTACGGACAGGTCTGTCCAGGTTTTTTTTTCGATAGTTTAGGGCTGAAGGATTTAAAAAAAAAACCAACTTGCATTTATTCCTTAAAAGAAATTTAATACAAGTAATAGGATGCGCAAAATAAATGTACTATCTAAGACAAAGTATCTAAAAGATCTCTGCGTCCTCTGGCAGAGTAGTGGGGTCTTCCATTGGATCATCCTCATCAGAGACTTGGCCGGTGCCCAAGGGTCCATGAAACACTGGGGTTGGTGGGTCGACGGCTTCCGGAACTGGTTCCGGTGACTCCTCCAGATGGTTCTCCACGGGGCTCAGGTTTGGCGACGGGCGGACCATGTGGGGCCAGAGTCCAAGGGTTCCGTAGCGTCCACGGATGAGGCCGGATGGGCTCTTACTGGGGGTGTTGGACTTCGTGGTCCCATCAAATGGTGTTCCACAGGGCTATATGGTACTACTATATCAGTGAGGTCAAGCAGGTCCGTCCCTAGTGTAACACCCCGGATTTGATAACCCAGGCCGGGATGTCACCGCCGCATTTCCCTAGCAAGACACGGCTTCTCGAGCTCGCTAAGGAAGTGCAAGGCTTGTGGGTATGAAAAAGATTTAAAACATATCAAGATTTAGTCCGGAAATTTATAATACTTAGTACGATAGTAGAAATTATCATGCGCGGAAAGTAAATAAAGTAAGTGCAGCGGAAAGCAAAATCACGGGCAACATGGCCAAATCCTCGGGTTTAACAGACCCGGTAAAAACAGTACGATGCAGAAATTTAAAATGTCCATTATGATTTCCCCCAAGTGCATATGCAATGCGTCACTCGACGTACTCTGTAAAAAAAAAAGAAATGACAACGGTTGTCAGTATAAAAATATACTGAGTAAGTTAATCCCTAACTACAAATAAAAGGGGTTACAAGTGTTTAAACTAAAGATTTCGCTTACCGTACGAGAATTTAAAAATACATGATTTATTAGCAGCGGAAAACATGATTAAAGAACTTAATTTTAAAAGTGTAATTTAAAGCATAATTTAAGATGCATAAATTTAAATACATAATTAAAGACAGGATAAATACGATTTAAGCATAATGAAACACTCACACGAGTCTTTTACTTTTCATCCCGTAAACTAAGAAGAGGACACCATACCGGGAGATCACTAACGAGGCAATCTCAACATAGGACCACTAACGAGGCAGTCCAAACAATGGGAGACCACTAACGAGGCAGTCTCAAAGATAGTAGGACCACTAACGAGGCGATCCAAAAAGATAGTAGGACCACTAACGAGGCGATCCACAAATACAGCGCGCGAGATCACTAACGAGGCAATCTCAGATAGTAAGGAGACCACTAACGAGGCAGTCTCAAAGATAATGATAGTATGAAGATCGGCTCAGCCTAGTGAACGGGATTTTTCGAAAGTTCGTAATTCAAAGTTATCAAATGATCGATATCGCGTTTTCATAGTTCGAGTTTTCTCAAGTTCGAAAAATCCTATTCGAGGCATTTTACGCCTTTCTTAATTTAAAATTCGTCTTTTCTCCAAAAATTCTGAAACTTTGTCAGTAATTCAAAAACACACACACGAACAACTTTCATGTTTTAAGTTTTTGGAAATAAGGTTCCGAAGTGAGTTGAAATTCGAGTTTATTGCAAAGATTAATTTATGTCTTGAAAACTGTTTTCGTCACAGGTTCGTGCAACGCCGATTAAAAATTCATTTCAAAACCAATCGATGTGAAATTTTTACAGTAACTACACAACACATTAAGGAACAACTTTCATGTTTTAAGAATTTGGAAATAATGAATTCTTGGTACTCAAAAATCGAGTGCAACTCACTGCATAGTCATGGCCCTTAAAACGATTTCAAAACAGTTTTAAAAACTCGGCCGCTTGACATATCAAATGAACACCAAAATCCGTGAAATTTTATATGCATAATCTAGACACAATTATCTACAACTTTTGTTTGGAAATGCAAAGTTAAATCATTCGAAAAATGGGTGAAAAACATGCATCAAGTTGAATGAAGGAATCTGTCACAGAATTAAATTGTTCGGTTCGATACAGAAAGTTCACGGCGAAAATTGGGATAGCAAAACTTAATGTCAACGGCTGAAATTTGGACACAAGATAGATAAAGGTGTTAGGAACAACTTTTATGTTGAAAAGTTTTCGGTTTGAATTCCCAAAGGTCAAGTTTTTGGCGAGTCTTTAAAATTGGACGAAAATAGGGTTTTTGAAAACCGATTTTTGTTACAAGCCTATATCTTGAGATTTAAACAACAAACAACCACGAAAATTTGTGAGTAAGGTTTTAACTTACCTAGAATGATGATAGGGTTGCTGGATTGGGTTTCCGGACGTCCTAGGGTCACGACGAACGGCCAACTTCTCCGATCGCTTTTTGTTCGTTTTCCGACGGAAAATCGTAGTAGGGAAAAAGGGTTAGAATATGAGTTTCTAAGATCTATGGACGAATTGAAACTTTGTACAATAGCTTACCAAGAGTCTAGAGGGCAGGGCTTGGTTCCTTTCGCCTTGCCGTCGCCGGAATACTTGCCGGAAAGTGAGTTCGGAGAGGTTTCGACTTGGAGAGGAATATTGGAGGTGTTTAGGGTTAGGTTTTCTGAGAATTATGGGGAGGGGCGCCCCAAATCTGATCTTATGCCCTTCCCCATTGTTGTGATCGACTTGCCATTGATTGAGGTTGGATTTTTGGCAAGAAAATCGCCATGGAAGGAAAGTTTACACTTTCAGCTCCTCTGGCGCGCTGGTGGCGCGCACCCAAGCTTTTGTGCGCGCGAAGCACGCGCGACCAGCCTGGAGGCGCGACGCCCTTGGCCGCGCGGTGGCCGCGCGGCGGCGCGCGGGCAGCGCGGGCCGGCCGGACCGGCCGGTTCGGCGGTCCGCGTGCTCCGTCGGGTCTTCCCTCGCTTTTCCCTATCGGTTTTCTACGTGTTAGCTCGATTCCCTGGGTCGTCTTCGTTTTGGAATCTTCTCCTTAATCTTGTTACGAGTCCGGCTTATCGCTCGCAACATTTCCGGGTCCTACTTAGCCTAGTCTAAATTGGTCCCAACATCTCCTATCGTCCTTGTGATCTAATTCGTGATGTATTTTGTGATTTATTTCGTGACTGAACTTAGAAATTAGTTCTAAGCTGCCTACGTACCCTGTGAAGGGATCAAGTCATGACGTAGTTCAAAACAACTTGAATTTGTTTTTCCTCGGGTGTTACATCCTCCCCCCCTTAAGAATACAGTTATGTCCCCATAAATGTGGTCGTGTCGTCTTGGAAGAGGGTAGGGTAACGTTGCCTCATGTCGGCTTCCAATTCCCAGGTTGCCGTCTCCGTCTCGTGGTTGGACCACAGGACCTTGACCATCTTTACAGTTTTATTCCTTGTCACCCTTTCCTTGTAGTCGAGTATTTTCACCGGGGTTTCTTCATAGGTCAAGTCATCCTCCAATTCGATTACGTCCGGTTGGAGTACATGCGATGTGTCGGGCACATACTTCTTTAGTTGGGAGACGTGAAACACGTTATGGTTACGAGCAAACGGTGGTGGGGACGTTAGTTAACACGCCGTTCTCATTTCCCTACTGGATTTCTCAGGGTCCCTAGGTATTTACGTCCCGGAGGTTTCCTGTAGTCCTGCGAAAGGAGGGCGTGAGGCAATTCCGCTGTCCTTGCCCGGAATAATGCCCGGTGATGTTCCAAGTCGACGTATTTCTCTGTCAATGTATGCCCGGGTTCAGTGAGGAGCGTATAGCAAAAGAGATTGAGCAGAACAGGAAAGATAAAACTCCATCCGGGTCCCGCGCGGTGGCCGCGCGTTGGCGCGCGGAGAGCGCGCGGCACCCTCTGTTCGAGAAAATAGGGCTCGCGCTCCGCGCGAGCCACTTCCCCCATTTCCCATTCGAGAACACACCCCCAATTCTCTCTAAATCCGGCGAGTTACCTTCCTATTTGCTCGATTTCGACTTCAGTTTCACTCATCCAGGTACGATTCTACTAAACCCACTTACTAATTTCAACTTTTATGTTTTGAATGATTTGATTTGTGAAGAGATTTAGGAAATTAGGGTTTGTGTACAAAAATTGGGGGTTTATGATTTTTAGGCTTGATTTGTGCAATTTAGCAAGTGTATGTGGCAATTGTTGTTACTCTTGTTGCCTTGCCTATGTTTATGTTATAATGTGTTTATGTTTTTGGAAAATTCTTGTTGAATTCGAATCCTTAGAAAGGCTATGAAGTTATTGATGCTTGGTTGCTATTGGGGTGTGATTATTAGTTCGTTCCCCCGTTGTTTGGTGCTGTAGGATTTGCCGTAGTGTTCTTAGAATGATTGTTTCATTCTGTGGGCGATTTCCGTGTGTTGTTAGTAACTTAGGTTTTGGTTTATTGCGCACATAACGTGTTCGACGAAATGCCACAAAGGGTTTAGGCACTAGTTTGAGCATATCCTTTGTCTAGGTTACCTCCTGGTTGGTCTTAGTAAACGGTAGGATTTGTTGTTCTTACGGTACATTCGCGTTGGAAATATATATTAATGCCCTTTTCGTATTTTCGCTTGACTTCTGTGTGGGACTTAGCCTTATAATCGGTGTTTGGTAACTTGCAGGATGTTGCTCTTTTTGTGGGTCGTTTTGGCGTCTCTCATGTGTCCTCCGAGGGCTAGGAGACGAGTTGCTGATGAGGCTGGCCCCAGTCATGCTGCTCCGGCAATGCCGGATTTCGACGAGAGCGAGTCAGAGGAGGACGAGGCGCAGCGGGGCCCGCGTCTCAGGGGTCTTCCGGACGAGGTGCGTCCTCACCAGCACGACAGGTTCCGGTTTAGGACGAAGGCTGCCCAGGACTTTTATTTCGACGAGCTTCGTCGAAACAGGGCTTACGTCCCTGAGAGAGGCATATATCCTCTTCATATGGGCGATGACAGGGTCAGTGCGGTCTTGGAGTATTTGCAGTGGACTGGTCTGGCACGCCACCCCGAGGGCGTCGCCTCCGGTTATTTGGCTATGGAGGTTATTGCCAACATTGGCGGTCTCGGGGAGGGTGACGATCTATCCCGGGTATGGGTCCGTGGTCGCTATCTCGACTTCAGTGCTCGGGCGATCAATGTCTATTTTGGCTTGCCCGACGATGGCGTGTTCCGGCCCCAGCCTGAGGGACGCGTTCTTGCTCCTGCGTGGAACACCTTATGCACCCTAGTGCCTCCTCAGTTCGAGCACAGTCATGAGCTTCGTTTGACGTCGATGGACTCCCCTTGGCGAGAGCTTGCTCAGCTGTGGTTCGGGCGTGTCCGGCCGATGTCCCGGAGCCACATTGTATTGGATCACGTCTACGAGACCATTTGCTTCATCGCACGGGACGGTAGGGTGAATGTAGGGGCTTGCATCGAGGATAACTTGCGAGGTATGCGCAGAGGACGAGGGAGTAGGGTGATTACCCATGTTCACCTCATCTGTGGGTTGTGCGCGGCACAGGGGATTCGCACTACACCGGAGACAGACCCGTACGACCTAGCACCTGGCCGTTGCTACCGTATCCCGTCTTATGCTGAGCGGCGTAGCGCCTTACGTCGTGGGGCTCCCCGTGCTGTACTTCGCCCGCAGCCTGATGACGGCGGCCTGATTCTCGTTGTACCACCGGAGCAGCCACCCCCTCCTCCGGTAGTTCCACCTCCTGCTGGGGCACCTCCTGCTGTGGCACCTCAGGGGCAGGAGATGATTAAGATGCTGCAGATGATGCAGGAGATGCGGGTCAGTATGGACGCCGGGTTTGCAGCTGGGCAGGCTCGTTATGACGCCCTCGACGCTAGGTTGGACCTCTATCAGACCCGCATGGACTCGTTTGCTACGAGGCAGGCTCAGCAGCAGGCCACCATGTCCGACATGTACGCCTATGTGCGGCAGATGGACGACTACATGCGCCGACAGTTCCCGCCTCCCGATCAGTGACGTCTCCCCTTTGTTTCGTGTTTTCGTTTAGGTTTTGCGTTTAGGCGTACTTTGTTTAGGTTCCTCCTTATGAGGACGTTGCTGTTGCCTGGTGTTTGTAATTTATATTTTCGTTACGTTATTGCTTAGTTAGGTGTTTGACATGTGTTGGTTGTGTGCTGCTGTTTCAGAACCATGGTTTAATTGTTCTGTCCATTTTATGGTTTGAGATGTTCTGGATTTACTATTACCTTCCTATCGTGCCTGCATGTGTGTGGATTGCCCAACAATACCTAAGCCGTTGCTAAGATACACGGGATTAGAGTTTATATGTATAGTGTATATAGTTGCTCTTAAGGGGAAATTCTTTTTTTTTTATTGAGCGAAGATTAGTCCTTTAATAGGTAACAATTTATCAGGGTGTTTTTCCTGTATAGGCTGTTGGAATTTATTTATTTATTCTTATATGTACATATTTACGTATTTGTATATATTTTATTATTATTATTATTATTATTATTATTATTATTATTATTATTTCTTTTTTTTTTCAGTAATCTGTTCGGTTTTTTTTTTTTTTTTTTTTCAGGGTTGTAGGTTCCCCTCTTTGATTATGGTAGTTAAAGAACTAAATAAAATGCATGGAATAAATTTAAATAGGCTTGTATTTTTATTACTCAAGAATTAAATTTGGTTTACAAGCATTCGAAATAGAAATAGGTGTGCTGCTAATAGTACGGAAAGGAAAGTATACTAATAATGCGTAGCTGGATCACTAGATCTAAAACGAGTGGGCAGGCTCGGCCTTGATGGGATCATCCTCATCGCTCGACACATCGATGGGTATGGCGACATTGGGAGCAGGCCCCGGGTTCTGAAGGACCGCTCCGTCCACGTCCTGGGCTAGGTTAGTCAGTTCCCAGCCTATGGTCTCTATCTGCTCCTCCAAATCATCTCCCTTGTCTTGGAGCTGGGCCACTTGGGCTTGGAGGTGTGTGACTTGCTCCTGCAGCTGGGTTATGTGGTGATGGTCTGTTTCCCTAAGGTGACCCAAATGGGCCAGGTTACCCTCCAACTGTCCTACCCGCGTTTTGAAGTAATTGATGTGCTGTTGGCCCTCAAGGTATGCTTTCATTAATTTCACCATCAAATTGACCATGTTCGCGTTGGGCTCGGCCATCTAATGTCAACAAGGGAGGTTAGAGTTAGACGTTTCTCAGGCAAAGTTAAGATATGCATAAATTTAAATCTATATGCAACATGCAAGTGCAAGTCCCTTCCCCATAAAAAAAAATTTAGTTTAAAATAAATTGCTAAAGGTTGGGCCTCTATAGTGGGCCAAAATTTAATATTTCTTTGGCTAAGATTTTGGGCTATGTAAAAAGGATTATAGATTTTTGGGCTAAAAATAATACTAGTAGTCAAATAAATAATTTTAAAAGAAATAACACTTGGGCTTAAAAATATTGGTTTAAAGTAATAGTAGTAGCTTTAAAAATTTTCCGGGCTCTGATACCAACTTGTAACACCCCGGATTTGATAACCCAGGCCGGGATGTCACCGCCGCATTTCCCTAGCAAGACAAGGCTTCCCGAGCTCGCTAAGGAAGTGCAAGGCTTGTGGGTATGAAAAAGATTTAAAACATATCAAGATTTAGTCCGGAAATTTATAATACTTAGTACGATAGTAGAAATTATCATGCGCGGAAAGTAAATAAAGTAAGTGCAGCGGAAAGCAAAATCACAGCCAACATGGCCAAATCCTCGGGTTTAACAGACCCGGTAAAAACAGTACGATGCAGAAATTTAAAATGTCCATTATGATTTCCCCCAAGTGCATATGCAATGCGTCACCCGACGTACTCTGTAAAAAAAAAAGAAATGACAACGGTTGTCAGTATAAAAATATACTGAGTAAGTTAATCCCTAACTACAAATAAAAGGGGTTACAAGTGTTTAAACTAAAGATTTCGCTTACCGTACGAGAATTTAAAAATACATGATTTATTAGCAGCGGAAAACATGATTAAAGAACTTAATTTTAAAAGCGTAATTTAAAGCATAATTTAAGATGCATAAATTTAAATACATAATTAAAGACAGGATAAATACGATTTAAGCATAATGAAACACTCACACGAGTCTTTTACTTTTCATCCCGTAAACTAAGAAGAGGACACCATACCGGGAGATCACTAACGAGGCAATCTCAACATAGGACCACTAACGAGGCAGTCCAAACAATGGGAGACCACTAACGAGGCAGTCTCAAAGATAGTAGGACCACTAACGAGGCGATCCAAAAAGATAGTAGGACCACTAACGAGGCGATCCACAAATACAGCGCGCGAGATCACTAACGAGGCAATCTCAGATAGTAAGGAGACCACTAACGAGGCAGTCTCAAAGATAATGATAGTATGAAGATCGGCTCAGCCTAGTGAACGGGATTTTTCGAAAGTTCGTAATTCAAAGTTATCAAATGATCGATATCGCGTTTTCATAGTTCGAGTTTTCTCAAGTTCGAAAAATCCTATTCGAGGCAGTTTACGCCTTTCTTAATTTAAAATTCGTCTTTTCTCCAAAAATTCTGAAACTTTGTCAGTAATTCAAAAACACACACACGAACAACTTTCATGTTTTAAGTTTTTGGAAATAAGGTTCCGAAGTGAGTTGAAATTCGAGTTTATTGCAAAGATTAATTTATGTCTTGAAAACTATTTTCGTCACATGTTCGTGCAACGCCGATTAAAAATTCATTTCAAAACCAATCGATGTGAAATTTTTACAGTAACTACACAACACATTAAGGAACAACTTTCATGTTTTAAGAATTTGGAAATAATGAATTCTTGGTACTCAAAAATCGAGTGCAACTCACTGCATAGTCATGGCCCTTAAAACGATTTCAAAACAGTTTTAAAAACTCGGCCGTTTGACATATCAAATGAACACCAAAATCCGTGAAATTTTATATGCATAATTTAGACACAATTATCTACAACTTTTGTTTAGAAATGCAAAGTTAAATCATTCGAAAAATGGGTGAAAAACATGCATCAAGTTGAATGAAGGAATCTGTCACAGAATTAAATTGTTCGGTTCGATACAGAAAGTTCACGGCAAAAATTGGGATAGCAAAACTTAATGTCAACGGCTGAAATTTGGACACAAGATAGATAAAGGTGTTAGGAACAACTTTTATGTTGAAAAGTTTTTGGTTTGAATTCCCGAAGGTCGAGTTTTTGGCGAGTCTTTAAAATTGGACGAAAATACGGTTTTTGAAAACCGATTTTTGTTACAAGCCTATATCTTGAGATTTAAACAACAAACAACCACGAAAATTTGTGAGTAAGGTTTTAACTTACCTAGAATGATGATAGGGTTGCTGGATTGGGTTTCCGGACGTCCTAGGGTCACGACGAACGGCCAACTTCTCCGATCGCTTTTTGTTCGTTTTCCGACGGAAAATCGTAGTAGGGAAAAAGGGTTAGAATATGAGTTTCTGAGATCTATGGACGAATTGAAACTTTGTACAATAGCTTACCAAGAGTCTAGAGGGCAGGGCTTGGTTCTTTTCGCCTTGCCGTCGCCGAAATACTTGTCGGAAAGTGAGTTCGAAGAGGTTTCGACTTGGAGAGGAATATTGGAGGTGTTTAGGGTTAGGTTTTCTGAGAATTATGGGGAGGGGCGCCCCAAATCTGATCTTATGCCCTTCCCCATTGTTGTGATCGACTTGCCATTGATTGAGGTCGGATTTTTGGCAAGAAAATCGCCATGGAAGGAAAGTTTACACTTTCAGCTCCTCTGGCGCGCTGGTGGCGCGCACCCAAGCTTTTGTGCGCGCGGAGCACGCGCGACCAGCCTGGAGGCGCGACGCCCTTGGCCGCGCGGTGGCCGCGCGGCGGCGCGCGGGCAGCGCGGGCCGGCCGGACCGGCTGGTTCGGCGGTCCGCGTGCTCCGTCGGGTCTTCCCTCGCTTTCCCCTATCGGTTTTCTACGTGTTAGCTCGATTCCCTGGGTCGTCATCGTTTCGAAATCTTCTCCTTAATCTTGTTACGAGTCCGGCTTATCGCTCGCAACATTTCCGGGTCCTACTTAGCCTAGTCTAAATTGGTCCCAACATCTCCTATCGTCCTTGTGATCTAATTCGTGATGTATTTTGTGATTTATTTCGTGACTGAACTTAGAAATTAGTTCTAAGCTGCCTACGTACCCTGTGAAGGGATCAAGTCATGACGTAGTTCAAAACAACTTGAATTTGTTTTTCCTCGGGTGTTACACCTAGATCCTCGATTCTATCTATCATCGCATCGCTCCGTTCGGTGAGCTTTTGTACTTGAGTTTCTAAGTCTTTTATGCAACCTTGATCAGCGGCTCTCAAGTTCAGGAAGTGTTGGAGGTCAGCTTCTCTTAGGTCTCCCATTTGGTGTAGATTTGCCTCCAAGTGAGCTATACGATTTTTCATTTGTTGTATGGTTTGTTGGGAATCAAGGTGAACGTTCATCATTTTGATCACCAACTGCATCATATCTTGACTAGCCATCTAGCGCAAGCAAAAGATCTAAGTTAATATTCGCCAAGATTCTAGGTTAAACTTCGCCAAGATTCTAAGTTAAAATTCGCCAAGATACTAAGTTGAAATTTGCCAAGATTCTAAGTTTGAAATTCGCCAAGATTCTAAGTTCTCTACATAAAAGAGATGCAATATGCAAATGCAAATGATGATCCCCCCAAAAATAATCTAATCATTATCTTTGAGACTGCCTCGTTAGTGGTCTCCTTACTATCTGAGATCGCCTCGTTAGTGATCTCGCGCGCTGTGTTTTGGATCGCCTCGTTAGTGGTCCTACTATCTTTTGAGACTGCCTCGTTAGTGGTCTCCCATTGTTGTGGACTGCCTCGTTAGTGGTCCTATGTTGAGATTGCCTCGTTAGTGATCTCCCGGTATGGTGTCCTCTTCTTAGTTTGCGGGATAAATTATAAAAGACTTGTGTGAGTGTTGATTACGCTTAAATCTTATTTACCATGTTTTTAAATTACGCATTTAAATTCCGTCATTAAATTATGCTTTTAAATTCCGCTTTTAAATTAAGCCTTTTAAATTATGCATTTTCGTCTTGGATAAATTGATCATGTTTTCCGCTGCGAATAAAATATGGATTTTTAAAGTAATGCATGACAAGTGAATCTTTGGATTTAAACACATGTAACCCCTTAAATTGTTAATTAGGGATTAACTTACTCGGTATATTTTTATACTGATAAACCGTTGTCATTTTTCTTTTACAGAGGATGTCGAGTGACGCATTGCATATGCACTTGGGGGAAACCATTATGGATATTTTAAATTCTGCATCGTACTGTTTTTTTTTACCGGGTCTGTTAAACCCGAGGATTTGGCCATATTGGCCGTGATTTACTTTCCGCTGCATTTACTCTACTTTCGCGCATGATGATTAATACTATCGTATTTTGAATTAAGTATTATGAAATTTCCGGACTAAATCTTGAAATGTTTTAAATCGTTTACGTACCCACAAGCCTTGCATCTCCTTAGTGAGCTCGGGAAGCCGTGTCTTGCTAGGAAGATATGGCGGTGACATCCCGGCCTGGGTTATCGAATTCGGGGTGTTACAAGTTGGTATCAGAGCCCGGAAATTTTTAAGCTACTACTATTTTAAACCATTATTTTTAAAACCCAAGTATTATTTTTAAAATTAGCTATTTTGACTACTAGTATTATTTTAGCCCAAGAGCTTTTTTTTTTTTTTTTACATAGCCCAGAATCTTAGCCCAAAGGAAATATTAAATTTTTGGCCCACTATAGAGGCCCAACTTTTATTTTTACCCATGTAGTATATTTATTTTAAAATACATGGATAGATTACATTTTTAAATGGGGAAAGCGGGACTTGCACTTGCATGTTGCATATAGATTTAAATTCGTGCATAACTAATCTTGCCTAACACATGTTCTGACTCTAACTTACCTTGTTGACCTTAGATGGCCGAACCAAATGCAAACATGACCAATCTGATGATGAAACTGACCTACGCATACCCCGAGTCCCAACAACATATCAATCACTTCAAGGCTCGAGTGGGGCATCTAGAGAGTAACGTGGACTATCTGAGACATCTTAGGGAAGCTGACCATCATGAAATAACCCAACTCAAGGCCCAAGTCGCCGAACTCCAAACCCAAGTGGTCACACTCAAGGATAACGAACTGATGATGCAAATAGGACACTTAGGAGCTGAGCTGCTGGGCCTAGAGGCTGACATATTCCCTCCGAGCCCGAGCCCGGTGGGGACACCCATTCCCATTGACGTATCCAGCGACGAGGACGATCCCATCGAGGATGTACCTGCCTAGTCACTCTAGACTTAGAGATCCATACTGATGCACCATTACTATTTCCGTTTCGAATGCTTGTAACCCAAATTTATTTCTTGAGTAATAAAAATACAAGCCTATTTAAATTTATTCCATACATTTTATTTAATTCTTTAACTACCATGATCAAAGAAGGACACATACAACCCTAGACCCAAAAAATAAATAAATAAATAAATAAATAAATAAATAATAAATAAATTTTACCTAAGTTCCAGCAACCTCTACAAACAGACCCCAATAAATTGATACCTATTAAAAAAACTAATCTGCATTCAATAAAATTTTCCCCTTGCAAGCAGCTATTTATTTAACATATAAACTCTACCCCGTCTATCTTATCACACTAGTTTATCTAAGTTCCTTGAAGCGGTTTAGTCAAGCAACGGCGCAAGTATTGTTGGGCAACCCACACACATGTAGATACGATAGGAAGGTAACAGTAAATCCAGAACATCTCAAACCATAAAATAGGCAGAACAATTAAACCATGTTTCTAAACAACAATAAACTACTAACTCATGTCAAACACATAACTAAGCAATAACACAACGAAAATATAAACCATAAATCCCAGACAACAGAAACGTTCTCATAAGGAGGAAACTAAACAAAGTATGTCTAATGCAGAACCTAAACGAAAACGCAAACATGGAAGGAAAGACATCACTGATCAGGAGGCGGAAACTGTCGACGCATGTAGTCGTCCATCTTTCGCACATAGGCGTACATGTCGGACATGGTGGCCTGTTGCTGAGCCTGCCTCGTAGCAAACGAGTCCATGCGGGTCTGGTAGAAGTCCAATCTAGCGTCTATGGCATCGTAACGAGCCTACCCAGCTGCAAACCCGGCATCCATACCGACCCGCATCTCCTGCATCATCTGCAGCATCTGAGCCATCTCCTGTCTCTGAGGTGCCACTGCAGGAGGTGGAACTACTGGAGGAGGGGGTGGCTGCTCCGGTGGTACGACAAGGATCAAGCCGCCATCATCAGGCTGCGGGCGAAGTACAGCACGGGGAGCCCCACGACGTAAGGCGCTACGCCGGGCAGCGTAAGTCGGGATGCGGTAGTAACTGCCCGCTACTAGATCGTACGGATCTGTCTCCGGTGTCGTGCGAATCCCCTGCGCCGCGCACAATCCACAGATGAGGTGAACATGGGTAATCACCCTACTCCCTCGTCCTCTCCGCATACCCCGCAAGTTGTCCTCGATACAAGCTCCCACATTCACCCTACCGTCTCGCGCGATAAAGCAAATGGTTTCGTAGACGTGATCCAGGACGATGTGGCTCCGGGTGATCGGCCGAACACGCCCTAACCATAGTTGCGCAAGCTCTCGCCAATGGGAGTCCATCGTCATCAAACGCAGCTCATGACCGTGCTCGAGCTGAGGAGGCACTATGGTGCATAAGGTATCCTACGCAGGAGCAAGAACACGTCCCTCAGGCTGTGGGCGAAATGCGCCATCGTCGGGCAAGCCAAAATTGACATTGATCGCCCGAGCACTGAAGTCGAGATAGCGACCACGAACCCATACCCGAGATAAGTCGTCACCCTCCCCGAGACCGCCAATGTTGGCGATAACCTCCATAGCCAGATAACCGGAGGCAACGCCCTCGGGATGACGTGCAAGTCCGGTCCACTGCAAATACTCCAAGACTGCACTGACCCTGTCATCGCCCAGATGATGAGGATATATGCCTCTCTCAGGGACATAAGCCCTGTTTCGACGAAGCTCGTCGAAATAGAAGTCCTGGGCAGCCCTCGTCCTAAACCGAAACCTGTCGTGCCGATGAGGACGCACCTGGTCACGGAGACCCCTGAGTCTCGGGCCCCGCTGCTCCTCGTCCTCCTCTGACTCGCTCTCATCAAAGTCAGGCATCGCCGGAGCGGCATGGCTGGGGGCAGCCTCATCAACAACTCGTCTCCTAGTCATCGGAGGACACATGAGAGACGCCAAAACAACCCACAAAAAGAGCAACATCCTGCGAATCATCCAATACCAATCATAAGACTAAATTCCACACAAAACTCAAGCAGGAATACGTAAGGACATCAATATAAACTTCCAATGTGACTACGCCATAAGAACATCAAATCCTACTGTTCACTAAGACAAACCGGAAGGTAATCTGGGCAAAGGATATGCTCAAATTAATTCCCAAAACCTTTGTCGCATTTCGTCGAGCACGTTATGTGCACAATAAACCAAAACCTAAGTTACTAACAAACACACGGAAGATTGCCCACAAAATGAAACAATCACCCTAATAACAACACAACATTTCCTTACAGCACCAAACAACAAAGAAATGAGCCAATAATCACGCCCTAACAACAACCAAACATCAAAAACTTCATAGTCTTCTTAAAGATTCAAATCCGACAAGAATTTGCCAAAAACATAAACACATTGTAGCATTAATACAAGCAAGGCAACAAGAGTAACATCAAATACCCCATATACATGCTAATTTGCACAAAACAAGTCTAAAAATAACAAACCCCCAATTTTTGTACATAAACCCTAATTCCTAAATCTCTTCACAAATCAAGTCATTCAAGGCAAAAAAATTGAAATTAGCAAGTGGGTTTAGTAGATTCATACCTTGGTGAGTGAAATTGAAGCCGAAATCAAGCAAACGGGAAGGTAACTCGCCGGATTTAGAGAGAATTGGGGGTGTGGTCTCGAATGGGAAATGGGGGAAGTGGCTCGCGCGGAGCGCGAGCCCTATTTTCTCGAACAGGGGCAGCCGCACGATGAAGCCCCATACCGCGCGGCCACCGCGCGGGACCCGGAGGGAGTTTTATTTTTTTCATGTTTTGCTTAATCTGTTTTGCTATACACCCCTCACTTAACCCGAGCATACATTGACAGTGAGATACAACGACTTGGGGCATCACCCGACATTATTCCTGACAAGGACAGCAGAATTGCCTCACGTCTTCTTTTCGCAAGGCTACAGAAAACCCTCAGAACATAAATACATAGGGGCCATAAGGAATCCTGTAAAGAGTGGGAAACCGCTTATTGACTAGCGTCCCCACCACAATTTGCTTGTATTCACGACGTATTCCACGTCTCCCAATTGAAGAAGTATGTGCACGATCCGACCCATGTACTCCAACCGGAAGAAATTGAATTTGAGGATGACTTGAGTTACGAGGAAGTCCCGGTGCGTATACTTGACACGAAGGAGAGAGTAACGAGGAATAAGACCGTGAGAATGGTCAAGGTCCTTGGGTCCAACCACGAGACGGAGACGGCAACATGGGAATTGGAGGCCGACATGAAACAACGTTATCCTACCCTCTTCCAAGATGAGTCGGCCACAGTTATGGGGACATAACTCTATTCTTAAGGGGGGGGGGGGGGGGGGGAGGATGTAACACCCGAGAAAAACAAATTCAAATTGTTTTGAACTACGTCATGACTTGATCCCTTCACAGGGTACGTAGTAAATCATAAAATAAAATCATAAAATAAATCACGAGATAAATCACAATATCATTCGCAAGTACGATAGGAGGGGTTGGAACCAATTTAGACTAGACTAATTAGGGCATGGAAATGTTACGAGCGATAAGCCGAACTCGTAACAAGTTTAAGGTAGAGATTCCGAACCGGAGACGACTCGAGGAGTCGAGCTAACACGTAGAGGGTAGAAAACCGATAGAGGAAAGCAAGGAAAGACCCGACGGAACACGCGAACCGCCGAACCGGCCGGTCCGGCCGGCCCGCGCCCGCCGCGCGGCCACCGCGCGGACGGAGGCGTCGCGACTCCAGGCCAGGCCACGCGTGCTCCGCGCGGGCAAAGCAATAGGTGCGCGTCACCAGCGCGCCAGAGGTGCAGAAGGTGTAAACTTTCCTTCTATGGCGATTTTCTTGCCAAAAATACGTCCCCTAACGAGGGCAAGCGGATCAAGGCATTGGGGAAGGTCATAAGGGCTGTGTTGGGCGCCCCCTTCCCCATACTTTCAGAAAACTAAACCCTAAACACTCCCAAACTTCCTCACCAAGCCAAAACTCCTCTGACACCACTTTCCGGCGAGCATTCCGGCGACGGCGAGGCGAAAGGAACCAAGCCCTGCCCTCTAGACTCTTGGTAAGCTATTGTACAAAGTTTTAGTTCGTCCATATAACTCAGAAACTCGGATTCTAACCCTTTTTCCTTACTACGATTTCACGTCGGAAAACGAACAACAAGCGATCGGAGAAGTTGGCCGTTCGTCGTGACCCTAGGACGTCCGGAAACCCAATCCAGCGACCCTATTCTCTAACTAAGTAAGTTAAGACCTTACTCACAAAATTTTGTGGTTTATTGTTGTTTAAAACTCGAGATCTAGACCCGTAACAAAAATCGATTTTCAAAAACCATATTTTCGTCCAATTTCAAAAACTCGCCTAAAACTCGACCTTCGGGAATTCAAACCGAAAAATTTTTAACATAGATTTTGTTCCTAAGACTTTAATCTATCTTGTGTCCAAATGTCAGCCATTGACATCAAGGTTTGCTATCCCAAATCTTGCCGTAAACTTTCTGTGACAAACCGAACATTTGAAACTGTTGACAGATTTCATTACTCGACTTGATGCATGTTTTTCACCCATTTTTAAAATGATTCAACTTTGCATTTCTAAACAAAAGTTGTAGATAAATGTGTCTAGATTATGCATATAAAATTTCATGGATTTTGGAGTTCATTTGATATGTCAAATGGCCGAATTTCTGAACCTGTTTTAAGTGATCGCGTGTTGTGATCGATTTTTGAACATCTAAAATTCATTATTTCTAATTTCTTAAAACATGAAAGTTGTTCATTAATGTGTTGTGTATCTCCTGTAAAAATTTCGGATCAATTGGTTTTGAAATGAATTTTTAATCGGCGTCGCACGAACCTGTGACGAAATCAGTTTTTGAGACAGAAATCATCTTTTGTAAAGAACTCAAATTGTGACTCACTTCGAAACCTTATTTCCCAAAACTTAAAACATGAAAGTTTTTCGTGTGTGTGTTTTTGAGCTACTGTGTAAATTTCAGAATTTTTGGTGTAAAATGAATTTTTAATTAAGAAAGGCGTAAACTGCGACAAATCGGATTTTTCGAACTTGAGAAACCTCGAACTATGAAACGCGATATCGAATCTTTTGATCACTTGAAATACGAACTTTTGAAAAATCCCGTGCACTAGGCTGAGCCGATCTTCATGCTAATCATTATCTTTGGGACTGCCTCGTTAGTGGTCTCCTTACTATCTGAGATCGCCTCGTTAGTGATCTCGCGCGTTGTGTTTTGGATCGCCTCGTTAGTGGTCCTACTATCTTTTGAGACTGCCTCGTTAGTGGTCTCCCATTGTTGTGGACTGCCTCGTTAGTGGTCCTATGTTGAGATTGCCTCGTTAGTGATCTCCCGGTATGGTGTCCTCTTCTTAGTTTGCGGGATAAATTACAAAAGACTTGTGTGAGTGTTGATTACGCTTAAATCTTATTTACCATGTTTTTAAATTACGCATTTAAATTACGTCATTAAATTATGCTTTTAAATTCCGCTTTTAAATTAAGCCTTTTAAATTATGCATTTTCGTCTTGGATAAATTGATCATGTTTTCCGCTGCGAATAAAATATGGATTTTTAAACTAATGCATGATAAGTGAATCTTTGGATTTAAACACATGTAACCCCTTAAATTGTTAGTTAGGGATTAACTTACTCGGTATATTTTTATACTGATAAACCGTTGTCATTTTTCTTTTACAGAGTATGTCGAGTGACGCATTGCATATGCACTTGGGGGAAACCATTATGGATATTTTAAATTCTGCATCGTACTGTTTTTTTTACCGGGTCTGTTAAACCCGAGGATTTGGCCATGTTGGCCGTGATTTACTTTCCGCTGCATTTACTCTACTTTCGCGCATGATGATTAATACTATCGTATTTTGAATTAAGTATTATTAATTTTCCGGACTAAATCTTGAAATGTTTTAAATCTTTTACTGTAACACCCCGGTTTTTGGTCACCCAGGTCGGGATGTCACCGCCACATCTCCCTAGTAAGACACGGTTTCTCCGAGCTTACTAAAGAAATGCAAGGCTAGGTATTGCAGTATTTAAAACATTTAAATCATTCAAAATAGTCCATACAATATAATTCGAAAATAATAATAGCATAGCGCAGCGGAAATATTTGGTTCAGTACAGTATCGCAGCGGAAAATATAAAAAGGGCCGACATGGCCAAAACACGGGTTAAACAAGCCCGTTCATAATATAGTCTAAAGTATGGATTTAAAAGCAAAAGAACGTTTCCCAAAATCCCATGCATGAATCGTGCTCATTCCACATATTCTGTAAGGAAAGGAATAAAAATGGTTTTGGTCAGCAAAATTGCTGAGTAAGTTAACACATGCATGATCGTAGGGTTTAAAAGCCATTAATTTAATAATTTAATAAAAGCATGATAATAACATAATATTTAATTTAATCGAATCAACTATCCAATAGCATAATTTATCTCAGGGCTCTATTTAATAACACATATCGCATGGTTTAAGATAAAAGCCATAATTTAAATAAAGCATTTAAATAATTTAATTGGACAACAACATAATTTAATCTAATTTAATTTAATTTAGAATCCCCATTACATTCCCGATTTTGTATTTCAAAGTTTCACGATAGCATCGCGATGTCAACAAGTTTAGTCGGTAGCCCGGCGGCCGCAACCGTATCAGCCATACCCAGTACCACTCCGGAGCCTCGGGAAACCCATACGGATATTCACGAGAGTGTAGGCTCTATATTTCGCCGTTTAGGCAATACCATATCTCAAGTTTAGCGCGCGGGGTCACCATCGTCCATTAAGGCACGAAGTGAAGCAGTTAGGGGGCACCCTGCAGAGCACTCACCCCTAATTTTAATTTATCAAGTTTGCAAGGGGATTTAGTTTTAAAAATCTGATTTCAATTGTATTTATTTAAAAATAATATCTCGATTCGTTTCAACCCTGAAGGTTAATTCCATGTTTCAACAAGATTTTAAGATTTCGTTTCCGGTAAACCACAGTTTACTCTAAAATTCGTCAAAAATCAGATTTAATTCCAAAAATTCCAAAATTTCACAACTGACTCCGAAACATCGAGATCTACAACTTTCGTGTTTTACCTTTTTCAATCCGAGGAACCTAAACAGGTCAAAATCACCAATTTTCGTAGAAGAATAATTCTGTCCGAATTTAATGTATCACAGTTTAAAGATTTCGAATTCTACCATAGCAATTCAACTCCAAATTTGATGAAATTTTACAGAGATCATCTTAAGACATTTATCTACAACTTTTATGTTCGGCCAAAGATCTAAAACAGTCTAGATCCTATGTCAAAAACGTGATCAAGATCATTCCTAAGTTCTGTCAAGAATTTCAAGATCTAGATTCAAGCTGTTCGGTTTCGATGGGTTTTCACATATCAAATCGTCTCTAAAAATTCTAAAAACTTTACAGTAGCTATTTCTAAGTCTTAGTAACGTTTTTCGTGTTTTAAGTTTTTCCGTTTGAGTTCGTTTTAAGGTTCGGAAAAATTCATTAAATCTGTTGCGTCGGTAGAAAGTATAAATTGACAGATTTTCGGTTTCTTGTTAATCTTTTAGTTTTGAATGTTTTAATTCATCCCAAAACCATGTAAGAGTCAACTTACTGAGTTTATGAACGTCCAGGATCGTCTATTCGAAGGCGTGGCTTCCCGTCCACCGTTTCTCCTCTCCGTTCGTCGGGTTCTACGATCTAGATCCAATACGAGGTGTAGAAAGAAAAAGGAGATGATTAGGATTCGTTTTCGAATCATTTATTGACAAAGATTGGATCGAGACTTACCACGACTATGGAGATCTGTAGAAATTTCGTCCAACAGGTCTCGCCTTTGGTTTCGTGCCTCCGACGACTCCGGATTTAGGGTTTCGAATGGGTAGAAGGTTGTAGGGTTTTGTAAACTTGTTCGGGGCTCCCAAGGGGTTTATTTATAGATTTCCCAAGCCCTAGGGCGTCCAACATCTGACCTAAGGGTCTTGGGTCGAGAGATGTTCAACCGAAAGTCGAAAAATCCGCGTTCGGGCGAGAGATTCACGCAACGGGTGAATCTGTCGTGTGGCGCGGTCGTGGCGCGCTCTTCCTCCTTCGACCGCGCGACACTCGCCTGGACTTCGGTCCGGGCGGGTCGTGCGATCCATCGTGCTTTTCCGCCTCTCTTTCGAGTTTCTATCCCTCTAAGCTCCCGAATTCCGATTTCCGGGGTATCTTCGGGTTCATACTCTCTCTAAATTTTTACTCGGGTCTAATTGGATGTTTTGGGCTCGAATCCTCGAGTTCATTAGTGTCGGGTTTCGGTGTATAATTTATTTACCTTTAATCCATCCTTTTATTTAATTAAATTCCTTTAATTCCTTTTTAAGTTAAAATCTCATTTCTCATTTCCTTATCTTTATTTATTTATTTATTTGCTGGATTCATTTATTTATTTATGGTGTTTATTTTATTTATTATTTATTTATTTAATTATTGTTTTATTTTATGATGGAAAATTCTCGGGTATTACAGTCTACCCTCCTTAAGAATCAACTTCGTCCTCGAAGTTGTGACTGAACTTAGAATTAAAACTTCTAAGCTGCCTACGTACCCGGTGAAGGGATCAAGCCATAACGTAGTTCAAAAGTTTACAAAAGTGTACGAAAAGTAGGTGGTATGACATCCTCTCCCCCTTAAGATTGCAGTTATGTCCCCATAACTGTGTCGGTATCGGTTTGGAACAATGTCGGGTAGCGTTCTCTCATGTCGGATTCTACTTCCCAAGTTGCCGTCTCACTTTCGTGATTTGACCAAAGAACCTTGATCATTTTTACGGTTTTGTTCCTCGTTACTCGTTCCTTAGTATCGAGTATACGCACTGGGACTTCTTCGTAAGTCAAGTCTTCATCGAGCTCAATTATCTCCGGTTGAAGTACATGTGTCGGGTCCGGCACATACTTCTTTAGTTGCGAGACATGAAAGACATTATGAACTCTATCTAACTGTGGCGGCAAAGCCAATCGGTAGGCTAGAGTTCCGACTCGTTCTAGAATTTCGTAAGGTTCTATATATCGAGGACTTAACTTTCCTCGCTTGCCAAAGCGCATCACCCCCTTCATGGGTGATATCTTTAGCATGACCCTATCTCCCACTTGAAATTCTAGGTCTCGTCGTCTCACGTCGGCATAACTCTTTTGACGGTCTTGTGCGGCTTTCATCTTCCCTTGAATCACTTTGATTTGTTGAGCCATGTCTTCGATAAGTTGTGGTCCCACTACCACGGACTTATCATTTTCTTCCCAGCTCAACGGGCTTCGGCACTTTCGTCCATACAATGCCTCGAAAGGTGCCATGCCGATGCTAGCATGGTAGCTATTATTATAGGAAAACTCAATTAAGGGTAAATGAGATTCCCAATTCCCTTTGAATTCCAACACACATGCTCTCAGCATGTCTTCTAGTGTTTGGATTGTTCTCTCGGTTTGTCCATTTGTCATCGGGTGGAATGCGGTGCTCATTTTGATTTGAGTACCGAGAGCTTTTTGTAACTCTGTCCAGAAATGAGAGACAAACCTACTGTCTCTATCGGAAATGATATCATGCGGTACTCCATGTCGTCGTACCACATTATCAATGTAGGATCGGGCCAATTGGTCCATATTCCACGTGTCTTTCATTGGGATAAATATGGCTGTCTTCGTTAGCCTATCCACAATCACCCAAATCTTGTTCATGCCTTTAGGTGATCGGGGTAATCCCGAGACAAAGTCCATTGAGATGCTATCCCACTTCCAACTTGGAATCTCTAGTGGTTGCATCAGTCCTAAGGGTTTATGTCGCACTGCCTTAACCTTTTGGCAGGTGAGACATCTCGCTACGAAGTTCGCCACTTCCTTCTTCATTCCCGGCCACCAATAGATCTTCTTCAGATCTTTGTATAGCTTGTCACCTCCGGGATGTACGGAATATGGCGTGTTGTGCCCTTCCTCCATCAACCTTTGCTTCAACTCGGCACATTTAAGGGGCACACACCATCTCCCTTTAAAACGGATGCTTCCATCCTCGTGGACAGCAAATCCTATTGCCTTTCTTTCGGCAATATACTCTTTTATCTTCTCGAGTTTCGGGTCGCCCGGTTGAGCGAGTCGAATCTCGTCCAATATTGGAGTTTCTACGACCATGGCATTGACCGTTTCTCTCACTGTGCCAGGATGCACAAGTTCTAACTCCAATCTTGCCAATTCCATGTAAAATGCCGGCGGAATTACCAACGAGTTTGTCACGTGTTGGGTTTTCCGACTTAGGGCATCGGCTACCACATTCGCCTTCCCCTCGTGGTATGCTATCTCTAAATCGTAGTCTTTAATAAGTTCCAACCACCTTCGCTGTCTCAAATTCAACCCCTTCTGAGTGAATATATATTTCAAGCTCTTGTGGTCGGTGAGCATTCGACACTTCCGCCCATAAAGATAATGTCTCCATATCTTTAGAGCGAAAACGACCGCTGCCAACTCCAGGTCATGCGTCGGATAATTCTCCTTGTGGGGTTTTAGTTGGCGTGATGCATAGGCTACGACTCTCGAGTCTTGCATCAAGACACAACCTAAACCTTCCTTCGAAGCGTCGCTGTAAACTTCGAAGTCACCATTCTCTGATTACCAGTGGTAAGAGAATACCCAGACATGTTTCCTGAAGACATTCCGGGAATGCCACCTGAGAGAGATCTTGAGTTCACTATAGATCTCATACCGGGCACAGAGCCTGTCTCAAAAGCTTCGTACCGGATGACACCACTGGAAATGAAGGAGTTAAAGGACCAAATCGAAGAACTGTTAGGAAAAGGGTACATAAGGCCGAGTACTTGCCCCTGGGGAGCACCAGTTTTATTTGTTAAGAAGAAAGACGGAGGATTACACCTTTGCATAGACTATCGAGGGTTGAACCAAGTGACTATCAAGAATAAATACCCTTTGCTGAGAATTGAGGATCTATTTGATCAACTGAAGGGAGCTTCAGTATTCTCGAAGATTGACTTGCGATTTGGGTATCACCAGTTGAGAATTGCCGAGAAAGACATTCCGAAGACGGCGTTTCGAACTCGATATGGTCATTACGAGTTCACAGTGTTATCCTTTGGGTTAACAAATGCTCCAGCAATGTTTGAAGGAGGTAGCATTTTCTAGGACATATAGTATCCGTCGATGGAGTTTCAGTGGATCCGGCAAAAGTTTCTGCCGTAACTGAATGGGCAACTCCCAAGAGCCAAACGGAGATAAGGAGTTTCATTGGATTAGTTGGGTATTATAGACGGTTCGTGAGGGATTTTTTGAAAATCGCACGACCCTTGACCGAGCTACTGAAAAAGGGAGTAAAATACGTGTGCACAGAGGCTTGTGAGACAGCGTTTCAAGAATTGAAGAAACGACTCACAACCACGCCCGTATTGGCACTACCATCAGAGAATGGTGACTTCGAAGTTTATAGTGATGCTTCGAAGGAAGGTTTAGGTTGTGTCTTGATGCAAGACTCGAAAGTCGTAGCATATGCATCGCGCCAGCTAAAACCTCATGAGGAGAATTATCCGATACACGACCTGGAGTTGGCAGCGGTCGTTTTCGCTCTAAAGATATGGAGACATTATCTTTATGGGCGGAAGTGTCGAATGTTCACCGACCACAAGAGTTTGAAGTATATATTCACTCAGAAGGAGTTGAATTTGAGACAGCGAAGGTGGTTGGAACTTATTAAAGACTATGATTTGGAGATAGCTTACCACGAGGGGAAGGCGAATGTGGTAGCCGATGCCCTAAGCCGGAAAACCCAACACGTGATGAACTTGTTGGTAATTCCGCCGGCATTGTACATGGATTTAGCGAGATTGGACGTGGAACTTGTGCATCCGGGCACAGTGAGTGAAACGATCAACGCTATCGTCGTAGAAACTCCAACATTGGACGAGATTAAGCTCGCCCAACCGGGCGACGCGAAACTCGAAAAGATAAACGGGTACATTGCCGAGGGGATGGCAATAGGATTTGCTGTCCATGAGTATGGAAGCATTCTCTTCAAAGGGAGATGGTGTGTGCCGAGTTGAAGCGAATGTTAATGGAGGAGGGGCACAACACGCCATATTCAGTACATCCCGGAGGCGACTAGCATTACAAAGATCTAAAGAAGATCTATTGGTGGCCGGGAATGAAGAAAGAAGCGGCAGACTTCGTGGCGAAATGTCTCACCTGCCAAAAGGTTAAGGCAGTGCGACATAAACCCTTAGGACTGATGCAACCACTAGAGATTCCGAGTTGGAAGTGGGATAGCATCTCAATGGATTTTATCTCGGGATTACCCCGATCACCTAAAGGCATGAACAAGATTTGGGTGATTGTGGATAGGCTAACCAAGACAGCCATATTTATCCCGATGAAGGACACGTGGACTATGGACCAATTGGCCCGAGCCTACGTTGATAATGTGGTACGACGACATGGAGTACCACATGACATCATTTCCGACAAAGACAGTAGATTTGTCTCTCACTTTTGGACGGAGTTACAAAAAGCTCTCGGTACTCAAATCAAAATGAGCACCGCATTCCACTCGATGACGGATGGTCAAACCGAGAGAACAATCCAAACACTAGAAGACATGCTGGGAGCAAGCGTGTTGGAATTTAAGGGAAATTGGGAATCCCATTTACCCTTAATCGAATTTTCTTATAATAATAGCTACCATGCTAGCATTGGCATGGCACCATTCGAGGCGTTGTATGGACGAAGGTGCCGAAGCCCGTTGAGCTGGGAAGAAAACGATAAGTCGGTGGTAGTGGGACCACAACTTATCGAAGACATGGCTCAACAAATCAAAGTGATTCAAGGAAAAATGAAAGCCGCTCAAGACCGTCAGAAGAGCTACGCTGACGTGAGACGACGAGACCTAGAATTTCAAGTGGGAGATAGGGTCATGCTAAAGATATCACCCATGAAGGGGGTGATGCGCTTTGGCAAACGAGGAAAGTTGAGTCCTCGATATATAGGACCTTACAAGACTTTAGAACGAGTCGGAAATTTGGCCTACCGACTGGCTTTACCGCCACAATTAGATCGAGTTCATAATGTTTTCCATGTCTCACAACTAAAGAAGTATGTGCCGGACCCGACACATGTACTTCAACCGGAGATAATCGAACTCGATGAGGATTTGACTTATGAAGAAGTCCCAGTGCGAATTCTGGACACTAAGGAGCGAGTAACGAGGAACAAAACCGTCAAAATGATCAAGGTTCTTTGGTCGAACCACAAAAGTGAGACGGCAACTTGGGAAGTAGAATCCGACATGAGAGAGCGATACCCGACACTGTTCCAAACCGACACCGACACAGTTATGGGGACATAACTGCAATCTTGAGGGGGAGAGGATGTCATACCATCTATTTTTCGTGCTTTTTTGTAAACAAACAAACAAATTCAAATTGTTTTGAACTACGTTATGGCTTGATCCCTTCATAGGGTATGTAGGCAGCTTAGAAGTTTCAATTCTAAGTTCAGTCACAAAATAATAAAACAAACAAAAGACCTTAGCACGAGAAAAGACGAAACACAACTTCGAGGACGAAGTTGATTCTTAAAGAGGGTAGACTGTAATACCCGAGAATTTTGCAACATAAAACAATAATTAAATAAATAAACAATAAATAAAATAAATACAATAAATAAATAAATTCAGCAAATAAATAAATAAAGATAAGGAAATGAGAAATGAGATTTAACTTAAAAAGGAATTAAAGGAATTTAATTAAAAGAATCAAATAAAGATAAATAAATTGTACACCGAAACCCGACAACAATGAACTCGAGAATTCGAGTCCAGACATAAATTTAGATCCGAGGGAAATGACGATACGGGGTTCCTATTTCCGTAAACCCGAAGATACCTCGGAAATCTGAATCCGGGAGCATAGGGGAATAGAAGTCCGAAAGAGAGGAGGAAAGACACGACGGATCGCACGACCCGCCCGGACCGAAGTCCAGGCGAGTGCCGCGGGGTGGCCGCGCGGTGAATAGGGGAAAGGCACGCCACAACCGCGCCAAGCGACAGATTCACCGGTTGCGAGATTCACTCGCCCGAATCCGGATTTTCCGACTTCGGTTGAACACCTTTCGGCTCAAGACTCTTAGAGGCAGACCTTGGACGTCCCTAGTTCATGTTTACCTATAAATAAGACCTCTTGAAAGCCCTGAACACTTTTCAAAACCCTACGATACTCTCTATACACAAAACCCTAGATCCGGAAGTCATCGGAGGCACCAAAACCGAGCGGGGACTGTCGTGGACGAATTCGGATCTCTTCTAACGCTGTGAACGTAGAACCCGACGAACAGAGAGGATAAATGGTGGACTGGAAGCCACGCCTTCGAACTTGACGATCCCGGACGTTTACAAATCTGTAAGTTGACACTTACATGGTTTTGGGAGTAAGTAAAACACGAAACCTAAAAGCTTAATCGAAACTTTCAAAATCTGTCAACGTATGATTTCTACCGGCGCAACAGTTTTGTTGAATTTTTCCAAACCTTTAAACGTCTTCAAATGGAAAAACGTAAAACACGAAAAACGTTCCTAAGGCTTAGATCTATCTCCTGTAAAATTTTCAGAATTTTTCGTGATGATTTGATATGTGAAATCTACCTGAAACCGAACTGCTTGAAATTGGATCTTGCGTTTCTTGACAGAACTTAGGTCAGAACTTGATGACGTTTTTGACATTAGATCTAGACCGATTTAGATCTTTAACCGAACATGAAAGTTGTAGACAAATGTCTTAAAAAGGTCTCTTTAAAATTTCATTAAGTTTGGAGTTGATTTGCTATGGTAGATCTTGATAATCTTGAACTGTTGTACATGAAATTCGGACAGATTAATGATATGACGAAAATTGATGTTTTTAACCTATTTCGGTATCTCGGATTGAAAAAGTTAAAACACGAAACTTGTTCATCTCGATGTTTCATAGTGTGTGGTAAAATTTAAAAATTTTTGGAATTAAACTCTAGTTTTAATGAATTTTGAAGTAAACTGTGGTTGACCGAGTCAAATCTTGAAATCTTGTTGAAGCGGTGAAACTAGCCTTTAAGGTTTAAACGAGTAGAAGAATCTTTGAAATAAATACATGGAATCTGAACTTAGGAAATCCCCTTTACAAACTTGATCTTTAAAATTAGGGGGTGAGTGCTCTGCAGGGTGCCCTCCTAACGATTCACTTCGTGCCTTTATGGACGATGGTGACCCGCGCGAAATTTTTGAGATATGTTGCCAAAACGGCATGAGATATATGACCTACACTCTCGTGAATATCCATATGGGTTTCCCGAGGCTCCGGAGTGGTACTGGGTATGGCAGATACGGCTGCGGCCGCCGGTTTCCGGCTAAACTTGTTGATATCGCGATGCAATCGTGAAATACTTGAAATACTAAATCTTGGGAGTAATGGGGATAGTTAAATATTTAATTATTGTCCTTTTAAATTATTAAATGCTTTATTTGAATTAATTATGGTTTTTATTTAAATTATGCTAAGTGTACTATTGGTTAGTGCCATGATTTAAATTATGAGAATTGGTTATATTATTAAATTAAATTATTTATGATTATTATCATGCTTTTATGTAATTATTAAATTAATGGCTTTTAAACTCTACGATCATGCATGTGTTAACTTACTCGGCAAGTTGTGCTGACAAAACCATTTATTTTTCCCTTTTCCTTACAGAGTATGTGGAAAAAACATGAGCACGTTCATGCATGGGGGAAACTTTATTTTTGCGAAACTTTATTATTAAATTCTTGCATTAGACAATAGAATAAACGAGCCTCTTTAACCGGTATTTTGACCATGTTGGTCTTATTTACATTTCCGCTGCAATATTATACTTGAATATTATTTCCGCTGCATTATGATATTATTATTTTCGAGACTATATCGTATGGGCTGCTTGCAAATGTTTTAAATATTTTTAAATACTGAAATACCTAGCCTTGCATCTCTTTAGTAAGCCGGAGAAACCGTGTCTTACTAGGGAGGTGTGGCGGTGACATCCCGACCTGGGTGACCAAAAACCGGGGTGTTACAAGTTGGCATCATAGCCCGGCTATTTTTAAACTATTATTTTTAAACCATGATTATTTTTAAACTACTATTAATATTTTGACTATTATTTTAAATTTTAAAGTATTATTTTCATGGAAAAATTTTTATTTTAAAACCCATGGAAAAATATATATATAGTGCATTAAATTATTTTTGGGGAGAATCTTGCATTTGCATATTGCATCTCTTTTATGTAGAGAACTTAGAATCTTGGCGAATTTCAACTTAGAATCTTGGCGAATTTTAACTTAGAATCTTGGCGAAGTTAACCTAGATAAATAAATAAATAAAAATAATAAATAAACAAACATGATAAATAGATAAAGAATCATAAGAGACGAGGAATAGAATTTAAATTAAAAAGGAATCAGGATTTCGAGAACCCAGGAAGTCAAAGACAATTTAATCGAATAAATGGTTACACGGAAACCCAACACCGATGGACTCAATAACTCGAGTCCAAATGTAAATTTAGATCCGAATAAAATTAAGATAGGAAATCGGAGCCCGAAAATATCCCGGAAATCCGAATCCGGGAACATAGAGGAATAGAAGTCCGAAAGAGAGGAGGAAATGCCCGACGGACCGCACGACCCGGCCCAGACCGCAGCCTGGACCTAGGCCGCGCGCCCAAAAGGGGGTTACCGCGCCACGGCCGCTCCATCCGGTAGAAACGCCCCGTGCGAGATTTACTCGCCCGAATCCGGATTTTTCGACTTCGGTTGCACACCTTGCGACTCAAGACATCCTAGGGCTGCCTTTGGACGACCTTTAGGTCCTTTCCATCTATAAATAACCATCCTAATCAGCCCCAAACGTTTTACAAAACCCTACGAAATCTCTCTACACATAAAATTCTAATTCCGGAGTCGTCGGAGGCACAACAACGAGAGGAGGGACTGTCTTGGATGAATTTGGGGTCTTCTATCGTCTTGGTAAGATCCGATCTATTCCTCTTTCCATTCTTGATTCGAAAATGAATCCTAACCTCATCCTTTTTCCATCCTACACCCCGATCCGGATCGAGAGCGTAGAACCCGACGAACGGAGAGGATAAACGGCGGACTGGAAGCCACGCCTTCGAAATAGACGATCCCGGATATCTACAAATCTGTAAGTTAATACTTACATGGTTTTGGGAGTAACTAAAACATTCAAACCTAAAAGTTTAAACAAATCTTTCGTAAATCTGCCAATGTATGTTTTTACCGGCGCAACAGTTTTGTCTAATTTTTCCGAACCTTAAAACGACTTCGAACGGAAAAACCTAAAACACGAAAAATGTTTCTAAGGCTTAGATCTATCTACTGTAAAAGTTTCAGAATTTTTAGAGACGTTTTCATATTTGAAATTCACCCGAAACCGAACTGCTGAAACTTGAATCTTGAATTTCTCGACAGAACTTAGGTCCGATCTTGATGACGTGTTTGACATTAGTTCTAGACCGATTTAGATCTTTAGCCGAACATGAAAGTTATAGATAAATGTCTTAAGAAGGTCTCTGTAGAATTTCATTAAGTTTGGAGTTGATTTGCTATGGTAGATCTTGATAATCTTGAACTGCTGTACACGAAATTCGGACAGATTAATGTTATGACGAGAATTGATGTATTTGACCTATTTCGGTATCTCGGATTGAAAAAGTTAAAACACGAAAGTTGTTCATCTCGATGTTTCGGAGTCAGTGGTAAAGTTTCAGAGTTTTTGGAATTAAACTCGATTTTTAATGAATTTTAGAGTAAATTGTGGTTCACCGAGTCAAATCTTGAAATCTTGATAAAACGGTGAAATTAGCCTTTAAGGTTGAAACGAGTGGAAATTCTTTGAAATAAGATACACGAAACGAGAAGGTTAAAATATTGCGGGTTATGACTAAGCTAGATACTGTCAATGTTCTCTGCGGCTTGGGACATAAGAGCCCAAGTGTATGCCTAGGTTGACGTAAGAGCCCTAGCGAAGCACTGATCGTATGGCTAGTGGACGGATTAACTCTAATTAAAAGATCGACCATGATACTTGTGGACATAAGAGCCCAGGCGTAAGGCTGGCGGACATAAGAGCCCTAGTGATGGTGATCTCTAAAAGATATGAAACGAGAAGTTTGCGAGAATTCCAAATTGAGTCTGTATTAAATTGTGATTTTATATTTATGGCAATTTATTTAATTACTTTGCAAGCTATATTTAAGATCGTATGGAATCCATGACTTTTAAATCATGCGATTAAATTATTATTAAATGAATAGATTGCATTATGCACATGTTTCCTTTAAATTTAATCAAAGGCTTTGAAACCTCATAAACATGTACGTGTTAACTTACTCAGCAAGTTTTTGCTGACCAAACCATATTTTTCCTTTTTCTTTCAGAGTTGAGAATTATGCATCGTCATATGCATACATGGGAATTTTGGGAAGATATATTATTTTTGAATTATTGTATTAGATTAGATCTTGCATGAACGGGCCTATTTAACCCGTATTCTGGCAGTGTTGGCTATATTTAAATTCCGCTGCATTATACATATGTAATTATTATTTTCCGCTGCAACTTCGATGTATTATTTTTAAATTATATATGAATGGGCTGTTTGAATACTTTAAATTCTGAAAAACCATAGCCTTGCATCTCTTTAGTGAGCTCGGAGAAACAGTGTCTTGCTAGGGAGGTGTGGCGGTGACACCCCGACCTGGGTGACCAAAAACTGGGGTGTTACACTTGGCGAATATTAACTTAGATCTTTTGCTTTCGCTAGATGGCTAGTCAAGATATGATGCACTTGATGATCAAAATGATGAACGTTCACCTTGACTCCCAACAAACCATAGAACAAATGAAATACCGTATGGCTCAATTGGAGACCAATTTGCACCACATGGGCAACTTGAGAGAGGCGGATCACCACCGCATAAACCAACTCAAACGCCAAGTCCAAACCCTCACTACGCAAAACCTAATCCTGAAGGAACACATCGATGCTCATGGACAAGACTTGAACACCATCTTTGACGATCTACTGCCGCCAAGTTCGGAGGAGGATCCCGCTACCCCACCGGAGGACGTCTTGAGACACTATGAATTCTATTTATAGTAGATGCTATTTTGCTAGGAAAATATTTCCACTTTTGTACTAAAATTTCGTTTAAGGAAATAAAATGCCCGATTTATTTATAATAAATCAAAAAAAAATCCGGACAGACCTGTCCGTACGAAAAAAAATCGAAATAAAATAAAACAAATTAAAATAAAACCCAGAAGCGTACGACACTTCTTAGTTCGATCGAGCACCACGTGCGAAATTACAAAAACACATACACATTTATAGAAATAGTTTAGATTATATGTTAAATTCACAAGTCCTAATCCACCCTATTCGTACCAGAATGGCACCCAGAGGAAGAGGAAGAACTCAACCCGCTCCCCATACCACCACTGAAACACCTACTGAAACACCCCCAAATGTCACGGAACCGGCTCAACCTGTAGAGGAACAACCCCAAGGTGCGCAGGACGCCCCCGCACCGAACAATGTGGGCGATCGTCTTCGGACGATAGAGGAGGTCTTGATTGCGCTAGGGAACGCGCAAGTCAACCAGGGCCAAGCTGCGGCGGTACCTCCGCCCCAAGCTCGCCCTAACTATCTGGCAATGGTGAATCCCTACCAGCCACCCCACTATGCTGGTGAGGAGGATCCAACCAAACTGGAGGAATGGATCCGAACCTTCGACAAGCTGCTGGGAGCAGTCAAATTTCCGGAAGGAGAGAGAGTGCACGTCGCTTCGTACTACTTGGGAGGCGAAGCGGACGACTGGTGGCAGGCAACTCAAGCCAAGCTGACTGAAGATGACGAGCCCTACTCTTGGGCGGAAATGATGGAACTACTCAGGGATCGATTCTATCCCTTGAGTACTAAATCAGCGATGTATGAGGAATTCCTGTCGCTGAAGCTATATTAGATCTCGATTTCGAATAACAATTTTAAAGGTTAAGTGAATTAATTTTCACTAAGTTCTTAAAGACCCACACAGTGGTCAACATAGCGTGACAATCTTTGAGAACTAAAAACTCTGGATTTACTAATCTAGGTAATGTTTGGAATTTTCTCCCAGTGTTTCCCATAAAGGAATATCGCGAGGAAGGTCCTGAACATATTTTAAACTTAGTATTTTCCATCATACAAAACTCATCCTTGCTTTATTTCATTATTGGAATGATGCAAGGAACAAACCTATCAACATAAACTCTCGAAAATGTTATTCCAGAACCCACGCTTCGTTCAATTGAACAAAGCGACGGAACATTCTGAGATAGCAACAGAATTGGTTCCTTTTTCTTAAGGAAGCCAAAGACCTTCTCGCTATAAATATATATCACCTATCCTATAAATGGGAATTAAATATTCTCGCGGCATTCTTGACAGATTTTATTGCGAGGAGCTTGATTCTCTGTATTACTAAAATCTGAGGAACATTCTATGAATAATAACTCCCTCCACGCTTTACAAATATAGCACGCGGAAAATTAGAGTGTTCATAGTTTTAACCCCAAGATAATTACTGCAAATTATTTTGGACATATATTTTCCAGAATTAATTCTCAAATCCTTTTTAAGGAAAGCAATTCCCTATATTCTGTCCAGCTCCTAACCTATATTTTCGGAGCCGCTAGCATTTTACTTAGAGGACTCAGAACCCTCATCTGGAGAAGTAGTATCTTGCTCTAAACGATATAACGGAATTCCTATAGTGATAAAGAATGTAGAATTCTTCGCGAACTTAGTAGAATTTAACTTAAGAGACTTTGACATCATACTGGGTATGGATTGGTTATCCCAGTATAAAGCAGTGATCGAATGCCAAAAACAAAAGATCACTTTGTCAAAAAGTAGGGGAAAGAGAGTTATCTTTTCCTCTCAGCCCCCTAAGAAGAGTAACAAAATCGTTAGTGCACTTAAACTAAGTAACTTGATGCGTAAGGGGTATGAGCTATATGCGTGCTATGTGCACAACCTTGAGGCGGAAGAGAACAAGGTTGATAGCATACCAGTGGTAAGAGAATACCCGGACGTGTTTCCTGAAGACATCCCGGGAATGCCACCTGAGAGAGATCTTGAGTTCACTATAGATCTCATACCGGGCACAGAGCCTGTCTCAAAAGCTCCGTAGCGGATGGCACCACTGGAAATGAAGGAGTTAAAGGACCAACTCGAAGAGCTGTTAGGAAAAGGGTACATAAGGCCGAGTACTTCCCCCTGGGGAGCACCGGTTTTATTTGTTAAGAAGAAAGACGGAGGATTACTTCCTTGCATAGACTATCGAGGGTTGAATCAAGTGACTATCAAGAATAAATACCCTTTGCCGAGAATTGAGGATCTATCTGATCAACTGAAGGGAGCTTCAGTATTCTCGAAGATCGACTTGCGATCTGGGTATCACCAGTTGAGAATTGCCGAGAAAGACATTCCGAAGACGGCGTTTCGAACTCGATATGGTCATTACGAGTTCACAGTGTTATCCTTTGGGTTAACAAATGCTCCATCAATGTTCATAAACCTCATGAACAATGTATTTCGAGAGCTGTTAGATCAGTGTGTAGTGGTGTTCATTGATGACATCCTGATCTACTCGAAAACCGAGGAGGAGCATGCCCAGCACTTGCACCAAGTGTTAGGGACCTTGCGAAAGAATCAACTATAAGGCAAATTGTCCAAATGCGATTTTTGGTTGAAGGAGGCAGCATTTTCTAGGACATATAGTATCTGTCGCTGGAGTTTCAGTGGATCCGGCAAAAGTTTCTGCCGTAACTGAATGGGCAACTCCCAAGAGCCAAACGGAGATAAGGAGTTTCCTTGGATTAGCCGGGTATTATAGACGGTTCGTGAGGGATTTTTCGAAAATCGCACGACCTTTGACCCAGCTACTGAAGAAGGGAGTAAAATACGTGTGGACAGAGGCTTGTGAGACAGCGTTTCAAGAACTGAAGAAACGACTCACAACCACGCCCGTATTGACACTACCATCAGAGAATGGTGACTTCGAAGTTTATAGTGATGCTTCGAAGGAAGGTTTAGGTTGTGTCTTGATGCAAGACTCGAAAGTCGTAGCATATGCATCGCGCCAGCTAAAACCTCACGAGGAGAATTATCCGACACACGACCTGGAGTTGGCATCGGTCGTTTTCGCTCTAAAGATATGGAGACATTATCTTTATGGGCGGAAGTGTCGAATGTTCACCGACCACAAGAGCTTGAAGTATATATTCACTCAGAAGGAGTTGAATTTGAGACAGCGAAGGTGGTTGGAACTTATTAAAGACTATGATTTGGAAATAGCGTACCACGAGGGGAAGACGAATGTAGTAGACGATGCCCTAAGCCGGAAAACCCAACACGTGACGAACTTGTTGGTAATTCCGCCGGCATTGTACATGGATTTAGCGAGATTGGACGTGGAACTTGTGCATCCGGGCACAGTGAGTGAAACGATCAACGCTATGGTCGTAGAAACTTCAATATTGGACGAGATTAAGCTCGCCCAACCGGACGACGCGAAACTCGAAAAAATAAAGGGGTACATTGCCGAGGGGATGGCAATAGGATTTGCTGTCCACGAGGATGGAAGCATTCTCTTCAAAGGGAGATGGTGTGTGCCTCAAAAGTGTGCCGAGTTGAAGCGAAGGTTAATGGAGGAGGGGCACAACACGCCATATTCAGTACATCCCGGAGGCGACAAGCTTTACAAAGATCTAAAGAAGATCTTATGGTGGCCGGGAATGAAGAAAGAAGTGGCAGACTTCGTGGCGAAATGTCTCACCTGCCAAAAGGTTAAGGCAGTGCGACATAAACCCTTAGGACTGATGCAACTACTAGAGATTCCGAGTTGGAAGTGGGATAGCATCTCAATGGATTTTGTCTCGGGATTACCCCGATCACCTAAAGGCATGAATAAGATTTGGGTGATTGTGGATAGGCTAACGAAGACAGCCATATTTATCCCGATGAAGGACACGTGGACTGTGGACCAATTGGCCCGAGCCTACGTTGATAATGTGGTACGACGACATGGAGTACCACATGACATCATTTCCGACAGAGACAGTAGATTTGTCTCTCACTTTTGGACGGAGTTACAAAAAGCTCTCGGTACTCAAATCAAAATGAGCACCGCATTCCACCCGATGACGGATGGTCAAACCGAGAGAAAAATCCAAACACTAGAAGACATGCTGAGAGCATGCGTGTTGGAATTTAAGGGAAATTGGGAATCCCATTTACCCTTAATCGAATTTTCTTATAATAATAGCTACCATGCTAGCATTGGCATGGCACCATTCGAGGCGTTGTATGGACGAAGGTGCCGAAGCCCGTTGAGCTGGGAAGAAAACGATAAGGCGGTGGTAGTGGGACCACAACTTATCGAAGACATGGCTCAACAAATCAAAGTGATTCAAGGAAAAATGAAAGCCGCTCAAGACCGTCAGAAGAGCTACGCTGACGTGAGACGACGAGACCTAGAATTTCAAGTGGGAGATAGGGTCATGCTAAAGATATCACCCATGAAGGGGGTGATGCGCTTTGGCAAACGAGGAAAGTTGAGTCCTCGATATATAGGACCTTACGAGACTCTAGAACGAGTCGGAAATTTGGCCTACCGACTGGCTTTACCGCCACAATTAGATCGAGTTCATAATGTTTTCCATGTCTCACAACTAAAGAAGTATGTGCCGGATCCGACACATGTACTTCAACCGGAGATAATCGAACTCGATGAGGATTTGACTTATGAAGAAGTCCCAGTGCGAATTCTGGACACTAAGGAGCGAGTAACGAGGAACAAAACCGTCAAAATGATCAAGGTTCTTTGGTCGAACCACGAAAGTGAGACGGCAACTTGGGAAGTAGAATCCGACATGAGAGAGCGATACCCGACACTGTTCCAAACCGACACCGACACAGTTATGGGGACATAACTGCAATCTTAAGGGGGAGAGGATGTCATACCATCTATTTTTCGTGCTTTTTTGTAAACAAACAAACAAATTCAAATTGTTTTGAACTACGTTATGGCTTGATCCCTTCATAGGGTATGTAGGCAGATTAGAAGTTTCAATTCTAAGTTCAGTCACAAAATAATAAAACAAACAAAAGACCTTAGCACGAGAAAAGCCGAAACACAACTTCGAGGACGAAGTTGATTTTTAAGGAGGGTAGACCGTAATACCCGAGAATTTTGCAACATAAAACAATAATTAAATAAATAAACAATAAATAAATAAATTCAGCAAATAAATAAATAAAGATAAGGAAATGAGAAATGAGATTTAACTTAAAAAGGAATTAAAGGAATTTAATTAAAAGAATCAAATAAAGATAAATAAATTGTACACCGAAACCCGACACCAATGAACTCGAGAATTCGAGTCCAGACATAAATTTAGATCCGAGGGAAATGACGATACGGGGTTCCTATTTCCGTAAACCCGAAGATACCCCGGAAATCGGAATCCGGGAGCATAGGGGGATAGAAGTCCGAAAGAGAGGATGAAAGACACGACGGATCGCACGACCCGCCCGGACCGAAGTCCAGGCGAGTGCCGCGCGGTGGCCGCACGGTCAATAGGGGAAAGGCGCACCACAGTCGTGCCAAGCGACAGATTCGCCGGTTGCGAGATTCACTCGCCCGAATCCGGATTTTCTGACTTCGGTTGAACACCTTTCGGCTCAAGACTCTTAGAGGCAGACATTGGACGTCCCTAGTTCATGTTTACCTATAAATAAGACCTCTTGAAAGCCCTGAACACTTTTCAAAACCCTACGATACTCTCTATACACAAAACCCTAGATCCGGAAGTCATCGGAGGCACCAAAACCGAGCGGGGATTGCTGTGGACGAATTCGGATCTCTTCTAACGCTGTGAACGTAGAACCCGACGAACGGAGAGGATAAACGGTGGACTGGAAGCCACGCCTTCGAAATCGATGATCCCGGACGTTTACAAATCTGTAAGTTGACACTTACATGGTTTTGGGAGTAATTAAAACACGAAACCTAAAAGCTTAATCGAAACTTTCAAAATCTGTGAACGTATGATTTCTACCGGCGCAACAGTTTTGTCGAATTTTTCCAAACCTTTAAACGTCTTCAAATGGAAAAACTTAAAACATGAAAACGTTCCTAAGGCTTAGATCTATCTCCTGTAAAATTTTCAGAATTTTTCGTGATGATTTGATATGTGAAATCCACCCGAAACCGAACTGCTTGAAATTGGATCTTGCGTTTCCTGACAGAACTTAGGTCAGAACTTAATGACGTTTTTGACATTAGATTTAGACCGATTTAGATCTTTAGCCGAACATGAAAGTTGTAGACAAATGTCTTAAAAAGGTCTCTTTAAAATTTCATTATGTTTGGAGTTTATTTGCTATGGTAGATCTTGATAATCTTGAACTGCTGTACACGAAATTCGGACAGATTAGTGATATGACGAAAATTGATGTTTTTAACCTATTTCGGTATCTCGGATTGAAAATGTTAAAACACGAAAGTTGTTCATCTCGATGTTTCAGAGTCAGTGGTAAAATTTCAAAATTTTTGGAATTAAACTCGAGTTTTAATGAATTTTGAAGTAAACTGTGGTTGACCGAGTCAAATCTTGAAATCTTGTTGAAACGGTGAAACTAGCCTTTAAGGTTTAAACGAGTAGAAGACTCTTTGAAATAAATACATGGAATCTGAACTTAGGAAATCCCCTTTACAAACTTGATCTTTAAAATTAGGGGGTGAGTGCTCTGCAGGGTGCCCTCCTAACGATTCACTTCGTGCCTTTATGGACGATGGTGACCCGCGCGAAATTTTTGAGATATGTTGCCAAAACGGCATGAGATATATGGCCTACACTCTCGTGAATATCCATATGGGTTTCCCGAGGCTCCGGAGTGGTACTGGGTATGGCAGATACGGTTGCGGCCGCCGGTTTCCGGCTAAACTTGTTGATATCGCGATGCAATCGTGAAATACTTGAAATACTAAATCTTGGGAGTAATGGGGATAGTTAAATATTTAATTATTGTCCTTTTAAATTATTAAATGCTTTATTTGAATTAATTATATTTTTTATTTAAATTATGCTAAGTGTACTATTGGTTAGTGCCATGATTTAAATTATGAGAATTGGTTATATATTAAATTAAATTATTTATGATTATTATCATGCTTTTATGTAATTATTAAATTAATGGCTTTTAAACCCTACGATCATGCATGTGTTAACTTACTTAGCAAGTTGTGCTGACCAAACCATTTATTTTTCCTTTTTCCTTACAGAGTATGTGGAACAAACATGAGCACGTTCATGCATGGGGGAAACTTTATTTTTGCGAAACTTTATTATTAAATTCTTGCATTAGGCAATAGAATAAACGAGCCTCTTTAACCCGTGTTTTGACCATGTTGGTCTTATTTACATTTCCGCTGCAATATTATACTTGAATACTTGAATATTATTTCCGCTGCATTATGATATTATTATTTTCGAGACTATATCGTATGGGCTGCTTGCAAATGTTTTAAATATTTTTAAATACTGAAATACCTAGCCTTGCATCTCTTTAGTAAGCCGGAGAAACCGTGTCTTACTAGGGAGGTGTGGCGGTGACATCCCGACCTGGGTGACCAAAAACCGGGGTGTTACAAGTTGGTATCAGAGCCCGGCTATTTTAAAGTATTATTTTTAAACCGTGATTATTTTTAAACTACTATTAATATTTTGACTATTATTTTAAATTTTAAAGTATTATTTCCATGGAAAAATTTTTATTTTAAAACCCATGGAAAAATATATATATTGTGCATTAAATTATTTTTGGGGGGAATCATCATTTGCATTTGTATATTGCATCTCTTTTATGTAGAGAACTTAGAATCTTGGCGAAGTTAACTTAGAATCTTGGTGTAATACCCGAGAATTTTGCAACATAAAATAAATAAATAAATAAATAAATAAATAAAAATAATAAATAAACAAACATGATAAATAGATAAAGAATCATAAGAGATGAGGAATGGAATTTAAATTAAAAAGGAATCAGGATTTCGAGAACCCGGGAAGTCAAAGATAATTTAATCGAATAAATGGTTACACGGAAACCCAACACCGATGGACTCAATAACTCGAGTCCAAATGTAAATTTAGATCCGAACAAAATTAAGATAGGAAATCGGAGCCCGAAAATATCCCGGAAATCCGAATCCGGGAACATAGAGGGATAGAAGTCCAAAAGAGAGGAGGAAATGCCCGACGGATCGCACGACCCGGCCCAGACCGCAGCCTGGACCGAGGCCGCGCGGTGGCCGCGCGCCCAAAAGGGGATTACCGCGCCACGGCCGCGCCATCTGGCAGAAATGCCCCGTGCGAGATTTACTCGCCCGAATCCGGATTTTTCGACTTCGGTTGCACACCTTGCGACTCAAGACATCCTAGGGCTGCCTTTGGACGACCTTTAGGTCCTTTCCATCTATAAATAACCATCCTAATCAGCCCCAAACGTTTTACAAAACCCTATGAAATCTCTCTACACATAAAACTCTAATTCCGGAGTCGTCGGAGGCACAACACCGAGAGGAGGGACTGTCTTGGACGAATTTGGGGTCTTCTATTGTCTTGGTAAGATCCGATCTATTCCTCTTTCCATTCTTGATTCGAAAACGAATCCTAACCTCATCCTTTTTCCATCCTACACCCCGATCCGGATCGAGAGCGTAGAACCCGACGAACGGAGAGGATAAACGGTGGACTGGAAGCCACGCCTTCGAAATAGACGATCCCGGATATCTAGAAATCTGTAAGTTAATACTTACATGGTTTTGGGAGTAACTAAAACATTCAAACCTAAAAGTTTAAACAAATCTTTCGTAAATCTGCCAATGTATGTTTTTACCGGCACAACAGTTTTGTCTAATTTTTCCGAACCTTAAAACGACTTCTAACGGAAAAACATAAAACACGAAAAACGTTTCTAAGGCTTAGATCTATCTACTGTAAAATTTTCAGAATTTTTAGAGACATTTGGTATTTGAAATTCACCCGAAACCGAACTGCTGAAACTTGAATCTTGAATTTCTTGACAGAACTTAGGTCCGATCTTGATGACGTTTTTAACATTAGTTCTAGACCGATTTAGATCTTTAGCCGAACATGAAAGTTATAGTTAAATGTCTTAAGAAGGTCTCTGTAAAATTTCATTAAGTTTGGAGTTGATTTGCTATGGTAGATCTTGATAATCCTGAACTGCTGTACACAAAATTCGGACAGATTAATGTTATGACGAGAATTGATGTATTTGACCTGTTTCGGTATCTCGGATTGAAAAAGTTAAAACACGAAAGTTGTTCATCTCGATGTTTTGAGTCAGTGGTAAAGTTTCAGAGTTTTTGGAATTGAACTCTATTTTTAATGAATTTTAGAGTAAACTATGGTTGACCGAGTCAAATCTTGAAATCTTGATGAAACGGTGAAATTAGCCTTTAAGGTTGAAACGAGTGGAAATTCTTTGAAATAAGATACACGAAACGAGAATGTGTAAATATTGCGGGTTATGACTAAGCTAGATACTGTTAATGTTCTCTGCGGCTTGGGACATAAGAGCCCAAGTGTATGTCTAGGTTGACGTAAGAGCCCTAGCGAAGCACTGATCGTATGGCTAGCGGACGGATTAACTCTAATTAAAAGATCGACCATGATACTTGTGGACATAAGAGCCCAGGCGTAAGGCTGGCGGACATAAGAGCCCTAGCGATGGTGATCTCTAAAAGATATGAAACGAGAAGTTTGCGAGAATTCCAAATTGAGTCTGTATTAAATTGTGCTTTTATATTTATGGCAATTTATTTAATTACTTTGCAAGCTATATTTAAGATCGTATGGAATCCATGACTTTTAAATCATCGATTAAATTATTATTAAATGAATAGATTGCATTATGCAGATGTTTCCTTTAAATTTAATCAAAGGCTTTGAAACCTCATAAACATGTACGTGTTAACTTACTCAGCAAGTTTTTGCTGACCA